>CM062816.1:1352226473-1352826473 GCA_031772625.1 Pinus tabuliformis | reverse complement strand
TAAATTTTACTCTCTCTCTTTATTGAACTTTTCAATAATTATAAGAAGAATTGATCAAGGGTTTCCTAACATTGGAGCTAGTCCCTAGCTAGTGCCATATCTTGTGTCCTCTTGTGTTGGCTTGTCTTCTACTATTGTTGTTTATGTTCTATTTGCATTTTACTATCATGATGATGTGATTGCTGAACTAGATATTGATATTGATCTAATAAAGAAATTGAAGTAAAATTTCTCTAAGCATAGAACATACCATTTTTATCCTAAAATTAACAGTTCTATATGTGGATGATTTGATTATTACTGGGAGTTCTTCATCCATGATACATAGTGTACAACAATAGTTGATGGAGTAGTTTGACATGATAGATCTTGGATTTCTACATTATTTTCTTGGTTTGCAGGTTCATCAATCTTCAGATGGCATCTTCATTTATTAGCAAAAGTATGCTCTTGATTTTCTTCAGAGATTTGGCATGGCTGATTGTAAGTCATCACCCTCTCCATTTCAGTTAGGTGTTACACTTACTGCTAGTTGCTCGTCACCCAGTGTTGATCTAACCTTGTATCGACAGTTGGTTGGGAGTTTTTTGTACTTGACACATACCTGACCATACATCTCTTTTGTAGTTGGACTTGTCTGTCAGTTCTCCCAGGATCCACATGAGAGTCACTAGCAAGAAACTAAGTGCATTCTTTGGTATATTCAAGGTACTTCCAAGTTTGGTATTCAATACATCGTTGGTTATTCTGAGCTAGAACGTTTTACTGACTTTGATTGGGTTGGTTCTATTGATGATCGAAAGTCTATATCAGAAATTTTTTACTGTCTTAGTTCAACTCCTAGTGCTTGGTCCTACAAGAAACAATCGGAAATTGCATTGTCTTCCGCCGAGGCTGTATACCATGTTGTAGTCTTGGCTAGTTAAGAAGTCCTTTAGATTTAAACAATTATTGATGGAGTTTGAAATTCAACAAGAGAATCCAACCACTCTTTGGTGTGACAACAAAAGTGCCATCAACATCTCCAAAAATCCAGCTCAGCGTCACCAGAGCAAACACATAGACATCTACATGCACTTTATCTAGAAATTAATCCAAGATAGAGTTCTCAATCTGGAATATCTACCTACGAAGCCCAAGTGGATGCCATCTTCACTAAACCTCTTGCATCTCCTAGGTTTCTTCAACTTCACTCAATGCTTGGGGTGAAGGACGTAGTCTTTGGGGAGTCCTCTTAGAGAATTGAACCACTCTTTGGTGTGACAACCAAACTTCCATCAACATCTCTAGAAATCCAGTTTAGCATCAGCAAAACAAACACATAGAGATCTACATGCACTTTATCCAGCAATTGATCCAAGATAGAGTTCTCAATCTAGAATATCTTCCTACCAAAGCGTAAGTGGCTGACATCTTCACTAAACCTCTTGCATCTCCTAGGTTTCTTTAGCTTCATTCAATGCTTGGGGTGAAGGAAGTAGTCTTTGGGGGGTCCTCTTGAATCCTCCTACCTTCACTAATTTTTTCTTTGGTTTCTTGTTTCTGGTTTTCTATGAGGTTTCATTGTTGTTGTACATGGGTACCTCATCAGGCCTAGTTGTTGGGACCCATTTGTTTGTTTCCTCCCTACATTTCACTTATGGGGGGTGTTGGTGTTGGTAATTTCTAAAGAAAGCAAATTAGTTTTCTTTGTTGTGTTGTGAGTTGTAAGCTCACGTAGGTTTTCTATTTTCCCACTATGGAGGTTATCCATGGGGCTCATCCCATTGTATATATACACATTCATTTTATTTTGTTTTTAATAAAGTAGAAAGTTGGCTTTGCAATTTGATCCTGGAGTGTTTGAGACTCTTTCAAGTTCCTCAGGGGCAAGAATCAGTAATTATTATAATTAAAAAATAAAAATAAAATATAGTTAGCTACCTACCTTTTGAGTGGATTTGGCCTCTGGAAGCTTCTCCTCTGGCACAAATCCTCAATCCACGCCCGTTTCCTCGACATCTGATTTCTTTTCTTTGGGACTCTCAAAAGCCTGGGTCCAAGAAAATCTGAGGTCATTTTTGGGTCTCTGTCATTTTTAGGGATGATTGGATAATCAAAATCTAGATGTGCTAGAGCATCTGCTTGTAAACAACTATCATATTAAGATATTTGATTTTTTTTTCATAATCAATGCATCCTTGCTCTCTTATTTGTTTATTTTCCTGGTTTATTTTTGTGTTAGAAAGACACCTGTCATCTTCTTTGGTGAAGCCAATATTTCTTATGCCTTTGGGTTCATCATCCTCCATGGAATCCTTGACATAGAGCATCGTAATACAAGTCAAGGAGCACAAAGAGAGAAAAATAAACATATAGTTGATTTAGCTTACACTGATAGAGAAATGATTCCTAAGTAGTTTGAGGTGCACCAACCAAACAACTTCTCCATCCAATCTTATTTGACGATGGAAATAACCTAATGAAACATTGGCTTTAATCTTCGAATCCCTGTTTTAGGCACCTGTGTGTGCCTTCCCAACCCCACTAGTACCCAGGATTCCCTCCAGGCCCCAATACATAATCGGCGGGAAAGCTTGATTGCTCGATGGTATACCCCTGATATGACTATCTTTATTAGAGGCGAGGCCCGTTTCCATTCTCGTTTCCATAGCCCAGTTTTCGGATGTTTCCATCCCGCACAGATAGATCTCCTGTAGTTGAGTGCCTCTTTGTATTTTTGTAGAAGTATTTTGAAGTTTCTCAGATAGATGGAGGGCTTGGGTATGGGCCATCACCCAATAGTGTGGGAAAACTTGTGCACATTCCTGCGGTAGAACCAAATCACCAGGATTGGAGGCACAAAGAATCCAATCTCATGAATTGGGTTTGCAGCACCCTTCCTCCTGAACAAACTTTCAAATGGAGGGAAATAAAAAAAAATTGATATTTCACAAAGAAACAAATGATGAAACTTTGAATGGAACTTAAATGAAATGTTCCTTTTAAATGATTGTGTGCTTTTAAAGGGGAATTAAATCCCATTAAACAAAATGATGAGTATTTTCTTGTTTTTAATGGAAGGTATTTCTAATTATAAATAGTTATTTTAATTTTCAAGAGGAATTAAATTCCATTAAATAAAATGTTGAGTCTTTTTTGGTTTTTAATGGGAGGTATTTCTAGTTATTAATTTATAAAAATTGTTAAGTTTTTATATCACTAAATATTATTTGAGGGGATTTTGGTTGATTTATTAAAAGTGAACTATGGTGATATCGAAACAAGTTTTGTGTGGTTAAAAAGTGTAGAAAAGTAGTAATGTTATGGTAATGATCAATCATCATTTCCAATTAAATGTTTGGTTTAAATAGAATAACTAATTTATGGAGGTTTTTCATGATGTTCAATAGAGGGACTCAACATGGGAAAGGTAATACATTTTCTCTCACATGTTTTAGAAAATTGATATCTCTTTTTCCATCAACATTAGGGGTGAAAAATAACATAGGTTCTAGAGTTAAGTTTGTTCCAACTTAGTTATATCTTGAACCACAAATTGGTGTTGACCTCATGGATATGATAGAAACTCTATGGCTTGTAGGGTAGTCTTGTCATGAAATAAGAAGGGTAGACATCAAAATAAGCTTCGTGTGGTAAAAAAGTATAGTGAAGTAGTAATGTCATAGGATTAATGATCATTTCCAATGAAATTTTTGTTTTAGTAAGGATAACTAATCTATGGAGATTTTCCATGATGTTCAATAGAGGGAGTCAACATGGGAAAGGTGATAGATTGGCTCCCACATGTTTTAGAAATTGATCTCTAATTTTTCCATAAACATTGGAGGTGGAAAAAAATCCTAGGCTCTAGAGCTAAGTTTGTTCCAAATTAGCTATATCTTGAACCACAAATTGTTGTTGACCTCATGGATATGATAGAAATTTGGTGGCTTGTAGGGTAGTCTCATCATGAAATAATTTTGTCACCTATTATCTAGTCATATTTTTTAATCCTAGACTAAATTAGTCATTTAAGTTAGTCATTTTTCGTTTAGTCACTTATTAGCTAGTTGTATATTTTATCCCTATACTAAATTAGTCATTTAAGTTAGTAATTTTTTGTTTGGTCGCTTAAAATTTCTCAAATTTAGTAGTACTTCACTTGAAATAATTGTGGTGACTAACTTTTTTAGTCACCTAGTCATTAATTTCATCATTTTCTACTAGTGAAAACAAGGCAAGGGTGTGGTTATAGGACTCCAACCGCATGCATGACACTGCTTCCATGTGTCTACGGACCAAAATTGTAGTTCCTAGGGTGTGGTCCCGAGATATGAACATTTATTATAGACCAACCATCAAACCACTACCTAGAACTTTCTCAGACTTTCCAGAATCATTATTGACATGAAGAAAAAGCTAAACATTCAAACTTGAATCAATAAATTGGCATAGGCTACCTAGAAAACACTAGACATTTCATCAAAAAAATGGAAAATATAGAAGCTATAGGTCATGAATGCATATTGGATCATAATAGTCTAAAATTCATTTGAGAATCACCAAGAAGGTTGTATGCCCTCTCCACATAGTTTAAACAATACTTATTAGTCCAGACATTCATCAATGAATTAATAACTAAACGATTCATGACAAGAGCCATAGATGGTAAACATCATATAACCAACATATATCCATAAAATAACTAGAATAGAAGCCATGGAAACTCAGCCATAATATCACCAATATAATACTACAAATTCTCATATATCACAATAAGGAAATGTGTCATTTTAACATAGGAAAATACCAACCAAGTTAGGGACTTTCTTGCACCACACCACCATAAAGCGAGTTGAACCAAATATTTCTTTCATCCAATCACCCCTGCACCATATTCCATGCATCTATGTGGAATTTCATGGAATAAACCAAGAAAAAACCTAGCTAATGCTTTTACAGAAACCACCTCAACCCTCAACTATTGATTCCACCTCTACAACCAAATATCACTCACACTAACCAGTTCAATCTCTACCCAAGTTTTCCAGGAGTACATGAACTAGTAACTCAAACCACAACCTTATAGGGCTCTATATTGTTTGTTTAACTTAGCTCCAGGGACCAGTAACTCATTCCACTAAGCGCTCCAAAGAATATTTCCCAACCTAAGCTTCAAGACTAGTAACTCAACCCAAGTTGTTCCAGGGCTTATAGAGCATTTGTTCCAACCCATAGCCATAAGGAAATATGAGCACCAATTAGAAAAATAATCAAGTGGAAATACCCACAACACCATGATGATCTAGAAAAGGGCAAGGCAATGCTAAAACCAATTTCCATACATGAAATCCTCTATGCCAGTGACAACACATAACCAGAAAATAAAATGCATCCATAAATTAGCAAGGAAATCTTACATGCAACCTATTACCTGCAAAGAAATCACAATGTAGTCATTGATCCATCTGTTCCCCTTCACTTTCTTGTTTTCCTTTACCTTCTTTCTCCAAATCCAATGTATGCCAAAGTTCTTGAAGGACGCTCTAAGAATGCTCCAATATTTCTCTATGTGTGGAAGAGTGTGAGAGAATGAGAGAATAAAAAAGAGCTCCAGAATTGAACTGACAAAAGGCTGTGAACTGATCCTCATAATCCTTTTTATCGTTGAGGCCTCTATTTTCTTCATTTTCCTCAAATTTTCCTTCAATTTCCCTCTCATGTAAATCCTTCAATATTGTTGAGAAATGGAAACAAGAAATTCCAGTTTAAATTGTCCTTGGATTAAACTGTGAATTAAATTCAAATTCTATTCTCATAGCAACTTAAAATTAGTTAATTAGGTTTATTAAACTTATTTAACTTAGGAAATCTGAGTTGGAAGTCTTTCTACCATCATGTGTATGTTCTCCCTACTTTGTAGGAGTCCAGTGTGAGTTAATTGTGAGTTGTAAAATAGAAGACTCAGTTTCAAGAGTGATTTCAGTTAAATTCTCAAACTGCTTGAGAGAACTAATAGTTTGTTAACAGTCAGTGGTGTCACTAATGAACTCCACCAGTGCTACTATATTTAATTGAATATTTACTCATCATAAACTCATGCATTTCGATTCTAAGAAAGACCTAGTTGAGACTAGAGTGTAGGGACAGTGTGCTATTTGTCTTAGAATTTTCTTAGTTGCACTGATAGTGCATGCATTCAAGAACTGACCCTTGATGGATTGCACAATTTTTAGAGGCTTTATTTCTTTTTAAATACAAGCTATCCTCCATAGGAATTACGCATTGGAATAGAGACTTGGAGAGAGCTTTGACCTTGAGTTTTCTTATGAGTTTGAGATTGAATTTGCTACGTGTTGGGATTGTTCCAGAGAGAGAAAGCATTATAATTTCATCTTGATTTTCGGGAATAGTACAAAATAGATAGTGGGGTTGTGAGCTTTGGCTTTCCCCACATATTTATTGTGTTATGTGCCCTTGATTCTCTTCCTCTATTGATTATTGTTTGCTCAATTTTTATGGGTTTCCACCATAAAGAGTAGAAGTATATTCTTGTCTCTTGCTTTAGAAAAGTTCATTTAGCTTGTGAATCTACAGGATTTTCTACATGGTATTTCTGTTGAGAATAGTATACTAGAGGATATTTCAAAGTTTTGAGCTTTTGGGTTACAAGTGAAAGTCAAATTTATAATACATATTCAGGATCGAAAGATGGCATTCCATGGGTTAAGGCTTGAGTATGCCTTTGAAGGAAGCTCGAATTTCATAGCCTGGAGGGACAAGATGGAGGTTGTGCTAGAGGAAAATGGCTTGAAGGAATTTGATGAACAACAAATTCCTAACCCAATAGCTACTGATGCACATAGTTTGGCTGAGTGGAAGAAGTGTGTGGCGAAGGCAAGGCAGATAATCCTTGAGGGAGTTTGATATCATATTGTCTCAAGTATCCATGGAAAGGAAACCCTGCATGCTATGTGGAAAGAATTGACGAACTTGTATCAAAATACAAGTGATCAAAGGAAGTTGTTACTGAAGGATAAACTTCATGAAATCAAGATGGAGAAAGGCGAGATGATTCTGAAATACTTTACCAAGTTCATTCAATGTCAAGATGAACTTGGAAGTGTAGGAATAACGGTTCCCGAGGAGGATATGGTGAGCCTTGCTCTTCTTGGACGCCCAAAGAGTTGGCATAGTTATCAGGACTTTGTTAATGATCGGGAGAAGCTCCTATATTAGGAACAACTATGGTCAGATTTGATGTAGGATGATATCAAGAGGAACATTAGGGATGGATCTTGATGAAGAGAATTGTTCCTTATCAATTAAGAAAAGGAAGGGGAAAGGTAAAATTTCCCATTCCAAATCAGATTATTATCATGGAGGTATTAATGAGGACATGACAAAAGTTAAATTCTTTCATTGTGACAAGATGGGACACTTTGCTACAAATTGTCCATTGAAGAAGTCCAAGGAGAATTCCTCAAGAGGAGCGGTGGGTGAGGCTTTGGCCTCCCAATTCGAATTGTACTTTTCCCTCATTGAATGCATGGTGTCTTTAATGATGGGAAGTGTCTAGTAATTAGCAATGGAGCTTCTTTCCACAATACTGGTGACAAAGAGCTATTCAGTGAACTGGAGGACACAGATTTGCATATGCATATCGAGATGGGTGATGACGGTAAGTATAGTGTTACTAGTGTGGGAACTATTACTTTTAAGAGGGATCATGTGTCTCCACTCACCTTGAAGAATGTTATGCATGTACCCAGGTTGACGAATTACTTAGTATCCATTCCCATGCTTGAGGATAGATGCTATGATGTGATCTTTTCGAATATTTATAAGATAGAGGGAGAGGGTTGTGCTTCTTTTAGTTCAAAAGCAGAAAAGTTGTTGAGCCGAGATGTAGGAAAGTTGTGGCATAGGTGATTGGGCCATTTACATCATGGGGCTTTGAAGATATTGCAACAAATCTCTACTTGAGCAAGATGATACATGCAAGGGTTGTACTTTGGGAAAATACTCCAAGTCTTCCTTTAGAGATAGAAACAGTCAAGTATAGTGTTACTAGTGTGGGGACTATTACTTTTAATAGGGAGCATGTGTCTCCACTCACCTTGAAGAATAATATGCCTATACCAGGATTGATGAAGAACTTGGTATCTGTTCCCATGCTTGAGGATAGATGCTACGATGTGATCTTTTCAAATCTTTATAAGATAGAGGTAGAGGATTGTGCTTCTTTGAGTTCAAAAGCGGAAAATATTTTGAGCTGAGACGTCTGCAAGTTGTGGCATAGGCGATTGGGCCACTCACATCATGGGGCTTTCAAGATATTTCAGCAAATCTCTATTGGTCTTCCCAAAGGTACGCTTGAGCAAGTTGATACATGCAAGGGTTGTACTTTGGGAAAATACACCAAGTCTTCCTTTAGAGACAGAGATAGTCAAGAAGAATCTATTCTAGAGAGAGACCATTCAGATCTGTGTGGACCATTCTCGACAACATCCACATCCAAACATAGGTATTATGTTATATTTTTTGATGGATATTCTTGTAAATTTTGGGTATTTTTAATGTAGAAAATGGATCAAAATTTCACAAAGTTTTATGAGTTCAAAGCATTGGTAGAGAAAGAGTCTGGAAATAAGGTTAAGTATTTACAAAGTGAAAATAGTGGTGAGTATGTCTCTAATGAATTTAAGAACTTATGTATAGCAGAAGGGATTAAACGAGAGTTGACGACACCCCATAACCCTCAATAGAATGGGGTTTTTGAGAGGAAGAACAGGAGCATAGTAGGGGTAGAAAGGGAGACGTTAAATGATCAGGGCCTACCACTACACTTATGGGATGAGGCATGCAACACAACGGTTTATGTTCAAAACCGTAGCCCACATTAGATACTTGAGATGAAGACACTAGAGGAGGCTTATTCCGGTAAGAGGCCAGATGTTGATCACTTTAGGATTTTTGGGTCATCAGTTTATTGCCATGTGATCAATGATGCGCGGAAGAATATTGAGCTAAAATAAGGGTTAGGGATCTTTGCGGGTACACTTATACACCCCACAACTATCGGGTGTACATGACGACCAGTTGGATGATAGTGGTTCGCAGGGATATTAAGTTCGATGAGGAGAAGGCCATGCGTGTATCCCTAGAGAGGGAAATTGAGCTACATGTGAATGAGGAGATTTTAGCTCCTAAGGTTGAGAGGCCTTAGATTGATGTGGAGTAGCCACATGCAGAGGTTTAGAGAGTGGAGACATCCACTTAGGAAGAGTCTTCTAGAGAGGGAAGAAATCACTCTAGAGAGGTTGAAAAATTGTTGGAAGATGCACGGGAGAATGTGGGAGTGCCCTCTTCTGAGTGTAGACAGAGGTGGTCACTAGAGAGTTACACTGGATACATGGCACTTATGGGTGCATGCATTGTGACAAAGCCATCTTCCTTTCAGGAAGCAATGTAGCATCTAGTTTGGGTTGATGCAATGGTGGAGGAGTATCACTCCATAGATTGAAACAGTGTTTGGGATGTGGTCCCGAGATCGGAGGAAAAGTTAGTTGTGAGCTCCTGTTGGATTTACAAGGTAATGCAAGTTGCATATGGTAGAGTGGAGAATCATAAGGCCATATTTGTGGCCCGTGGATTTTCACAGGTAGAGGGGATTGACTATGATGAGACCTTTTCTCCTGTTGCAAGGTACTCATCAATCAAATCTATTTTGGCACTATCATCACAGATGGGTTGGAAGATCCATCATATGGATATGAAGACTACCTTCCTCAATGGCATGATTAAGGAAGTGGTGTACATCAAGCAACCTGAAGGTTTTGAAACCTTAGACCATGAGTCACATGTGTGCTGACTTAAGATAGTGTTGTATGGGCTAAAGCAAGCACCCCATGCTTGGCACACCAAGATAGAAAGCTACTTCATTAGGTTGGCTTCACGAAGAGTGAAGTGGATGCAAACCTATATCACATAGTGGTGGAAGGTAACTTGTTGATAATTGTACTTTATGTAGATGATCTCATACTGACAGGTGATGAGAAACTCATCAAATCTTGGAAGGAGGACCTCAGAAGAGAGTCTAAGATGAGGGACAAGGGGCTAATGCATTACTTTCTTGGCATGTAGGTATGGTAGGGATATGGGGAGTTGTTTGTATCTCAGGGAAAGTATGTAAACAAGATACTAAAGAGATTTTGCATGGAGAGTAGTAAACCCATGGAGACTCCTCTAGCTAGTAATTGGAGGAAGGAGGATGTTACATCAGGGGAAGTAGTGGAAGCTACCTTTTACAATAAGCTTGTGGGTTCACTCATGTACTTGGTGAAGACAAGACTGGATATGTGCTATGAAGTTAACCAGTTTAGTCAAGTGATGGTTAGGCCTGCCAAGTTGTATTGGAACGCAACAAGGAACTACTCAATTTGGGTTATGGTATAGATGGACAAAGGGAGTGAACCTTCAAGCCTTCACCGGTGCAAATTGGGTAGGGATTCCATCCGACGGGAAGAGCACATGATGAGGGATATTTAGTATTGGGTTAGTGGAAATTTCTTGGTACAACGAGAAACAGAGATCTGTTGCACTTAGCTCGGCAGAGGCAGATTACATGGCTACAAGTCAAGTAGCATGTGAGGCTATCTAGATGAGGAAGATGTTGGTTGGTTTGTTTTGTCAGCTGATGGATCTGACAGTGATTTATTTTGATAATCAGATTTGTATCAAACTCTCTAAAAAACTAGTCTTTCATGATCAGTCCAAGCATATTGATATTTGGTATCATCATCTTATAGATTGTGTATTGAGGTGAATCATGATGCTAACATCTTAAAAAAGGCATTGTGAAGATGTAAATTCGAGTTTCATAGAGACACAATCAGGGTAGTTGATAATCCCTTTCTTGCTGAGAGGAGTGTTGAGAAATGGCAACAAGAAATTCCAGTTTAATTTGTCCTTGAGTTAAACTGTGAATTAAATTCAAAGTCTATTCTCATAGTAACTTAAAATTATTTAATTAATTTTATTAAACTTACTTAACTTAAGAAATTCAAGTTGAAAGTCTTTCTGTCATCATGCGTATGTTATTCCTACTTTGTAGGAGCCCAGTGTGAGTTAATTGTGAGTTGTAAAATATAAGACTCAGCTTCATGAGTCAATTCAGTTAAATTAGTTCTGAAACTGATTGAGAGACCTAATAGTGAGTTAACAGTCAGTGTTGTCACTAATGAACTCCACCAATATTATTATAGCTAACTGGATATTTACTCATCAGTAACTCATACATGTTGATTTTGAGAAAGACCCAGTTGAGACTAGAGTGTAGGGATAATGTGCTATTTGTTTAAGACTTTTCTGAGTTGCACTAATAGTGCATGCATTGAGAAAATAACCTTTTAGGGATTGCGCAATTTTTGGAGGCTTTATTTCCCTTTAAATACAAGCTATCCTCCATATGAATTACACATTGGAAAAGAGACTTGGAAATATTGTGAGGAGGATAATATTTGGCCTTGAGCTTTCTTATGAGTTGGAGATTGCATTTGCTAAGTGTTGGGATTGTTCTAGAGAGAACAAGCATTGTAATTTCATCTTGATTTTCTGGATTAATACAAAATAGATAGTGTGGTTTTGAGCTGTGGCTTTCCCCGGATATTTATTATGTTATTTTCCCTTGATTCTCTTCATCTATTGATTATTGATTCCTTGATTTTTATGGGATTCCACTGTAAAGAGAAGAAGTAGATTCTTGTCTCTTTCTTCAGCAAATTGCATTAGCTTGTGAATCTACAGGATTTTCTACACTCTTCACCTTCCTTTTATCATATTTTCCTTTATTTCCATAAATAAAATGCCAACTATGCCTCTTTTCCTTTTCCAGTGCCTTTTCAAATGTCGATAGCCATAATTAATCTCAATTTATACCCATCACTATGTTTTTCTAGACATTAATCTTGGAATATGTTTCCCATGAACTTGGTCTTATTTTAGTTACATGCAAAATCAACCAGGGGTTGTTATACTGGGTTGCTTGGTCATTTTCACCGTGCTTTGTTATATCATAATTACCATGGCTATTCGAAGTCACACTTTAGTATGCCCTCATTGTGATGTTGTTCTTGATAGTTTCATTTCATGTTCAAACAATATTTTATTTCACGTTATAATATGTTCTTCATTTCCATGTGTTGAGTATGACTTAGTTTCTACCATACTTAATGTGCCTCCATGCTTGCATTATTTTGATTGATAATCCATGATCATTTGACATAGCCCACTTATATATTTTCATGAGTCTGAATGATGTTAAGTTGATGCAAGTCCCTCAACCTTGAAAGCTAATTGTTGCATGGATTCAAAAGTTATTAAAGTGACATGGATGCCTCTAATATAGGATGTGGATAGACTGTTGGGTGTGGAGCCTAATTATCTTCTTTATTCATCAATATCGTCATGTGGGACCCTAGTTCCTAACTCAGCGGCAACGCTACCCATTTAATCGACGTCACAGGTGGTTCATTAGGATGATAATCTGGCGGTAGAAGTTATGTTAATCTAGGGGTTTTTCCTTAGAAGGAAACCCTTGGTTTATATGAGGGAATTGTATTGTGGTTGTGTATGTGTATTCTGGGCGAGAACGAGATAGGAGACTATGTGAGAGCAAACAGGAAATTACAGTGGATTTGTTGTTAGTTGTCTCTCTTCATTTTGTTGGATAGTTAAAAGGAAGTACTGGTTGTTTCTCTGTGGAATTATCCCAAATTGGGTGAACCATGTATATCTGTGTCTCTCTTTTTTTATGTGTTTTATGTGTTTGTGTTTCTGCAATATTTTATGTGTACCATTTCTATGTAATATACAATTTTCTCACATACACCATGGCTCTCGTCTCTTTATAGTAACCACAATCATCCCCCTTTCCATTATTGTCACATTTCAGCTCCCCACACTAGCACAATGATCCTCCTTGATGCATCATAGAAATGCAAAGAATAAAAGGATACTTGGGCGTCCAATATCAATGTATATATATTCACCATAAGAGGGTTCATATCTTTCCTAAAGCTTTCTATGCAATGAATGCAATATATATAGATATATATATATATATATATATATATATATATATATATATATATATATATATATATATATATATATATATATATATATATATACATGTGTGTGTGTGTGTATTTATGTATGTATGTGTGTATATTTTTCAAATTGTACTCAAATATTAAAGTTTTTCCATTCAAAATGCAGTCTCTTTTCGACATAGTTTGTACATATTTTAAAGTCAAAGAAAAAATGCTTTTCTTCACTCTTGTTCCATATATTTTTCAATATACATTTTTTTGTAGGGACTCTTATTTTATGTGTCTAATCACATGCCCATATTTCCATTACTTATTTAGGTGTCTGCCATATCTCCAACATTTCCATTTGTTTTGTTATAAATTAATGGAAATTCATCCAAAATTTTCAACCCATCTTTGTTAGAAACCTTGAGAACTACTGAGAAGGATGGGGTGAACCAGTAGTGTAATTTATGACCAATTTATACCAATTTTAACCTATTTTATTTCAGCCACTGATTCATGCACTAAAATAGCAGCACATCACAATGTATTAGTAGCAACTAGCATGTGTATAACCAACAATACTAATGAGATTATAACCATGAGATTAATAGTGCATAACCATAAAACATGAGAACATGTAACATCAACACATCAATTAGAACATCACAGAAGGACACTAGATGTAAGGTGGAAACCACAAGGGTAAAAACCACCATTGGAATATAGTCTTAATTTTCATCTCTTTTATTATGTACAAAAGGATTTTACATTTGAATCATTGACCACCCCCATTGTGCAATCTGAAACTTGCTAATCATGTCGGTTTCTACTCACTCCAGACAACAACATGTATGAACATTACAGGCTACCACTTGCAAGAAGACACCACTCCCTCAACTTTACAGGACGCCACCTATTGGAAGCCACTATTACCAAAAAGTATTTCCCAGCCACCATTGGATTATATAGACACCAATCGATAGAAGCCATTACTCCTAAGTTCTAGAACCAGTACATGGAGAATTCCAATACAGCCTGAATATGTAAGTGGCCACATGATCACTAAAATCCCCAACCTTTAGCACATCTCATGCACCTCATTTCATATATTTTTAAACTATTGCCCATATCCTCAAAACAAAAAATAATGAGCCTCTTTTCATCAATTTTCACACTGGAATCGCATTGACTCTATCGTCAATCTCTCAATAAAAATTTGACTCATATCCATACACCATACTCAAGAAAAATATGTTTTGAATGCCTGATTGATGCATGGCGCATTGTGAATCAAGAGAAAGAGGCTTTGTCAATTGGTCCATGTGATTGTGACTTTGAACTAACACTCTATATGCAGGGACATTACTATATATATAATGATAAATGCATTGAGTGATCACAATTGCCCAGTAGTATGCCAATAATTCAACATGGAAGGATACTTCATTTTTATCTCTGGGATGGTCTCCTTGTCGCCTTTTAGGTAATGTATAATTTTTGGATGCTTTTATAACTCTTTTTACGCTAAAGTGTCCCACAAAGGAGACTTGTAGATCTTTAGAACGTTATCAGTTTATTTTTCTATAAATCATTAAGGATCAAAAGGACCATAGGCCTCTGAGAGGTTGAATGGACAAGTCCCTAGATTCCACCCTACATTTCAGTCATCGAGAACCCAGGAAGGGTAATCCTGTCGTAAGCTGAGGAGGGATAGTACCATCGCATGCCTCATAAAACCTTAATGGTAATGACCAAGTTCTGGTGTAAGACAAAACAATTATAGAACCATTGTAGCCGAGCCATGGATGATTTATTTCACAAATATGTCATAATCTGAAGACATCAATAAGACTTAATATTATAGCCCTTGGAGTTTTTTATTTATCGTGCCGTGACTTTGATATTTACCGAAGTCTCGGTGAGAATAACCTTAATGTCCTATCTAATGATGGAGGAATCCCCATTAGATGCCATGCTAAACTCTGTCATGTTGGAAAAATTGGAGGATTGCGTCCCTGGAAGCTCATGGAGGATCGCTTAAAGGGAACACCTAAGATGATGAGGATCGAGACCATATGGAAAAGTCTTTGACATGGGAAATGCCAAGGTGGGATGGAACTCACTGATTAGATGTTGGGAGAATAAATCACCCATGATGGAGGCATATATCATCATTAAAAGGTTAAGGTAGGACCCACATAGATGGCGAGTACTGTGGCAAATAACTGGAAATTTTCCTTACCATAATCTATCTTCCTTTGGGTGGCCATGCATAATGCTTAATGAAGATTTTGGATGACTTAACATTGGGGTGTCATGGTAGGAGTGGGCTTAGGTGTTCTTACATTGTCACCTATTACAAGAAGATAGATGGAGCGGGACCGCTAGAGATATTAAGTAAGAGTGGGAGTCATGAACCAATTGGAAGGTGTTACTAGTTCAGAGTGGCCCACAGGGATGCATAAGCTATGAGGTCGTCCCTTGGAATATCCATGGTGAATCATGTTTAAATTTGCGTGGGGTGATTCAAAGCCTTATGACTTAATCATATACCATGGTGTTAATGATTGTTATGATTTTATTGCATTGATGTCCTAACATCGATCGATGTTACATCTTTTAGAAAATTATATATTATAGAGTAATGGAACACATAAAATATTGCAGAATATAAACACATAAAACAAGAGAGACACAGAGATACGTGGCTCACCCAATTTCGGATATGTCCACGGAGAAACAACCAATCCTTCCTTTATATTATCCAACAAAATGAAGAGATACAACCTATATATCCACTGTATTTCTATATTGTCTCTCACAAAATATCCACTCTCTTTCTCGCTTAGACTACGCATCCACATAACCACAATACAATTCCATCATATATAGAGAGGGATTGCCTTCTAGGGAAAAAAGCCATAAATTAAACATAAATTATACCATGAGATCTTCGGCCTAATGAATGACTCAGATTGACTACAAAATTACAATATGTTACAAGGAAATTTAACATCTATTTTTAGCTTTGGGGGCATTTCCCCCAAACCCCCACCAAGGAGGGGCTCATAAAAATCGTCATCACCCCCTTGGCGGTGAACAAATGAGCGGCATTGCCGCCCCATTATGAACTGGGGTCTAATGTGGCGTTACCTTCAAATAAAGAAGATAATCAACCTCTACACCCAACAACAACTATCCCTACTATAGTAGCTCCACAAAAGTAAGGTCAAGTGCATGATTTTGTTATTTATTTACAATGATGTGACTAACCTTGTGTTGTGAATGAAAACACATCAAAAGTAGTAAGGGACAATAGGAAACAAAGGAAATGAGGACAAAATTGGTACAATATAGCTTTGATTAATCACAACATGGATATGAAGAAGCGAGGCCTAGTTAAAGAACAAGGGTTAGTGGGTGAAGCGAGAGGGGAAATATCCTGTCTGGATAGATAGATTGAGGAGCCTAAGGGTTGATATTAGGAGTTGTAAGGAAGATAATGAAAGGTTGGTGAGGGATTTGGAAGGGAAATCCGAGGTGAATTCAATTATTCTGCAATGTCTTTTTAAATTGTAGATACATAGTCAGTATGAGTTGCGGCATAGTCATAGAGACAGGAAGAGACCTTTTGCATTAGAAGAGAGAAAAAATGGGGTAGATGGTAGCAGGTCTAGGATGAGGCATAGGTAGGAAAGTGAGGACACTATGAAAGAGAATGCACCATTGAATACCCTAGAGGGAATAACTAGTACTTGGGGGCATCATTATGGTAGAACTTCTAGTTCCACTACTTGGAGGCACTATCATCATTATCACAATCATCATCACCAGAGAAATGGATTATATTCTAGAGGAAATTAACAAGGCTAAAACACCCATATTTTATGGGAAGATGAAGAAATTTGAAGATGCTACAACTTGGTTGCTTGGGATGAAGAAGTTCTTTGGAATCCATAATAATTCTAAGAACATGAAAGAAAAGCTAGGAATCTAGAGTCAGAAAGGAAAATCAAACATATTGGCATAACTGAATATGGCTTAACTTGGAATGAATTTGAAGGCCTCTTCAAGGATAAATATCTATGAGAAAATTATTATGATAGCAAGGAAAAAGAGTTTTATGAGCTTAAGTTGGGACAAATTTCAGATGAAGAATACATTGCCAAGTTTCTAGAATTATTGAGGTATGTGCAATATCTAAATCATGAGAAGGAAAATGTGAAAAAACTTATTAGTGGGCTGCCCTTGTCATTTAGAAACCAAATTGAGGTGCATGAGCCTCAAACACTAAATGATTCCATTAAGATACTGAAGAACTACTATGAGCAATCTAAATGAAGGGCAGAATTTAAAGGTGAATGGAAGAAACAGATTTGTGTTAAGGATAAGAAGAAATAACCCAAGAAAATGGTAGACAAAAAGAAGGTGTGGACATATTCGGTGCAAGTTGAGTACAACACAAATTTAGTTTAGTCGATAAAATATGTGTGCACCAACTATGAAGGAGAAACATGGAGTTGACGCTAAATAATTATTGAAATGTTTGACATGTGGTGAGAACCACTGAAAAAGAGATTTCCCACATTAGAAAAACCCTGGACCTTAGATATATAGCACACATAAGGCTCAAACTGTGGGATATGTAGCACAAAGTTTTCCCATAATATACACAGTTGTGGATAATCGGCAGGAAGACCACCAAGAACCCATAAATGAGATGGAAGGAAATCTATGCAGTCAATTATTTATGTTCTAATTTGCCTTAGTTCTAATTACAATTATGTCAGCTCGAAGGTCGTGGAAAAATGTTGATTAATGAAGGAATCACATGCAGAGTCTTAGTTGGTTCAACTAGCAACACTAAAGAAAAAGAAAATCAATCACTGGGTGAGATCATCTGCATTTGAAGTCAATCTCATGCCAACTATAACAAATTTGAATTTTCTTCCATTGAGTGCGTACAATATGTTGTTGGGAAAGGGTTAACTATATACATAGAGGACTAAATTTTATTTCATTGAAAAGGAAATCGAGTGCTTGTATGAGCATGGATAAAGAAGGGTATTGTAGGGAAAGAAAAATCCTACTTCATAGAGGATGATCATAGATATGTAGGTCAAATGCCATTATAGGAAAGGTTTCCATTTGTTTGTTGTGTGAATTTCCATCAATGGAAAATCTAACATTATCATTGAAGAAGAGGAAAGTGAACTATTGAAGTGATATCTAGTATTGCAGAAGTATGTAGATGCATTTCCACTAGAAGTTCTTGGATTACCTCTTCACAAAGAGGTAAAATTTTCAATTGAATTGATGCCTTGAGCAACATCAACATCCAAGGAACCATACAAGATGGGCACTCCTAAATTGATTGAGTTAAAATTACATCTTTAGGAAATTCTTGATAAAGGATATATAACGCCTAGTGTGTCTCCATGGGGAGCACTAGTTTTGTTTGTGAAGAAAACATATGGTATTCTTAGATTCAGTGTTGAATATAGGAAACTAAATAAAGTGACTATCAAGAATAGGTATCTATTTCCACAAATTGATGATTCATTTGACCTATTAAGAGGAGCAACATTATTCTCCAAGATCGATTTGAGTTAAGGGTATCATCAAGTGCACATCAAGGAAGATGATATCCATAAGACTACACTTCAAACAAGATATAGACATTACAAGTTTGTGGCAGTGCCCGTAGGACCTACTAATGCCCCTGCCACTTTAATGTGCTTAATGAACAATGTGGTGCATCCTTATTTGGTAAAATTTGTTATTGTATTTCTTGACAAAATATTGGTATATTCAAGGACTAAAGAGGGGAAAAATCACTTAGTTGTAGTGCTACAAATATTGAGAGAACACAAGCTTTATGAAAAGATTATCAAATATTAATTCCTCCAGTTAGAGATACATTATTTGGTGAACATTGTCTCTAAGGAAGGGATATTAGTTGATCTGGAGGAGGTCAAGGACAAAATGGAGTGGCCAACACCAAAGCCTACGAAAGAGATTAGATCATTCATGGGGTTGACAAAATATTACAAGAGATTCATCAGAAACTTCTCCAAGACAGGTTAATCCATCACATCCTTGTAGAGGAAAGGAAAGAAATTTGAGTGTACAGTTGAATTTGCAACAAGATTTGAGTAGTTGAATAAGTTTCTCACTAATACATTGGCATTGAGGATTGCTGATCTAGACAAATATTTTGTATTTTGTACAAATTCTTGCAATGAAGGGCTTGAGGGAGTCTTAATGCAGGAAGGATATGTAGTTTTCTATGAGTCACATAAATAAAATGAGCATGAGTCAAACTATGTGACTCGTGACTTGGAGTTAGTTGCCATTATTGATACATTTAATATGTGGAGGAATACCATCCTTGGTAGAATATTCATGCTCATAACAAATCATGGTGGACTAAAATACTTGTTTGACCAACCTAAGTTAAACGCAAGACAAGCCAAGTGGCTAGCTATACTTAGTGAGTTCGAATTTAAGATCATGTATACCAAGGGCAAGTAAAATAGGGTTGATGATGCACTTCGTAGAATAATTCAAGTGAATTACCTAAAAAACATATATCTTATGGGATGGACCTAAGGGAACGAGTCAAAATTGCATGACAACATAATAAGATATATTGGCAAATAAAAAAAATGCTACAACAAGGTAGAAACGATGGTGAAGATGAGGGATATCATCTCATGGATGAAGGTCTAATTAGGTTCAAGGATAGAATCTATGTGCCAAACAATCCTGATTTGAAGAGACTCATAATGAGAGAGTTTCATGCTAAGCCATATTCCTTTCATTTGGGATACCAAAAGACTCACAACCTTTAAACAAATATATTATTGGCCTAACTTGAAAAAGGAAGTAGTTGATTTTGTTGCTAAGGGAATAGGGTGTCAGCAAGTGAAGGCCAAATGCAAGCATCCAATAGGCTTATTGCAATCCATCCCCATTCTAGAACGGAAGTGGGAAGTGATCTCCAAGGATTTTATTATTGGGTTGCCAAGAACAAGCAGGAAACATGATGATATTATGGTGGCCATTGACAAGTTTAGCAAAGTGGCTCATGTTGTAGTAGTCAAGTCCATAAATTTTACTAGTGAAGTGGCTCAAATATTCATAATGGATATTGTGAGTTTGTATGGAGTTCCAAAGAAAATCATTTCAGGTACAGATCCCAAGTTCAGTTCAAGAGTTTGGAAGAAACTGTTTGTAGGATTAGGGAAAAAATCAGATTTCAATATAGCTTACCATTCATAGAAGGATAGGAAAATAGAGAGGAAAAATAGAATCCTCGAAGAAGACATGTTGAGGATGTATTTGATGCACTAGCCCAAGAAGTGGAATGAGTATCTTTCAATTGTCGAGTTTGCATACAAAAATGGGTACAAGGAATCCATAAAGATTAGCCCATTCGAGGAAATTTATGAAATGGGTTGTAATACTCTTATTAGTTGGAGTGTTCCAGTGAATAGGGTACTTATCGGGCCTCATATGCTAAAAAAATGGAGTAGCAAATCTAGGTCATTAGGTAGAATTTAAAGGAGGTGAAAGATAGGTAAAAAATCTATGTGGATCAATATAAGATGCATAAAGAGTTCCAAGTTGGGGAACATCTTTATTTGAGATTTAGACCAAAGAAAAGTTCCTTGAATATTGGATCATGTGCCAAGTTTCCACCATGGTTCTGTGGGCCTTTTTAGATACTTGAAAGAGTTGGGTCAATGGCCTATAGACTGGCCTTACTTCCATCAGTGAAAGTCCATGATGTTTTCCATGTTTGTTTACTTAAAAGATATGTATGGGATTCTAATCATGTGATTTATTGGGTTGTGCTATAGGTGGAATTAGAGGGAGAGTTCTAACCATATCCACTATGAATTCTAGAACAAAGGATTCTCACACTCCAAAGCTAATAAATAGAGTGAGTTAAAGTGTAGTGGAGGCACTTTGATACTAAGGAAACCATTTGGAAAATGGATGTTACAATGCAGGCATCTTATCCCTTTTTTTTGCTTGTTGAAGAAAATGAATATATGATTGTAAATATTGTATAAATATATGTGTATGAAGCTCCATGAAGCAGTATGTTTATTTTCTCAACATGTATTTTGCGTTGTTTATGGAGATAGAACACCAAGGACGGTGGTTCGCTAAGGGGGATGGCTTTGTGACAACCCATGGTTAATTTAAATTTGTGAATACATTGTAAATATTTCATGTAAATAATTGAAAATGTTTGGCCGCAGTAGGGGACAAAAATTCTAGAGACTGGAGAGGTTTCTTGCTTGGGATGATGTAAGCTTCCTTACTATATGAAATCTAAATTTTTTGGAAAAGCATTGAAGACCAGTTCTTGTGTGTTTTAATGGACTATGTTTAGAATTTATGGAACTACAAGACAAGCATGCACATGTTGAGTGTGTGCTATATTTTTTCCACGACTAGTTGCATGCATGGGGGGTAGATAGCCCCCCTTGTTCGCCGCGTCAGGTGCAACAGGGGGGTCATAGGGGGGCGCAACCCCCCTATTGAGGGTTTTCAATGGGGCGGTAGCCCACCTATACGGGGTATGGAGAAATGCCCTGGGAATTTCTTTTGGAACCGATATTAGGCGGGTGGATGTACTTATGGTTTTGTTCATGGGTTTTGCACATGGTTTTCTTCCCATGGTATTTTTTAGATTTGGTCAAGGGAACTATGATTATGTTCTCATCTAGGGTTAATGGATTGGGGTTTATGAATGCTTCGACATGTATATATTTGTATTTTAATATTGAAAGGAACATAATAAAAGAACAATTTGGTAGTCCCAGTTTTTGGATCCTGGGGAAAATATTTGTGTATTTGTTTTGTGTTTCTCGCCATTGTATATTTCCTATCTTTTAAGAATTCCTTTGTCGGTAATTTTTTTACAAGGTTAAAACCTAAATTTGGTATCAGAGTTATTTTGGCTTCAAGGGGATGCCTTTGCTGCTGAGGGGTTTTTCTCAGGCCTATGGTAAGCCTTGTTTAGTGTGAGATGTGCGAGATCGATTTTTGTGGTGAAAGAAGATGGCGAGGAGTGGAAAGATAGAGATTGGGAAATTTAATGGTTAGAGTTTTGAGCCATGGAAACTAAAAATGGAGGATCTAATGGTGGATAAAGATTAGTGGATCATGGTAGATCTGGCTACTAAACCAACAACAATGTCACTTGGAGACTAGGTGAAGTTGGATTGAAAAATAAAGAGCACAATATGGTTGTGTATCTTAGATTCAGTATATTTGAATGTACCAAGGGAAGCTATGATGAAGGCTTTGTGGGAAAAGTTAGGGAATTTGTACCAATCTAAGTCTCTAGTGAACAAAATATTCCAATGGAAAATGCCGTATATCCCAAGATGAAGGATGGAGACTCGGTGATAGAGCATCTAATTCCTTTAATATTGTGGTAAGTGAGTTGTTATCTATTGATATTAAAATTTGAGATGAAGATAAGTGCATTAGTCTGTTGTGTTCTCTACCAGATTCGTGTGATAGTCTGGTTGTCGTAATAGGTAGCAATATAAATACCTTGAAGTTTGATGAAATAGTCTCATCCTTGTTTCCAAAGGAGATAAGATGGAAAAATATGGAAAGCTAGAATGGAGATTCCTTGTTTATATGAGGACGGTCCCATAATAGAAAAAAAAAAAAAAAAAGTCCTTGAGTGGGAGATATAAATCTAGAGGGAGATCTAAATCTCCATGAAATCCTGTAAAGGTATGTTGGAAATGAGGAAAGGAAGGGGACTAGAAAAATGGTTGTAGATCTAAAGCTCTTGAGAAAGGAAAGGTATCTGATGATGCTCCTTCTGTAGAAGTGAAAACCACCTTAGATGAAGGTGGGGATGTGTAATTGGCTTCTTCTTCAAGTACACATGTAGATCATGAGGCATGGTTGATTGACTCAGGTGCATCCTTTCACTTCAATCCCCATAGGGATTGTTTTTGTGAGTATGAGAAATATGATGGTGGTGATGTCTTCCTAGGGGATGAAAATAAGGCTAGAATCGTTGAACGTGGAAAATTCAAGATGAAGTTGCAAGGTGGAAGGATTAGAACACTTCTGATTGTTTTGCGTATTCCTGCATTGGGCATAAATCTGATTTCTATAATTAATATGGATGATTGATGTGTAAAAACAATGTTCGAGAAAGATACTTGTAATATGGTTTGGGTAGCACTGCTATTGATGGGGGGGATTTAGGATTGGAACTATGTACAAGCTTCTAGGTTGTACAGTTATTGATGGGTGCAATAGTTCTATGGTTCCTAAAAGTGGAGCATAAAATCTAGTGGTCCCTGGAGAAAAAACCATGCTATGGCATCAAAGACTTGGACATATTGGAGAGAAGGGACTTCAAGTACTTTGTGGTAATGGTATGGTAGAAGGTATGTCTAATTTATCTATGGATTTTGTTTTCTATGAACATTGTGTATAGGGGAAGAAAATTTGGGTGAGTTCCCTCTGTAGTGCTAAGAGGGTGAAAGGGATATTAGAGCTTGGGCATAGTGATGTGTTTGGACCTGTTTCAGTTCCATCACTGAGAAAGTCTGTGTACTATGTATCATTTATAGATTATTTCTCAAGGAATAGATGGATATATTTCCTGAGAAAGAAATCTAAATTCTTTGACAGGGTTATAGAATTTAAGGCTCTGGTGGAAAACCAAACAGAGAAAAAGATAAAGGTGATGAGGATAGATAATGGTGGAGAGTTCTGTAAGAAGGAATTTGAAGAGTTCTATAAGAAGTGTGGTATAACATGACAGAATACTAGTCCATACACACCTCAAAAAAATGGAGCTGTAGAAAGAATGAAAAGGATGTTGATGGAAAAGGAAAGAAGCATGCTTAGTAGTGTCGGGTTAGGATATGAATTTTAGGCAAAGGCAGTGGAGACTGCATGTTACCCTATTAATAGATAACTTTCATCAACATTGGAGGATAAGACTCCACATGAGGTGTGATTGGTAAGAAACCCTATCTTTCACATATGAGGGTATTTGGTTGTGATGCATATGTACATGTAACACATATTTCATTAAAATTGGATTTCTTTTATTACAAGGATTTCACTAGAATTGTGTTTTTTGGTTATTTTGAAATTCGAGATCCACTACATAATTCCAAATTTAATGAAATATGTGTTATATCCTAAAGTAGAAAATAACCAAATTGGATAATAAATCTAAAAGGTGCATCTTTATTTGTTATAAGAATAGTTTAAAAGGTTATAAGATTTGGAACCTAGAAATAAGGAAGGTTGTGTACAGTCAAATGTGGTGTTTAGAGAGGTGAAGGATGTTAACAAATATGAAGTCCTACCAAGGAACCTGAGAATATAGAGTTTGATCTAAAGGAGGAAGAATCAAACTCTACAACAGAACAAGAATCAGAAGATGAACAACCACAAACTCTAGCTGTGAGAAGATCAGTTTGAGAAAGAAGGCAACCAGAAAGGTATAGTTCATCTTCTTTCTGTTCAAATTTTTATTTATCTATTACTGATGATGATCCTAGAACTATCGAGGAGGTAGTAGATTTAGAGGATGGAAAACTTTGGAAAGAGGCCATGGTTGATGAAATGATATCTTTGGACAAAAAGGAGGCTTGGGATTTGGTGGAGTTGTGGGTTGGAAGGGAACCCATTGGAAGAAAATGGGTGTTTAAGAAGAATATGGGTGTTTAAGAATAAGATGAATTCATAAGGCAAGGTGGATAAATATAAATCTCAGTTGGTAGAAAAAGGTTATTCCCAAGTGCCGAGAATTGATTATGTGTGATATTTTTTCTCCTATTGCAAAGATAGCTTCTATTAGATTACTTTTATCTGTTGTTGTTGCTTTTGACTTTGATGTAGAACAAATGGATTCAAAGACACTATTTCTTCATGGGATTTGGAAGAAGAGATCTACATGAAGAAATTTAAGGCATTGTGGTGACGGTAAAGAAATAATTGGTACTTAGGTTAAAAAAGTCTTTGTATGGGTTAAAACAATCACCAAGGATGTGGTATACGAAATTTGATACATTTATAATGGGACTTGGCTTCACCAAAAGAAAAGCATATCTTTGGCTCCCGCGTTATTTATATGGTCATGTATGTGGATGATATGTTGGTTGGAAATGACAAAGAAATTATCTAGTATTTGAATACCCAATTGTCCTTAAAATTCGACATGAAGGATCTTGGTGTTACAAACTATATTTTGGGAAACAAGATCGGGCAAAAAAGAGGCTATGGTTAAACCAGAGGGAGTATGTAGAGAAAATACTGCAAAGGTTTAATATGCAGGATTGTAAATTGGTGAAGGTTCATATTCTTGTAGGTGTAAATTTATCTGATGAACAATGTCCCAAGACACAATAAGAGGAAGATGACATGTCCGATGTTCCATAAGCAAGTGCAATTGGTAGCATGATGTACGAAATGGTTTGTACTAGACGAGACATTGCACATGCAATGGGAGTATTGAGCAAGTTTATTTCAAAACCAGGGAATGAGCATTGGACAAAAGTGAAATGAGTTTTTAGGTATTTATGTGGCACTAGTGATTATGGTCTGTGCTATCAAGGAAGACCATGATTGAAGAGAGTTTTAGACATCCATGTCTTTTTTGATGCAAACTGGGTTGGAGATCTAGATGAGAGAAGATCTACAAGTGGATATGTGTTTAACCTATTTGGAGGTGTAGTCAATTGGATTAACAAGAGACAAGCTCTAGTGGCACTTTCAACTATGAAGGTAGAATACATGGCAGCCACTCATGCAAGCAAGGAAGAATTTTGGCTACAAAGATTATGTTCAAGTATGAGTCTAGTATAATGAGCTATAAGAATAGACTGTGACAGCCAGAGTGCAATTTTCTTGGCAAAGAACCCTGCTTATCATTCAAAGACAAAGAAAATTGATGTTCAGTATCACTTTGTGAGGGATATGGTTGAGAAAAAAATGATGTTGCTGGCAAAGATGGATACTTTGAATAATGTTTTAGATGCATTGAAGAATTATGTGATCACTGAGAAGTTTTCTTGTTGTAGAGAAACAATGAGCGTTGCAGGGCTAGACTAATGACTAAGCTCTTCCATGACCCCCTGTTAGGTCCCTATACTACTAGTGCAGCCCCTTATTGTTATTAGTCTGTTATGAAACCAGCTCAAGAAAAGATAGAAAAGATAGATCAACGCCTTAGAATTCAGCCTCTTCGAGGGGGCAACCTCCTTTACATTACATAAATGAACAATTCTTGAATGATACAAATGACAAAACCTCCTTTATATATATAGGAGTCTAAGGAGTCACAATATAATCCAGCCGACCTAACAATAATAATATAAAGCCACAAAAATAACAATAGAGGGATTCTATGGGGCACAGAAATAACAATATGGGGGTAATAGGGCCACAACAATATAAATAAGGGGTATAACTACAATAGTAATGGGGTAATCACTAGTATTATAGGGACCCAACATGCCCCTCTCCTTCAAAAAAGTGTTGTCCTCAACGCTTGAGTAGTTCTGGATACTTCTGCATAAAATTCTCATCCTCCCATGTGGAATCTTCAGCGGATAAGTTCTTCCACTTGATAAGATACTCTGAAATTGATCGATTTCGTAGCTGTCGAGTTCTTGTTTCTGTGACTGCTTCCGGTTCCAATATAATTTTTCCTTCCTCGTCAAGTTCTGGCAATATTGTTTGAATTGGGAGCTTGTCACCTATAACCTTCTTTAAACATGAAACATGGAAAACTGGGTGCAATCGAGAAGCTGCAGGAAGCTCCAATTTGTATGCCATAGTACCAATCTTTTGCAACACCTTGTACGGACCATAATACTTTGGTGATAATTTATTATCCTTCTTAGCTTGCTTTAGGGACATTTTCTTATATGGTTGTAGCCGTAGGAATACCCAATCACCTACATCAAAACTTCTTTCACTGCGATGTTGATCTGCCTGTTGTTTCATTCTATTTTGTGCCAACACGAGGTTATCCTTTAAGAGTTGGAGGACTTGTTGTTGATGTTCGATGTGATGTTCCACTGCCTGAACCTTAGAATTTTCTCTTAAATATGATGTGATGGATGGTGGTTGATACCCATAAAGTGCCATAAATGGGGTCATTTTTTTTGCTGTATGGAAGGAAGTGTTATACCACCATTCAGCCAGAGGCAACCATTTGACCCATTGTGTCTGTTTATCAGATACAAAGCAACGAAGATATCCTTCCAAACATTTGTTTACTATCTCAGTTTGCCCATCAGATTGAGGATGATAAGATGAGCTATGAGCTAACTGAGTACCAAGACAAGAAAATAATTCTGTCCAAAAATTTCCAGTGAAAATGGGATCTCTGTCACTTACAATAATCTTTGGGTTTCCATGTAGCTTTTGAACTGTTTCCATAAATGCAGTAGAAACTGTACTGGCTTTAAATGGATGTGATAATGCACAAAAGTGTGCATACTTGGTAAGTCTGTCAACTACCACCATGATGACACTCTTTCCCTCAGACTTGGGTAAACCTGTGATAAAATCCATTGAAACCTCCTCCCAACGTTGGCTTGGAATGGATAAAGGTTGTAATAGACCCGGTGTCTTAATTGTTTCAACTTTATTTTGCTGGCAAACCAAACATTCCGCCACAAACTTTTGAATATCTGATTTAAGGCCATCCCAAAAAAATTCCTTCTTAACCCTGTGGTAAGTTTTTAAAAATCCTGAGTGCCCTCCTAAGGGAGAAGTGTGCAATTCCATAAGAATCTTTTGTTTTAGCTGGGAATTCTTACAGAGGTATAAGCGATCTTTGTACCATAACGAATCATTTTGCCAGCTAAATGTATCAGAAGTACTGGAATCTTGTTGTAGCTTTCGAATAAGTGCCCACACTTCTTCGTCATTCTTCCATTCCTCCCTTGCTTCGTTTATCCAATCTGGTTGGATAATAGAAATGGCACACAACAATGCTTCCACATCCTCATCCTTTCTTGAGAGTGCATCTGCCACCACATTTTGCTTCCCTTTTTTGTAGATGATTTCAAAGTCATAACCCAACATCTTTGTGACCCACTTTTGTTGCTCTTCAGAGGATAATCTTTGTTCTAAAAAGTATTTAAGGCTATCATGATCCGTTTTTACCTTGAAGTGTCTTCCCATTAGGTAGGGTCGCCATTTCTTAAGTGCATGGAGTATTGCCAACATTTCCTTCTCATAAATAGCTTTGCTTAAAAACTTTCCCTTGATTGGACGACTTTCAAAAGCAATGGGTCTTTCATCTTGCATTAGAACAGCACCAATTCCATTTCCTGAAGCATCACATTCCACAATAAAGGTTTTTGTGAAGTCCGGTGTAGCTAAGACCGGTGCTTGGCACATTGCCTCTTTAAGATGTTCAAAGGCCTTTGTTGCTTCCGGAGTCCATGAAAATGAATCTTTCTTCAATAATGTTGTTAGAGGTGCTGCTATTCTCCCATAATTCTTAACAAACTTGCGATAATACCCTGTCAACCCAAGAAATCCTCGCAGATGCTTTATGGATGTGGGGATTTTCCATTCCTTAATGGCTTTAATTTTGCTAGGGTCTACCTTAACTCCTTCATGAGATACAATATGACCCAAATATTCCACCTCCTGGACTCCAAAGAAACATTTGGATCTTTTTGCATATAATTGTTTCTCCTCCAATAGTTGTAGCACCCTGTCAACATGTTCAACATGATCCTTCCAAGACTTGCTGTAGATTAGTATATCATCAAAAAATACTAACACAAATTTTCTAAGGAATGGTTTGAAAATTGAATTCATCAAACCTTGAAATGTTGAAGGTGCATTGGTAAGGCCAAAAGGCATGACCAAAAATTCATAATGACCCTCATGAGTTCTAAATGCCGTTTTTGGAATGTCTTCAATCTTCATTCTGATTTGATGATATCCCGAACGAAGATCCAACTTGGTGAAGTAAATTGATCCATGCAATTCATCCAGTAATTCATCAATAACAGGAATGGGGAACTTATCTTTAATAGTGAGCTTGTTGAGCTCCCTATAATCTGGACACATGCGCCATGATCCATCCTTCTTGTGCACCAATACTACTGGAGCTGAGAAAGAACTTTGACTCGGTTGAATTATACCAGCCTCTAGCATTTCTGCAACCATACGTTCAATTTCACTTTTTTGGACATAGGGATATCTGTACGGCCTGATGTTTGGAGGAACACTTCCTGGAATCAGATGAATAGCATGATCATGATCACGCATAGGTGGGAGACCCTTGGGAGTCTCAAATACCTTGGAATGATTGTCCAAGACTTTTTGGAGATCTGGAGAAATAGATGATTCCAATGTGGAAACATCTAGCGAACATAATTGTGCAATTACACCTCTTTGCTCCTTTTTTAGAAGCTTTGTCATACCATTAGAGCTGATTATCTTTCCTGGTTTCCCTGCAATACCCCTTAATTCAACTTCCTTTCCTTCCGTAGAAAATTTGATGAAAAGTTCTTGAAAATTAAAAGCTATTGTACCCAAGGATTGTAGCCATTGGACTCCTAGTACAACATCAGCACCTCCCATTGGAATGGAAAGCATTGGGCTAGTCAATACATATTCTCCCATGGATAGCTTGATATTATGGCACTTTCCAGAGCAATTTATTGTTCCTCCATTTGCAATCATCACTTGACACTCTGGTGCTGGATATAGGAAGCAATTCAATTCTTTTGCTACCCTACAATGAATAAAATTGTGGGTGCTTCCTGAATCAATCAACACTATTACCTTTTTCTTCTTGATTTGTCCTTCTATCTTGATGGTTTGAGGAGTGGTAATTCCCGCCAATGCATTACAAGATATGGTCGGATTTATTTGTTCTTCATCTAGGCTTTGTTCCTGGAGTATATCTTCTTCTTTTGACCTTTCTTGCTCCTTTTCTTCTTCCTCTTCACAATCTATGTAGAATAATTTCTTCTCAGCACACTTATGACCTTTAGTGTATTTGCTATCACAACTGTAACAAAGCCCTTTTGCTCTTTTTTCTTCCAATTGTTGTGGTGTCAACCTTATAGGTTGTGGAAGACTAGGGGACCAAACACTTCCGTCTTTATAGTTGTGAGTGGTATGCTTCCTGGTTGCCATAATTTTGCTTTCCATTTTTCTTGCTAACCTGAATGCCTTCTCTAATGAATCTGGTTCCCAAAGGCGAACATCATGTTGGATATTATCCTTTAAAGACCCTATGAACACATCAATCCTATGCTCCTCTGGAATATCTTTTACCCTTATGTTCAATTTTTGGAACTCCTCAATGTGCTCCATTACTGAACCCTTTTGTTTGAGACTTATCAATTGGCTAAAAAAAGTGTTGCTTTTTGTATCTTCATAATGTGCTATCAATTCTTCCGTAAAAATTGCCCAAGTGATAAATTGTTTACGAGAGCAAAGCCATTGATACCATACAAACTGATTTGGTTCCAAATATACAGTTGCCATACGTACCTTTTGTGCGTTTTGCACATTATTGAGATCGAAGAATTGCTCCATCTGTAATATCCATGTGGCGGGATCCTTGCCATCAAACTTCCTCATATCGATTTTTGGAATATGGTGATTCTTCGATCCAACATTAGCATCTATGGAATCATGATTAACATTTCTTTTGTTCTCATCATGAGTTTCCTTTACTACCTTTTCACCATTAGTGACCCTTTCTTGTAGCAACTTCTTCAATTCTTCCATATCTGTCTTCAAATCTATCTTCAAATCTACCATGTCTCTCTTCAAATCTGTCTTCGAATCATCCATCTTAGCTTCCATGCCCTTTATCTTAGATTCCACGCCACTTATCTTAGCTTCTGTTAGCTTTTGTGAGCGTGACATTTTTTGCACTTGTTCTTGTAATTTTGATATATCATGTAGCATTTCTTCTTCTTCTTCATGAGTCATGCTAGAGCTTTCAGGTTCCTTACTAGGTGTTTGCATTTTCTTTCCTCGGGGCATCAGTTACCGATAATAATGCTTTACTATGCCCTTTGAATTCCATTAAACCAAGCTTACACAAAAAATTTTAAAAAACTACACACCTTTTTTCACTTTATATAAGCCTGATATTGAATCTGATGTATCTTTGTAATTTCAGATCATCCAGTTCTGAAATCGCTATCTGTAGTAGCCTTCTGTGTCTTCTTTCCAATGCCACAAGTCTGAGCCAAATTGGATTCTCCAAGGAAGAGTTATGTGAAATCTCCTACAGTGACTTGCTTTTAGACTGGTTCAATAGAGTGAACTTGTACGACCTGCCACGAGTCACTGTTTCAACCTTTGAATCTGAAACACACACACAAGAAACTACAGCCCGTCCTCTTTCTGTACCTTTTTACGAAATTTCAATCCGATCCTCAGAGAGAGAGAGAGTTATGACGATTTTCCCCAGGTCACCTGTTTTGAATGTAATTCAGGACTCTGCAAAAAGGCCAACTTCCGCAGATCATATCTCCAAAAATATCACGCGAAAAGCTCTGAAATTCGGACCCAAGGTTCAGTGCCAATTCTACTCAAATGGGTTTTTCTGTGACTTCTGAAACATCACAGAAACAAAATTTATAGCGAAAATGCCACGATGTCCTGTTTGGAGCAGCGAAACCCTAGAATCCAAAGCTCTGATACCAAATGTTATGAAACCAGCTCAAGAAAAGATAGATCAACGCCTTAGAATTTAGCCCCTTCGAGGGGGAAACCTCCTTTACATTACATAAATGAACAATTCTTGAATGATACAAATGACAAAACCTCCTTTCTATATATAGGAGTCTAAGGAGTCACAATATAATCCAGCGGACCTAACAATAATAATATAAAGCCACAAAAATAACAATATATGGATTCTATGGGGCACAGAAATAACAATATGGGCGTAATAGGGCCAAAACAATATAAATAAGGGGTATAACTACAATAGTAATGGGGTAATCACTAGTATTATAGTGACCTAACATAGTCCAACCCCCTCATTGCATTTTTTGCCCACGTAGTTCCCATAGTTTTATTATTGTGCCCCTTAGAAGCACACTATTTTTATTGTTGTGCCCTTAGAATATTATTGTTATGTTGGCTCTCATTATATTGTGACCCCTTAGACTCCTATATATAGAAAGGAAGTCTTGTTATTTGTATCATCCAATAATTATTCATTTGTGTAATGTAAATGAGGTTTCCCCCTCGAAGATGATGATTTTGAAGTCATTTATCTATCTTTTCTTCTATTTTGTGAGTTGATTGCATAATATTTGGTATTATAGCTTTGGATTCTAGGGTTTCGCTACTCCAAATAGGTCATCGTGGCATGTTCGCTATAACGTTTTTCTATGAAGATTCAGAAGATGAAATTAAAAGCCATTTGAGATGAAATATTGATGCACCTCGGGTCCAATATTTAGGTATTTTTGCACTATATCTGCTGAGATATGATCCAAGGAATTTAGGGTTTTTTAATGCTCCCAAATTACATCCTAAACAGGTGACTTGGGAAAATTGTCATAAAGTTCTCTATGAGAATAAAATTTAAATTTGGTAAGAAGTATTAGAACGAGTAAAAACATTAGTTTTGTGTATATCTTTTTCAAGTCTGAAGGTCAAAACAGTGACACGTGGAAGGCTGTACAAGTTTGATCTACTGAACTAGTATATAATTAAGTCATTGTGGGAGATTTGGCATAACTCTTTCTTGATGAATCCAATATTAATAAGACTAGTGAGGTTAGAAATAGGACTTAGTGGGATACTACACGAGAAAATTTTAAACCTTGGAGATCCGAAATTACAGAGGTGCAATAGATTCAATATCGATATCCTACAAAGAGAAAAAATGTGTGTAGTTTTTTTTTTAATTTTGCATAAGTTTGGTTTGAAAAATTAGTTTGAAGTGATTCAAAGGGAATAGTGAAGCATTATTATCATTAATTGATACCCCGAAGAAATAGAATGGAAACATCTAGTAAGCAATGTGAAATATCTACCATGACTCATGAAGAAGAGGAAGAAATGCAACATGATATATCAAAATTATGAGACCAAGTGCAATAGCTTTCACTTTCACAAAATGTAACAGAAGCTAAGATGGATGGTTTGGAAGCTAATATGGAAGCTAATATGGATGGTTTATAAGAAAAAATGAAAGAAAACATTGAAGGTTTGAAGAAATACATGGAAGGTTTGAAAGAAGGTTTGGCATAGTTGCTACACAAAATTCTTCCTAATGGTGAAAAGGTAGTAGAGGAAACTCATGATGAGGACAAAAGTAATGTTAATCATGATTTCATAGAATCTAATGTTAGATTGAATACTCACCGTGTTCCAAAGATCAATATGATAATTTTGATGACAAGGATCTCGTAACATGGATACTACAAATGGAGCAATATTTCATTCTCTATAATGTGAAAAACACACAAAAGGTATGCATTGAAACTTTATATTTGGAACCCAATCAGTTTGTATGGTATCGATGGATTTTCTATCGTAAAAGAATTATCACTTGGTCAAATTTTATGGAGGAAATGATAGCACATTATGAGGATACAAAAATCAACACCTTCTTTAGCCAATTGATAAATCTCAAACAAAAGGGTCCAATGGTGGAGCACATTGAGGAATTCCAAAAATTGAATATATTGGTAAAAGATATTCTAGAGGAGCATAGGATTGATGTGTTCATAGGGAATTTAAAGGATAACATCCAACATGAGGTTCGCCTTTGGGAACCTGATTCAATGGAGAAGGCATTTAGGTTGGCAAGAAAAAATGAAAGAAAAATTATGGCAACAAGGAAGCCTACCACTTACAACTATAAAATGTAACTGTTACTGCCCCTAGCCTTACGCAACCTAAAAGGTTGACACCAAAATAGTTGGAAGAAAAAATAGCAAAATGGCTTTGTTACAACTATGATAGAAAATATAGTAAAGGTCATAAGTGAGTCGAGAAGAAATTATTTTACATATATTATGAAGAGGAGGAAGAAACCTAGATAAAGAAGAAATGAATCCAACCATATCTTGTAATGCATTGGCAGGGATTACCCCTCCTCAAACCCTCAAGATAGGAGGACATATCAAGAAGAAAAAGGTAATAATGTTGATTGATTCACGTAGTACCCATAATTTTATTCGTTGTAAGATAGCAAAGGAATTGAATTGCTTCCTATATCTAGCACCAGAGTGTCAAGTGAAGGTTGCAAATGGAGGAACCATAAATTTCTCTAGAAAGTGCCATAATATAATGCTATCCATGGGATAATATGTATTGAATAGTTCAATTCTTTCCATTCTGATGGGTGGTGCTGATGTTGTACTAGGAGTCCAATGGCTACAATCTTTGGGTATGATAGCTTTTAATTTTCAAGAAATTTTCTTGATTTTTTTTGTGAAGGTAAGGAAGTTGCATTAAGGGGTATCACATGGAAACCAGGAAAGATAATAAGCTCTAACAACATGACAAAGATTCTACAGAAAGAACAATGAGGCATAATTGCACAATTATGTTCACTAGAGGTTCTGACATCGAATTCATCTATTTCTCTAGATCTCCAAAAAGGTTTGGAAAATAATTCTAAGATATTTTATATTCCCAAAGGCCTCCCACCTATTTGTGATCATGATAACACTATTCATTTGATTCTAGGAAGTTTTCCTCCAAACATAAGTCCTTACATATATCAATATGCCCAAAAGAGTGAAATTGAACATATGGTTGCAGAAATGCTAGAGGCTGGTATAATTCAACCTAGTCAAATTTCTTTCTCTACTCCAGTAGTATTGGTGTATAAGAAGGATGTATCATGGCGCATGTGTCTAGATTATAGGGAGCTCAACAAGCTCACTATTAGAGATAAATTTCCTATTCCTGTCATTAATGAATTATTGGATGAATTACATGGAGCAATTTACTTCACCAAGTTGGATATTTGTTCTAGATATCATCAAATTAGAATGAAGACTGAAGACATTTTGAAAACAACATTTAGAACTCATGACGGTCATTATGATTTTTTTGGTGATGCTTTTTGGCCTTACCAATGCACCTTCTACATTTCGAGGTTTGATGAATTCCAATTTCAAACCCTTACAAAAATTTTGTTAGTATTTTGTGATGATATACTAATCTATAGTAAGCCTTGGAAGGATCATGTTCAAGATATTGACAGGGTGCTCAAACTGTTGAAGGAGAAACAATTATATGAAAAATGCTCCAAATGTTTCTTTGGAGTACAAGGGGTGGAATATATGGGTCATATTGTATCTCATGAAGGCATTAAGGTAGACCCTAGCAAAATTAAAGCCATTAAACAATGGAAAATCCCCACATTGATAAAGGATCTGTGAGGATTTCTCAGGTTGACTGCATATTATCTCAAGTTTGTTAAGAATTATGGGAGAATAGCAACACCTCTAACAACATTACTGAAGAGAGATGAATTTTCTTGGACTCCAGAAGCAATGAAGGCCTTTGAACATCTTAGAGAGGCAATGCGTAAAGCACCGATCTTAGCTATGCAAAATTTCACAAAAACCTTTATTGTGGAATGTGATGCCTCGCGAAATCGAATTGGTGTTGTTTTAATGCAAGAAGGAAGACCCATTGCTTTCAACAATTGTCCAATCAAAGGAAATTATTTACACAAAGTGATTTATCAAAATGAAATGTTTTAAATACTAAATGCACTTAAGAAATGATGACCTTACCTAATGGGAAGAAACTTCAAGGTGAAAACAGATCATGATAGTCTTAAATACTTTTTAGACAAAAGATTGTCTTTAGAAGAGTAGAAAAAATGCGTCACAAAGATGCCGGATTATGAATTTGAAATCATCTACAAAGAAATGGAAGAAAAATGTTGTTACAGATGCACTCTCAAGAAAGGATGAGGTTGTGGAAACATTGTTTTGTTCCATTTCTATTATCGAACTAGATTGGATAAAAGAAGCAAGGGATGAATGATAGAATGATGAAGAACTGTGGGAACAAATTCAAAAGTTGGAGAAAGATCCCAGTACATCTGATACATTTAGCTGGAAAATGGTTCATTATGGTAAACATATCACTTATACATCTGTAAGAATTCCCATCTTAAATAAAAGATTCTTCTAGAATCGCAGACCTCTCCCTTAGGAGGGCACTCGGGATTTTTAAAAACTTATCATAGGGTTAAGAAGGAGTCTTTTTGGGATGGCCTTAAATCTGATATTCAAAAGTTTGTGGCGGAATGTTTGGTTTACCAAAAAAATAAATTTGAGACAATTAAGACCCCAGGTCTGTTACAACCTTTATCCATTCCAAGTCAATGTTGGGAGGAGTTTTCAATGGATTTTATCACTGGTTCTCCCAAGTCTAAAGGAAAGAGTGTCATCATTGTGGTACTTGATAGAATTACCAAGTATGCACACTTTTGTGAATTATCTCATCGATTTAAAGCCAATATAGTTGCTACTACATTTATGGAAACAATTCAAAAGCTACATGGAAACCCAAAAAATATTGTAAGCGACAGAGGTCCCATTTTCATTGGAAATTTTTGGACAAAATTGTTTTCTTGTTTGGGTACTCAGTTAGCTCATAGCTCATCTTATCATCCCCAATCTGATGGGAAAATTGATATAGTGAACAAATTTTTGGAAGGATATCTTCATTTCTTTGTATACGATAAAGAGACACAATGGGTCAAGTGGTTTCCCCGGGCTAAATGATGGTAAGACTTCCTTCCGTATTGTAGTAAAAATAACCCCCTTTATGGAACTTTATGAATATCATCCATTGTAAGTCACATCATATTTAATAGAAATATCTAATGTTAAATCGGTGGAAGATCACATCGAGCATCAACAACAAGTTCTACAACTCTTAAAGGATAACCTCACTTTGGCGTAGAATAAAATGAAACAATAGGCAAAACAATATTGCAATGAAAGAAGTTTTGATGTAGGTGACTGATTATTTCTATGACTACAACCATATAAGAAAATGTCCCTCAAGCAAGCTAAGAAGGATAATAAATTATCACCAAAGTATTATGGTCCATACAAGGTGCTACAAAATATTGGTATTGTGGCATACAAATTGGAGCTTCCTGCATCTTCACAAGTGAACCTAGCTTTCCATGTGTCATCCTTAAAGAAGGTTATAGATGACAAGCTCCCAGTTCAAACAATATTGCTAGAACTTGACGAGGAAGGAAAAATTGTATTGGAACCTCAAGCAGTCACAGAAACAAGAAATTGACAGCTAGGAGATCAATCAATTCAGAGTATCTCATCAAGTGGAGGAACTTACCTGTTGAAGATTCCACGTGGGAGGATGAGAATTTTATACAGAAGAATTCAGAACTACTCCAGCGTTAAGGACAACTCTTTTTTGAAGGAGAGGAGCATGTTAGGTCCCTATACTAATAGTGTAGCCCCTTATTGTTAGTAGTGCAACCCCCTTATTGTATCGTTGTGCCCATGTATTCCCCACATTGTTATTATTGTGCCCCTTAGAATCCCACTATTTTTATTGTTGTTCCCTTAAAATATTAGTGTTATGTCGTCTCTAATTATATTGTGACCACTTAGACTCCTATATATAGAAAGGAGGTATTATCATTTGTATCATCCAAGAATTGTTCATTTGTGTAATGTAAAGGAGGTTTCCCCCTCGGAGAGGCTAATTTTGAAGTTGTTGATCTATATTTCTTCTATTTTGTGAGTTGGTTGCATAACACCCTGTATGTGGAAAGGAAAACAACAAGTGGGATAATTTTTGGTGTGTGTTATATTCTTTCAATGACTAGTTGCATGCATGGGGGGTGATAGTCTTGCTTGTTCGTTGCACCGAGCGTAGCTTGGGGGTCACAGGGGGGGGTGCAACCCCCCTATTGAGGGGTTTCATGGGGCCAGTAGCTCCCCTATATGGGGCATGGGGCATCATCCCCGGAATTTTTTTGTGGACCCCATATTAGGTCGATGGACCTACCTATGGTTTCTTGCATGGGTTTTGCATATGGTTTTTGGCATGATGATTTTATGCCCATGATATTTTGCAGACCTGGTCAAGGGAACTATGGTTATGTTCTAATATAGGGTTAAAGGATTGGGATTTATGAATGTTTTGAAATTTATATGTATGTATTTTAACACTAAAAGGAACATAATGAAAAATTAAACTAGTAGTCCCGGTTTTGGGCCCCAGGGGAAAATATTTGTGTATTTGTTTTGTGTTTGTTGCCATTATACATTTTTGTTTTTTAAGAATTCGTTTGTAGGTAATTTCTATACAGGGTTAAAACCTACAGTAGACCATGCATGCATTGGGGAACTTTACTAGAAAAAGGGAAAAAAATAATGGAGCTTGTAGGCTATGTAGGAAGCTAGGAAAAACAAGGAAGTCATTGATGGGAGCACAAATTGTAGGGAAAAAACAACCAAGGATAAGAGTAGGAGGAGGAGATAAGACAACACATTAGAACAAGGGCTTGTGAAAGGGAAAGAAAATTGGAAATTAGAAAACTATAGGGAAAAGAAAGCTAGCATAACCAGTGTGTAGGAAGAGAGATTAGATGATTGTGTTGCATTGAAAAGGAGGAGTCTCTGAATCTTTTGTAGAAGAGAAGTATCTTGAAGCTTACAACCAAGAAGAAGCACCTATAATGACTGATTTAGTTGGAAAGATTGGCATGAGAATTTCTCTAAGGTGAGGAATGTGGCTTCTCAATTTCCCATTAACCAAAGGGTGGAGATGGATTTCTTTAAATTCCCTTGAAGGATGGGGTGGAGGGTTGTTCTTCAGTTTCTTGAAAGGAGGTATTTTGAATCCTTTCATGTTGTGTTTTCCTTACAATGGGTTCAAGAGTCCCTTTTGTAAGTGGAAACACTATGTTATATGTTTTAGGTTGCAGGCAAAGCCTCCAGATTCCCTAGAGTCTATTATATGTTAAATAGTTAAAGGGTGGAGACATCAAGTCTCTCGAGTCCCTATGGAGTTTGTTAACTGAAATTTGGTTGGCCGATGGATGTGGAAAAACCTTTGGAGTCCTTCTTCTAATAAGTATTAGGTGTTCAATTCCTTGATAAAAACCACTTCAGTGTCTCGAATTTGGGTTAGCTGTGACAATTGAAAGTGAAAGCTAGCTAAAACCTATCTATGGTAGGGTAGAGAGCTGTAATCCTAGAATCAGTTTCCCAACTCTAGTGTTAATCCCAGATAAGTATCTATACATGTATCTTGTACCATTATATATATATATATATATATAGACACACACACACACACACATTCAAAACTTTATGTTAAGCTTATGTTGAATTCCTAAATGATGCATGGTTAATTGTGAATTAAGAGAAATAGGCTTTGTTGATTAGTCCTTGCGAATGTAACTTTGAAATAACAATCTATGTGGAGGGAGAATTATATTTATATAGCGATCACTGTATTGAGTGATCACAATTCTGTAGTAGTGTGCCAATAATTTGGGAGAGAAGGGGACTTCATGTTTATTTGTGGGATGTTGATCTCCTTGTCTCCTTTGCAGTGCTACTTTTATAAAAAAAACTACACTCAAGTGTCCCTCAAAGGAGACCTGTATATATTTGAAATGTGATTGGTTTGGTTTCTTGTAAATCGTTAGGGATCAAAGAGACAGTAGGCCTCTGAGAGGCTGAATGGACAAGTCCCTATACTGCATCCTACATTTTAGTCATCAAAACCCTAGGAAGGGTAATCTTATCATAATATCAAAATGGATAGTATAGTACATGCCTCATAAAACCTTAATGGTGATGGTCAAGTTATGACATAAGTGGAAACGATTATAGAACCACCTTAGCTAAGCCATGGCTATGTTTTTTCACAAATGCTTCATAATGTGAAGACCTACAAAAGACCTAATATTATAACCCTTGGAATTTTCTATTTCTTGCGTTGTGACTTGGTTGTTGACCGAAGTATCGATGAGAATAACCCAAAGGTCATGCCTTGAGATGGAGGAATCCCCATCAAATGTCATGTTGGACTCCATCAAATGTTGGAAATCCTAGAGGTTTGTAACCTCGGAAGCTCATGGAGGATCGATTAAAGGGAATGCTTAGGATGATGAGGACCAAGACGAGTTGGCAAATCCATCAATGTGGGCATGACCAAGGTGGGATTGAGCTCACTCATTGGATGTTGGGAGAACAAATCACCCATGTGGGAGGCATATTGTATTGTTAAAAGTTTGAGGTGGGACCCCCATAGATGGGGAGTAATGCGAAAAAAAATGGTAAATTTCTAGTCCCACGGTCTATCTTCTTGGGGCTCACCATGCAAAATTCTTAAGGAAGGGCCAAGATGACTCAACACTAGAGTGTTGTGGTAGTAGCAGGTCCAGGTGTGCTACCACTACCACCTATTGCAAGAGGACACATGGGGTGGGGCTACCCGAGCTATTAAGTAATAGTGGAAGTCGTGTACCAATTAAAGGTGTTAACAATGCATACAAGTGGTCCACAAGGATGCATAATCTTGGAGGTTGGCCCCTGGAAGATCCATTGTGAAGAACATTTGAAATGACGTGGGGTGACTCAATGCCAAGACATGGTGAAAAACACATGATCCCATTCAAACCACATGATCCCATTCAAACCACATGATCCCATTCAAACCACATGATCCCAGGGTTTGTGATTTGTCATGGGCTTCTATATTTTCTTGGGATTCTTCCCCCTAATATGAGCTACTAAAGAAGATTGTCCGTGCAGGACCTATAGATAGAAATGAAGTGATAAGTGAGGAAGCCAACACAACCTCTAAGAGAAACAATTGTTCTTTGATGAATCAAGAGGTGCACTTATGAATGAAAATTACGTGTTGAAAAAAATCTCTACTTTTCTTCATAGAGTGGAGCATTAATAGTGTGCAAATACTACCATTCAAACAAGAGCTTCACACATGCATGTTTTACTTACAATATTAGCCAGTAATTATTTCATTAATTATTTATTAAATGAAATTAAATAATGATTATCACTAATCCCTAGTCTCACTACCTTGGTTGTATCTGGATTTATATTATGTAATGCCATGGAATTTATTGGCCTATATGATGTGGCATTTCATGAATGTAGGACCAATGTAATGTGAAGTGTGACGATGTATAAATAGAGAAAGTGTTGAAGGGAAAATGTGTTGGGGATGCGATGTAATTATCACCATTGACTAACAAGAATGGTTTCTAGGAATTGACTAATGAATGCATGGCATGAAAACGTGGTCTTGGATGATTTTTCAAAGTGAGTTGAGCAAGCTCACTTGAGGACTCAGGAACATGACATGAATATTTTCGATGGCTGATGAAAACTGCTAACTATAGTTAACAACTGGCTACATGGGTCATGGGGGTTTTAGCAATGTGGTTTGAATGGATTCACTTGGGGACCCAAGGAAATGAGGACATCGTAACATGGTTTGGTCGCATTTAAAAGGCTTATTAAGAATTTAATTCATTAAAAATAAAATCATTAGAAAGATTTTGATTCTAAAGTCAATATTTCTACGAAGTTTAATATAACATGAAAATTTTGAATGCATAAGGGTCCCCATTATTTATTTTATGAATACATAAATTTGGTTTTTGTCATGCCATAAATGGTTGATACTTTAGATTGTTTCTCTGCAATATTAATTGTAGAGAAAATACGTCTAAATATTACTTCAAATTCCTCATCTTGGGAATCCTATATCGTAGGATGGCCTTCATCATAAGTGGTCTAGGGAGATTCTTCAAGAAAACATTTTTCATGGATTCTTTCTATTGCAATCAATTTCTCTCATAATGGCTTTGTTGGTGGTAATGGAAAATGTTTTACGTGGCTACATTGTCTGAATATAGGTTTTGGTTTGTTGGGGGTGGTTCAATTTCCTTATGATGGTGGTTTGGTATCCTAATGAATGGAATGCATGTTATATTGTTGGAAGTTTGTCACCTAAGAATATTTTAATATCGTTCACCCCATTCGTGAGATTCTTAGTCATTCTTTGGGCATCCTCAAATTTAAGAAACTCCCTACCCTTTTCTTCCACTTTCGGTAGTGGTTAATGGGTGGTCACACCTCTCCTTTATTGTTCCCTTTTAATATGGTTTTATTTCTAACTTACCATCTCTAACTTGATCTTACTTGCAATAACAATCATTTTCTATAACATTTCCTTAACATAAATCTTAAGAAGCAAATACATGAGGGTGGGAAAAACATTGGAAAATATTTATTTGTAGATATTGACTAAGGGTTTCATCACTTTATTAAATCTATTTACCATGGACATGGACCTTTATAAAAAAGCCTTCTACATTTTGGTGGGTTCCACAACTAAAGTGACAAATTCTTTGATCTAGGCCACAATATTGACTGACTCAACAAATTTGTCTAAAAGGAAGGTATCATAGATCATATAATTAGTAATAGAACTATATGGAAAATATATAGATTCAGGTGGATGCCTTATTCTAAAAATTATATGAAAATAGTTTGCAAATGATGTCTTCCTGTTATATATTCATGATCTTTATGGATATAATTAATTTATTGATATAATCCCTGAGTTTACCGAATGTGTCTACATAATACTTGTGCAATAACCTATCATGATGCTTTGATAAATAATAGACTAGGATGGCCATAGTCATAACATTTCTAGGTTTATTGAGGCCTTCAATAAATCATATTTATTTATAGGCCCTTGGTTCATTTTCCTCTCGGTCATTGTTATCACTTCCATAAATTGTAACAAATTGTTCTTCCTCTCCTCCTTCTCATTCTTCTTTGGATATGTTTAGAAGAGAAGTGAGAATATGATTTAGGGCACGGGAGTTACTAGATAATGATATATTGACCAAAAGTTCAATATTTCATACCATGAACCATTTGTAACTAGATCTAACAGTGTCTCTTCTCGTAGTTCTTCTTCAAAGAAGAGTTGCGATAGGAACAACACTAAGGGTGCGAGAATATTCACACATTATGCACCTAAATAGATTTTTGTTCAAGATTGATATTGCGAAATTGGATTTATTTTCATGCCATTTGGGTTGAACACCATATATGAGGAATCATCCATAAATGGTGAAATGGAGATGATCCTCCTTATTTTAAAGAACTGTTGATGAGAAAAATTGCGCCATCAATTGCTAAAGGAGCTTAACCTAGAGGAGAGGCACAATTAAACTCTCCTTTGTTTGGGATAGATGAATCCATTATGATCAATGACTTGATAGATAATATTGATGGTCTTTTAGCAATAAAATTAAAGACATTGAAAACCATAACAACACTATTGTAAATACTATAAAAAGTATTATAATTAAGTAACATGATTAGTCCATATTTGTGAAATAACAACTTTGCAATCTACACTAAATGTAATGAGGAAAAATTACTCTAAACTAAAAAGGTAAGAAGAGTTAATGAAACATTGAAAATCTATTCTAACTCTTATCACATGACTCCAAAGAGGTAACTATTTATAATGATCCTTATGTGAAAATCCTAGTGGGATATTAACAATTAATTTAAATAACTTGGAATTAATAAACATAAATCTAATCTACACTTTATAAAAATAAATCTATTCTCTGAGAGTTTCCCAATAAGGTATCTTAATCAAAGGAACTAAATTAACCTAACTCGAAATTAGAAGGAAAACAACTAGTTTGCGAAAGAAATATTTGTTCACATAATAATCCAATAATTAGATCAAATCGTTTAGAAAACTATTTGGCAAGGAAAATGATTCTTAGATAATTCTTACAGAATCCTTATCTTCCCTATTTGAAAACTCCTTATTCTTGGGGCACTTCTCGTAATTATAATATTTCAATATTCCCTCTCCTTCATAAGGTTAGGTTCAATAATGAAATTTAAATTGGTTCACAAATTTGACATGTATTTATTTAGAGCAATCTGAGGAGGATGGAAGAGGTAAGGGAGATGTGTTGTTCATATTGGCCACGTAGTGTTCCCACCTCCCACAGAGTAGTTCAATTTCCTTAGCATCTTGAAGGCACATATAACCCATTTATAGTTAAAATATCATCATGTTTTGAACTATGAAATAAAATTTGTTATACTTTAGTCTAAGTTTGCTGATGAGATAGATTTCGTGCTTCATATTAGATTGTAATATTTGCTGATGAGATAGATTTTGTGCTTCATATTAGATTGTATTACAAGAGAGCATGATTTTATTACAAGAGAGAATGCACTTGAAAATTATGCTAACCACAATTTTCTTTAAGTAATTAAGGATCACCAAAATTTTGTATTACAACTTCAATTTTTCTGGGAACAAAGCCATGGGCATGAATGGGTGCATGAAGCTTGAACAACACTGACACTAACACCTCTTAGTCATCACCAATTTGTGTAGGAGAATAGAGGTTAGGTGAGACACTATATTAAGGGTATGTAAGAGAAAGTTATGTGAAATTGATTTAATATGCGAACCATAGATATGTATATTACTTAAACGAATTATTTCTTAGACATATTTGAGTTTCGGTGACCATGGTTTCCCCTCACTCTATGGTTGTACTAGAATATATCTCAAGTGTAACTGCACTCATGGCAATGAATTAGCATGATGAGTATGGGTTGAGGTGGCGACAAAACATTTACACTACAAACAAGTTACATGTGGTTTCATGACTTTTACTTCATACAAAACTAATATGGAGAGCCAATTTCCTTATAAATTGCTAAAATTCCCTAACACAATGTATGTGGGATAAATAAGGTTGAATTACAAATGAAAATCCAAGATTCATATGGAGCAAATCAACAATTTGTGAGTCACTAACTTCCAAAATATCCAATTTGGGAAAATAATATATTATTGGAGAGCTAGATATTTGGAGAACAACTTGGGAATGGTTACCATGGCTCAAATGACATTTGTCATTTCCAAAAAATTAAGTTAAAATTATAAACCATTTCTAAATTGGTAGCAAATAAATTTTTTTTTTTAAATAGTTGATTTAAAGAATATTTAAATATTTGAGGTGGGCCCTTGTTTAGGGAATGAATATTAAATTTGAATTTGTCAAAGTAACTTAATTTATCTAAAACAAAGGGGGAAAACCCTAACAATAAAAATTTCCAAGAATATGATGATAAGATTATGAAAAAGATGTGAAGAACATTCTTAAGCCTTTTATTTTTGAACATTGGAAATAAAGTGTCCATTTTGGTCATTCCTTCTATTCATTGTTTCTGCTTATTTAAGAATCATTCAATCTTGTCTATTATAAGTCTATTGGATGAAAAGGTTGATTCGTAACTACAAATTATTTTCTCTTTTGAGTTATTTTCATATTTATATGGTTCATGAGAACCACATCCCAGTGTTGTAGGTTAATATCACCCTCCTATTTTTTTTTTGTTATTTATACAATTTTTCTTTCTCCTTGACCTTTCCTTGTTACCTAAGAAATCCTCCCATCACTCATAAGTCTCAGCATTCCAAATAGTCATATAACGATTTATTCCACTTTATTTATTAAATTTATCTTTACCCCTCTTGATATATCAATCATGAGCACATAATTACTTATTACATAGTTCCACCAAAGAAATCCTCCCTTCGCTCATAAGTCCCATCATTCGAACTAGTGATATAACATTTTTTTACACTTTATTTATTAAATTTATCTTTACCCCTCTTGATATATCAATCATTAGCACATAATTACTTATTACGTAGATCCACCTCAATTTATATGTTCTCCTTGATATCCCATTATCATTTTTCATACCAACCTATCTTAATTGCCATATGTAATCTTAAACATATATAATATTGCAATGGATATTGTATTTAAATGTTCTAGTTAACCATATACACATATATCTGGGAAATTCCATGGTTTCTTTATCATGATATTCTAAAACATAAACCTTAAATTTAAAACTAAAACTTAAATCATATCATAGGGTGGTGAAAACTTTCAAAAGGTTATAGATTTATGGGAAAATATAGAAAATAAAATAAAATTTATCATTGGATTTTGAAAAAGATAAATAATTCCTTAGAAATTACTTTTCAGGTGCCCTTAAGAAGATAATATTGTTTAGACAAGAGTCAGGTTTTTGGTGGTGATATCAACTCATCTGGTTACATGGGTCGTGGGGGTTTTAGCAATGTGGTTTAAATGGATTCACTTGATTTATTTTAAACTTAAGTTAGATTATAAATTGGTTAGTGGAAATTGAAAAATATTTAACTGAACTTCTTCCGGAGACCTTATCCTCGTCGGGGACCTGATCTCAGAACAAGGAGTCAATAGAGGATGAAGGATCCCTAAATTACTACTTCAATTAGAAAATATGGAGGTAAATATGATTATTTCAAAGACAAAATTAAAAGATTTAAATTGAATGTAAAAAATTGTTTGAAGTGTAAAATAAATGACTAAACTAGGTAGCCATTGCAAGACACAAGTAAATTGAAAGGAAGAGTAGATTGTATGAGGTAAAAAATTAGTCCAACAACTCCAATGATTATTATGCTACACTATTTAGTTCAACTCACAATTGAAATTATTCAGGCACCACAAAAAGAGCCTTTCCAAATGGAGAAGGGGGAGGGGGCTTCCTATGGAAAAAGGCTGCTAACTCCCAAGAAAAGTGAATTCTTTATTAGATTCACCTCATAGGAATGAGGGATAGAGAGATAATTTACAATGGATCCCTATAAGAAAAGGATTTTTAGAGATGCTTTGGACAGAGTTTGTAATAGGACTCCTCAAAGGGATCAATCACTCTTTTCCAAAGACTTATAGATGCTCTGGAGAGAGTTTAAATTAGGACCCCTCAAAGGGATCAAACTATTTTCCAAAGACTTACAAAAAGTTAGAAGAAATTTACGAAAAATATTAGAATTGGCCTCTTTAAGAAAATCCCAATAATGAGATAGATTTCTCTTTACAAGGTTACAATGGATTACAAGAGGCTCTTTTGGTAGTCCCTAAAAAGAGCCCTTTTCTACAATATTCAAAAGGTTTCCTTGAAATTATCTTTGGGAGGAAGAAGCCCTTTAAAACGGTTTTAAATGGAAGTTTTCGATCAACCATCCAAATGTGACACTTCTTTTAGCATTTTTTTCTTCCACAAGCACTCCTTTTGAGTTGTCAAAAGTCTACCAAAAAAAAAAAACCATCAAGCAAATTATTTAGGAAAACACTCAAAGAAATATGAACTAAGCCTAAAAAATGCTATATTATGAAAGTAAAAGAAATGTAAGTCAAAAAAATCATATTTTTATGGTTTTTTTTTCTAATTAATGACCAAATAAGCTTGGTCCTTCTTGGAAAAAAGATTTTTTGTTAGAAAAACAATCCAAATCTAAGACTATGTGTTTGATTTTTTAATGAAAGTTTGAGGAGAAGATAAAGAAGTTTAAGGTTTGGAGGTAAAGGAGATGAGAGTGAGTCTTGATGGTCCTTTTCTTCAAGGCTTGGTTCAATCCACCAAAGCTACTCCTCTTGGAACTTATGATATGCAAAAATAAACCAACAAACAATACAAAGTGATAGATACCAAAGCAAACTTTGGATATCTACAATATTAATACTAAATCTTGACTAAAATTTATTAGTAAATATTAGATAAATTATATGAACTTTTTTTCTCTAAGACAACCAAAAGGGGCTAAATTGAATCAACCCATTTTGACTGATTTTTGATTGTTAGGACAACCAAATGTTCAAGTGATTAGTCTTCTGGATATTCAGTAAAGCACTTGAAAGTTTAACCAATAATTGTGATAGAATTTTATGAAGAGGAAACGAGAGATGTTAGGTTCTTTGAAATCACTTTGGTAGCCTTATGAAAGTTCCTTTAGAATAATTTGAAAATAAATTTATCTAGGTGGGAATAATTCTTCACAAATGTGTTTGAAAATGGCTAATCCATCCTAGGATTTCCCTAGCTTCAAACAAGAGGATCCTGTAAAACACTTAAGATCTTTGTAAAAGAATTAATAGCACAAGTGTTTAATAATTTGGTCTGAAACTAAAAAAAGGGGCTAAATTTAATCAAATATTTTTCAATGATTTGTGATTGTTAGGAAAACCAAATTTCAAGCATTTAGTCTTCTAGATATTCAGTAAAACAAATTAAAGTGGAACCAATGATTATGATAGAATTTTATGAGAAAGAAACAAGAGATGTTAGATTCTTTGAAAGCACTTTGGTAGCCTTTTGAAAGTTCCTTTAGAATGATTTGAAAATAAATTTATCCAGGTGGGAATAATCCTTCACAAATGTTCTTGAAAATGGCTAATCCATCCTTGGAACTCGCCAATATCAAATAAGAGGAACCTATAAAACACTTAAGATCTTTCTAAACAAATTAATAACATAGGAGAAGCTTGCATAATTAAAGAAATAAATATTCTATTAAACCAATAAATACATGAAATATTAAAGTGTAGGATGCAAGCTAGAAAGAAGATAGAAAGTATTTTCTATCTTCTCCTTTGGACAACAATGTCCCTATCAAGACCTAAGCTACAAACTTGAAACAATGAAATGAAAACCAACAAGGTTACCTCATGGAACACCAAGAAAACCACACAAAATCACAAGATTGTGCACCTACAAAGTCTTTTGTATTAATAATGGAAGAAAATCATAGTAAGTTTACCTAAGCTCTCAATATTCCATCTCAAAAGTGAGAGAAAATGAGCAAAATGTATAGAAGTTTTAGACACATAAGAGGCCCAATGAATTTGGTGAAGATTGCTAATTTGATGACCTATCAAGTGGTAGAAAATTATCTCTATTTGGCTAAGCATACAACCCCTTAATTTGTTGTATATAAGTCCCAAATAATGTTTGAGTATGAATGTCATAATCAACCCCAAATATATTTTCATATCAATACTAATTCATCCCCTATTTTTATCTATTAAAGGCCCTAAAAATGTGGGTTTTGGTCCCCCTTTTTCGTTGTTGAAAAGGAAAATTCACCCCCTATGTGGTAGCCAATATATTCTCAAATTTGCGGACCTAACAAGCATCCAAATCAACCATTTAAATGTAATTTTATGCTACATCACTGACATTGATTCTTTGACTTGGAATTATGACTGATAAATTCCCCACATATTAATTCTTGCAATTTCTTTTACTGTTCATCCACACCTTGGAAAAATTGGGTTTTCATAGGAAACTCATTATTTTTAGACTCCCAAAGTGGGTACTAGGAGAATGTTTGAATTGTGAGCATGAATTTCTAGCTCTTATATGCCACCACCATTTTCAAACACCACTTATTTACAATATTACATAACAATTTAATTAAAAATATCGTTTTGTGGGAACTTTTAATTATTTAAAAACAATTCTATAAAGACATACTCAAATTCTGTAAGACTCTAAATATGATCTTTCATGGTAAAATGCATTGACCATAGACATTATAAAAAACCTAGGTCCCATATATTAATCCACACAATAGGTTTAGAGGTATATTGGGTGAAAAAATTGACTAATTATTTATTGCTAAAGAGCGAAAATAATTAGTCTAGTGATAAAAACAACCTAGAGTGGTCTCAGTTACTAGAGAGGTCCCAAATGGTCTAAGTATATTACATGAGTTCATCACACTAGCATTCATTTATACAATTCCCCCATAGGTGTATGTAATTTAGAGAAGAAAGTATAGAGAGATGAGAGAGAAAATAAGCATAGGTGCCCTGTTGGACTTCTGAACATTTGAAATATTTTCAAGTGCCTCATCCATTGGGGAATGGGGTCTTAATTCCTTACCATGTGCATATTAGAAGGTAACATTTAGATCCTATGGTAACATGTTCTTGATCTTTTGGAGAGCATGCGAGAATCCAAAATTTGCAATATATAAATATCTTATCACACAAATATTATAAGCACATCCACCATATATAGCCATTATTACTTTATTAGAAAAAATAAAACAAAGATGTTAAAATGGAAATAATAAATTGAAATGATAAAATTAAAGGTGCAAAAAAATAAGGGATAGAAATACATTACAAAAATGGCCCTTAGGCATCAAATGTTTTCAATGAAGTCTATCTTGAGTACCTGGCTACTAACAAGAAGATCAATAGGTTCCTTTTTTTATGTGCCCTTTCCCATTCTATCCAATTTGGGATCTTAACTCATCCCAACATTCTTTTGTATATGGCCATAAGATTTATTTATTAGCTCTCTTTCTATGACGTTTTCCAACTTGTTGATGAGATATTCAGTGTAATGTTAGTGATCTGGAATTGTTTTTCTTTTTTTGTAAGATGATCTGATGGTGCAACCATGGTTAATTACTCAGCCTTTTCTACTTGATTTTCTACACGGGGGCTTCATTGAGGGAGCAATAACATACCACGTGCATTGATATTGAGGAATATATATCGAGGAAAAAATGACATAATATATTGAGCATATAACGAGGGGTAAAAGGTTTTTGTATGTTGTGTATGAAAAAAGGAGCCAAAATTTAATGAAAAAATATAAAGGGGTATAAAAATGTTAATGCAAAAATAGATACATACAATATTTAGTGAAAGTAGGGGTTTTCTTAAATTGGGAAGGTGTATTGAGTTCATATTGGTAGGGGTTAACTAAAGCGCTTTAAGAGGTATTTTCCAATATGTAGTCAAATTAAGGGTATTGTTTAGTATGCCATGTATGCATGTGTTATGTCAGAGGTTAATTGAGAGAAGCTCCCATGACTGTCTAATTCTATAGATGCTAATGAAAGACTTGATGTATCAAAGTGTTCTAAGGAATGCCCAATTTTTTCATCCTTAATATGATCTACCATAGGAGCCCAAAACTTTGTCAATACTGCACAAATTCTAGGTTGATATGACCCACAAATGATTTCATTGTTTGGTTCCCTTGGGTTTTCAATATGATATCTTCATTCCAACTCCCAATCAAGCCTGACCAAGGTGTTGTCTAGTGTTGGGATGGTGGCATAGGATACATATATTTCAATGGTGCCACCTAACTATGCTGCCCACTTCCTCTATAAGAGCATACCCCATGCATCAGGAACATATATTACCACAATATCCAGAGTAATCACTATGTCTGGGTAAGATGCTAAATGAACTTGTAAATCTCTAATTAGCCCATTCATTCCTACTCCTGGTCAAGCATGACCAAGGTGTTGTCTAGTGTTTCAATGGTGGCATAGGATAAGTCCATTTGAATACTACCACCTAAGTCTATTGCCCACTTCCTTGACAAGATCATGCCCCATGCATCGACATATATTACCATAACTTCCATAGTAATCATTATGTGTAGGTAAGATGCTAAATGAACTTGTAAATATTTAAGTAACCCGCACACTTCAATACTTTTCGAATCAATGACACATATGTTGTGATAAGGCCTATATATATTTAAGTTTAGTTGATCCATCACCCTTTTTATCATGGCATTATATGAAACACCATAATCCAGCATGCAATTATGTAAAAGAAGATCATTTATGAGCAAAGTTATGAAGAAAGGTTGTTTTTGTTCATTACTCATATACCTATCCATATTTTGTAAGATTATTGGAGCATATGTTGGTACATCCCCTGGAATCCTCTCACTACCCCTCCATGATATAATTCAATATATTTTAGCAACCTTGACCTCTGTGATGGTACCTATACCAGAATTGACACCTTTGAATTGTTGATCCAATCACCTAGATCAAAATTCAAATATGAAATTGGAGAAGTCAAAAACATTGGAACACTTTGGTCTTTATTTTAGTTCTTTTGATATGTCACCCCCTTTTTATTAGCCATTTCAACGATCTTTTATTATGTAGGAATTTTACCATAATTGTTTGTGACATTATCGTTAAAACACATCATGTTATCAATACTTTCAAATTTTTTAGACAAATCATCAACCTTTCGGGTCCTTTAAATGGTTTCCATCCAATTATCCATGTACAGAGAAAACATGTTGATCTGGTCAAGGGTTTTTGTATATTCTTCTCCAGCTATTCGATAAAAAATTAGGAAACTGGATTCCTCGTACAAATAATCACAAGGTACAATAGGGAGGAACATGAATCACCAAGTTATTTGTTTCCAAAGGGTTTGTTTCTCTTTGACATAAAGTTGTTCCCTTCTTTCGTCATATATCATTAGGCTTAGGAGGAAATTTTTTCACTTGAGACCTCTCCACGACATCAACTGATTTTGAATTGCATTCATATGATTAGCATGATTCATTTTCATTTCCATGATCAATTGAGTTAATTATTTGATATGGTTATGTTCCACTTCTTTAACTTAAGCCTTGGATTTTAACTCTTGAGACTTTTCTCTCATGAAGCCTGGAGAGTCTAATTTTCCTAAAACTTTTCTATATTTTTCTATATTTTCAGCCATATCTTGAGCTTATATTAAATTTATAGTCTCTTTTCCTTGCAAATCATAAGAGGTATTAACATTGAAAGCATCAATATAAGAAATGAGAATTGACTTTTCTGGGTGTTTGATATCTTGAGGAAAACTTTTTACTATTTCATTAAATTGTTTGTTGAACTCCTCCATTGTTTCATTTTCATTCTTATTGATCCCATTCAAGGCAGACAAGAGGTGGCGATATTCTTTCTCATCCTCCCACTTAGTGTTGAATTCAGCAATAATTCCAACGATTTTTGGGAAGGTGTTGTCATTCTGATCTATGAACCAATCCAAGGTGTCTTCTTCGAAGGAAAAAACAAAAATCTTGATTTTCACGTACTCTTAGTAGTGGTTGGTGCACTGTTTGCTTACACAGAGGTTGAAAATCCTAATGTGTGTCTTCACACTTATTGCACTGTTACCTTGGAAGGAAGGAAATTTTTCTATGGCCTTTTCAGGAAATGCATGAGGATATCCCTAGATTTTAGAAAAATCGATAGGTCTATATAAATAATCCATATCTTGAAATTATTGATTATCAAATGCTTCAAAATGGAAATGGAGATCAAACCGTTCTTCCTATCCAAGACTATGAACAATTCTAATAGAGGAAAGTTTGTTTAATCTCCTTCTACAAAACCTTTTGGGCTCAAGAATGGGATTAACCAAAAATATTGGGTTGATCCTACTAAAGTTCCTTACAAAATTTTGATTCAGTGGAGTCACCACTTGGACACAAACCAATTTCTAATGACCAACCATCCATAAAATAAAGAAAAAATAATAAGTTGTATTCCGGGCTTAAAAATATTTATCCTCGAAAACAATGCCAAAAGATGTTGCCCTCTGAATCCACACCTGGGATTATCATGGAGAAAATTATTAACTTAACTTGGTATGGCTTTAGGGGCTAGTTTCAAGTTGAGTTGTTGTCACTCAGATCTCAACTCCATTTTCTAGGTTAACCCCTAGTGAAGCCAAGAGGGTGGAACCTATGAAAATAAATAAGACTCAACTAATCTAGTGCTATATAAGTCAAGTTCTAGGAGTTAAAAGTAAATGGTAAAAGATACAATCAATTTGAATAAATATATAATTTGCAGCAAATGAGTTCAAAACCTGTAGACTAGTGCCACATATTAAGGTACATTCAAAAGTAAACATTCCTATTAAAGAGATATCTTGAGAGTAATTCTTGGAACGATATACTCAATAACTAAATTCCTCAAAATAAATGCTCACAAAGTAAATGTGGCAATAAATATAGGAAAATACAATAGTGTTTAATGTGAAATACTTAGAAAAATGAGTACTTAGAGCAAGATGATTTCTTAAATAAAAGGCATGTACTTGAAATATTGATAATTGTTACAAAGGGACAGATAAGATTTATGAACTTAGGAAGAAAAATGAAATGAAACCCCAAATGTCAATGCTCCAATTTGAATGTATTGGAATTTAATCTTGATTTATTGTAATCTTAAGTTAGATTACAAATTGGTTAGTGAAAATTGAAAAAGTTTCAGCTGAACCTCTTCCCCACACCTTATCCTTTTCGGGGCGCCGATATCAGAATAAAGAGTCAATAGGGGATGAAGGGTCCCTAAATTTCTACTTCAACTCATAAACATGGAGGTAAATTTGATTATTGCAAAGACAAACATAAAATATTTAAATTGAATGTACTAAATTTCTTGAAGTGTAAAGTAAATGACTAAACTAGGTAGAAATTGTGAAACACAAGTAAATTGCAAGTGAGAGTAGATTGTATGAGGTAAAAATTTATCCCAAATACTTTAATGATGATTATGATATAGTTTAGTTTAACAAACAATGGAAATTATTGAAGCACCACAAAAGGAACTTCCCCAAATGTGTGTGTGTGTGTTTGGGGGGGGGGGGGGGTTTCCTAGGGAAAAAAATCCCCTAACTCCCAAGAAAAATGAATTCTTTATTAGAACTCCCTTATTGGAATGAGGTATAGAGAGATAATTTACAATAGACCCCTCCAAGAAAAATAATTTTAGATATTCTTTGGAAAGAGATTACAATAGGACCCTCAAGGGGATCAAACACTCTTTTCCCAACACTTACAAAAAGTTAGAAAAAATCTACAAAAAACATTACAATTGGCCTCTTTAGGAAAATATGAATAATGAGAGAAAAGTCTCTTTACAAGGTTACAGTGGATTACAAGAGGTTCTTTTAGCAGTCCCCAAAGAAAGCCCTTTTCTACAAATTTTAAAATGTTTCCTTGAAATAATCTTTGGGTGGAAGAAACCCTTTAAAAGGGTTTTACAAAGTGAAAAAGGAAGTTTTCAATCATCCATCCAAAGGTGACCTTTCTTAAGTGTTTTTTTCTTCCACAATCACTCCCTTTCAGCTATCAAAAATCTACCTAAAAAAAGTTAGCAAACAAATTAGCTAGGAAAGCACCCAAAGAAATATGATCTAAGCTTAAAAATTTCCATCTTATAATAGCATAAGAGATCAAACTCTAAAAGATCAAATAATTATGGTGTTTTGATAATGAATGACCAAGTAAACTTGGTCCTTCTTAGTGAAATAGATTGATGTTAGAAAATCAATCCAAATTTAAGCCTATGTGGTGAGCTCCAGTACTATCTCTTACTGCAGGCTGTCACTTGATCAACTGGCACAAGTTTGCTAGGAGCTTAAGCCAACTTCTATGGTTTCTTAGAAGAATATTTTAATTGTGATGGATGGAAGCTAACTCAAAAGAGGCTACTCTACTTGCAGGAAAAATGATGAAAGCTAAAATGAAATGCAAACCCTAGCAAGCCCTAACTTTACCGACTAACCCTACCTGTGCAAGAAAAGAGATGTACAACTACTAAAATGAATGCCATGGACTATTCTAGAGGTAAAATACATGTTTTTAAGCTATTTCTAAAGAAAAATATGGAAAAATCATCTTTTTTGTAGTTTTGAGCAATTTTATGAAAAATTGTTATGCATGTGTTTTAATTATTTTTTACTGTGCAAAGGTTTATTGGTGAAATAAAATGGAGTGGGTGTTTGCAGGGAGTTAGGATAGTGTGGAGAGGACCTACGGCGTCCCTATCACCCTTCTGGATATTTCCACCGCACTGAGATCTCGAGAAATCGCTCGTGTTATCTTCTACAGGAGACTGCAGGGGATCTATAGGAAATTCTATTGGAAGTTCTACAGGAACAGGGCAAAAGTGGTTTTTAGAGGATTGATGGTGGAAAAACAGTGGGAAAGTGGAAATTAAGGATGGATAACGATGTTAGGAGGTGTAGGACCTGGTAAATGAAGCTCAGGAGTGATGAAGATGGTTGGATTTGTTCAAGGATAAAGAAAGAAATGTTGCACAAAAATGTAGAAATTAGGGCAAGTTGAGAAAGTGTGGCGAATGAAAGGAAGCAATCTTGAGTGAGGGACTAGAGCAAGTTGTATGATGGAGGAAGGGTAGGTAGGAATGCATTACAGGTGTTTTTCACACTACTTTCCAAAACTAATCCAAACAAAGACTAAAAAAATAGAGATGTATCTATTTTGACGTAATCTGCTCTTAAAAACAGAAACATGATGAACATAATTTTATAGACAGAAATCATGTAAGAGAGATATGGAAACTAAGAAAGAACAAATCTAAACATGGAAACACGACTAATATCAACTTCTCCAACTCAAAATCTAACACTAGCAATTGCATTGGGAGGCAAAAACAATGTTTTTGTGGCAGCAAGTGTACTTTGGTCTCAACTCATGGTCCCAAGGAGCGAGAATTGAGATCAAGGACTGCTTGGTAGCCTTTTTATGGATCTTTTCTGTTACCAAACTGTCAAATCAACTTGAAGCATGAGCACCTATCTTAGTCGTAAAAAACAACCTAAGTATTAAACCAAGATTTTAACCTAAATAACATAAATTATTTTATGAATCCAATAAAAACACATAAAAGTACACAAAGGAGGTACTGGCACTTGGGTTGGGCCCAACCACAAGGGCTACAGCCTCCTAAGAAAGATTAGGGCTAGTGAAAAACTGGATTCATCTTCATTGATCAAAAATAATAGTTACATGCCAAAAACTGTCTACAAGAAGAAGCTCGAAAATGTGATGATATAGGGCTGCACTAAAGTGCAGAAATAGAATAACAAATGACTAAACTACTAAGGCTTGAAGCCTTCCTACTTATGAAAATGAGGACCCCCCAACAGTCCTCCTTAACTTTAGTAGATTGGCTGCCCAAGACTGTGGTTAATCAACCACTTCACTAGACCTGCTACACTGCCTCCTAAAATCATCTTTGGTGGGATATAGAACTCCGAGCTAATGGTGAAGAACTCGAGGAAGGGGTCATTTAGTGTAGTAGACATCCATCCTACAAATCCTTAGGCTTCTTTCCTCATATTTGGCTACCAACCTACTCATAAATGCCTGATCTTGGTCCAAAAATGTCCAAAAAATTGCAATAAGCATGTATTAGACTTTGTGGTAAAGTGACTATTCCCATTCACACAATTGAAATAAATATATTCAAAATCATGCATAAAACTATGGAGAATGGTGGATTAAATGAGAATATTAGGCAAAATGATCCCATATAGTTACCCATTTCCGAGGCTCATCATCACCCCCTTGCTAAATGTGTTGCTCATCCTCTGAGCAACTAATCCAGCTCATCATCTTTGATTTCTTTCACTGCCTCTTTGACATCCCAGGCCTCTGAGGTGATTTCCTCTTCCCTATCACGAAATCCTGCCTTTTTGCCTACCCCCTCCCATTGTATTTACTCCTCTTCTTCCTTGACCCCTTCTAACAACCCTAACAGTAGTGGAGGGCTAAACTTAAGGCCAATCCAATTGGCTTTCAAGTTCTACATTGATTTTTTGTATAGGGGTACTCTTCTCATGGCCTCCTTCATTCTAGTTGGGGAGTGGTATTCTCTTATTTTCAGACTATGGGACAAGGTGTTCCATCTCCTTGTGCAAGCATGAATGCAATTATCACCAAACAATCTTTCCATGTCCTCAAAGTGAGCGATGGTCTGAGCCTGCCTTTCAACATAGTCAGGTGTGATGTGAGGGTTGTTTGCAAGGCACCGATGGCAATATATAAGAGTTGAGGGATCTTCTAGTTCTGCCCTGATCATAAGTGGCTCATTTAGTTCCTTGGCCATAATCTTCTGAATCTCTACTCCCCTATTTTTCTCATGGCTTAACCAAGAAGCCATGGCCATAAGTTTCAGATCTCCTAATACCATGTTTGGGACCAACAGATTCATGTTAGGAAGTGTGAAGTTATGTAAATAGAATTTTGCTAACTTGGCCTTGTCTTCAGTTGAGCTACTGTTACACAATTGCAGAAACTGATTGTAATTCTGAAATGGAGTGGTTCCCCTTTCGGCCAATGTGTTAATTTGAAATTGCAACCATTGGTCTTTAAGGTATAATGCATAATATTTAGCAAGTTGCCTACATTGTAAGGCTTCTATTGCCCAACTAGCCATGCAGGTCATTTGGCCTTCTTTGTCTTGCAACTACTGTTTTAAAACTTGTATTTCTTTTGCTGCCGGAGACTCCTATTCTTGCATCAGTTTTGTTAGCATCTCCACATTAGCTTCTAGCTATCCCTCTTTCTGTTGTTCTTCAGTTGTGTTCTTCTCTGCTGGAGGTCCTTCTTTCTACTATTGCCCTCCCAAAATGGACAGCCTATCTTCCTTATTGACTTCCTGTAACTACTTTTTCAACAACTCATTTTCCTCCTGTAGCTGGGCCCTTTTGCAACTTTCTATGTGCCTCACCATGGTCAATTCTCCCCTTAATTCTTTTAATTTATCCTCCATGTGGCCTATGTCCTCAACTCCCTTAGATTTTGCGATTTGCATCCATGTGTGTGTTCTGATCCTCTCCTTCTCTAATTCGAAAAATAATGGTACAACAAATTTCTGTGGGATGATTTTCCCACCCTCCAACAGATTGTAATATGAGCCCAAATCAGGTTGAGGGGTAGGTTCAGGTATTTCTTTGGCCTTCTTCTCCCCCTGTGACTATTTGGTTGCTTTCTCCTCCAATTTCTCAGTCTCTTTTAACATGGCTAGAGTTTCCTGTAGAGATGTTTCGGCTTCCTGTAGAACTGCCTTTGAGTCCATCAACTTAATTTTCTATTTCCATGTAGAGGTTTCTGGGCTTTCCCTTTCATAGGTGATGGATATCTTGGAAGGAGACTCTTCCTTCTTCTTATTGGGTGAGTCCTCAATGACAATTGGTTCCCTGGATGGTGGCTGAGGTTTGCCCACTTTGATCCTTGTGCCTTTTTTGGCTTTAAAGTACATGGAGGTTTGCCTTTTTCTTTTTCCTTTTTGTATTGTAGGTGTGTTTAATGCAGCAAGCACAACTACTGCTTCTCTTGCCAACATTTCAGGGGATTTCTCTTTCTGTTGTTCTTTTTCTTCACTTCCTATAGAAATCTCTATGCCCCCTATTTCTGCTTGTGTCCCTGATATCTCAGGGTGTCTCTTCTTTCTCGTGCTGGGTGCCTACCTTGGCTGTGGCAGCCTTCTTTTGGGCCTTCTTGGCCTTTTTCTTTCCAATCTTTTTATTTTTTTGTTGTTTTCTCCTTTTTTGTCTTAGGTACAGTAGTCTTATCAAATTCCCCTTTTTCCTTCTGTTCTTCCTCTTTTTTTCCCTCTACTTGAGTGTCTTGTACTCCCTCATTAATGTTCTTCTCAATTTCTTTAGTTTGCTCCCCCTCATCATTGCTGGATGTGTTGATGTTCTTAGCCAAAGTTCTGATGTTATCATCATTGGACATATTTATGAAGATTTCCCAACCTATGGGAACAATATAGGTGTGTAAAGCATCTTCCACCAATAGTTTGAAGAGTCCATGGTGGGCTAGCTAATATGGGACTCCTGCATCTAGTTTTGTACCACATTCAATTAAATACTGAAGGAGGAAATATGGGATGCTCAGTTTCTTAGGTGGTGGCAAGTCCACTCCATACCTCAATTCATGTAGCAACCTGAAATGATAACCATAAATGATGCTAAACCTCCCTTCAAATGTGATATACTTCATGATTTGATAACTAAATTCACTCCAGAGAGGAGGCAAGTTTGTCCTTCTGACCCCATTTTTGTCTTCTATAGGATGCTCCTCGAGTAGAAAAAATGTTTTCTTAGCCACTTGTCCCAATGACTTCTCCTCTTTTCTCCAAGGGAGCCCTAATGGTAAACCGATAATTCTACTGATAAAATCAGGGGTAAGTTCTAGGTTCAAACCCCTAAAACTAACTATGGCATGTGTCTTCGAATGTGGTCTCATGGGTATCAAAAACTCTTTAGTCACCTCCTCATCATAACCTCGAATTCTATCAAAGAAGGATATCCAATTTGCCCTAGTGAAAAGATCCACCACCTCAGGGTTATCATACAATTTTCTAGAGTTTAAGGGTTCTTTCCTCATGAATCCTCCTGGCATGGTGTTGAGTTTGGGCTTTAACTAGAGAAGAAAATGCTCAGGTGGGAAAAAAAACACAGCCAATCACTGAGACAGATGATAGCTAAATTCGGTTTTTTTTTAACCCAAGAAGGAATTTCTCATGTGCTCCTTACAATATTGAATGGCAATAATTCCCCTGTTTGAAACTGTTGTCACCCAAAATTTGACTGTCTATTTATGAAAAGAATTTTCTTTTTAATAGAGCATAAGGACACAGGGTCTCTTCTCAGCACATAGATAGATATGTAAATTCGGGTTTTTTTCACACACACAGGCTGGCCTCTACTGCTGCATGTATCTTCCTTACAGGAGAAATTGAAAAATGATGAGGAGGTTTCAGATGCAGAGAAAAACTGGGTAAACTCAGCGAAATATGAAAGTAGACTTTCACTTTTTCAATGCACGGGTAGACTTTTATTCTCGTTTTTCAATCTAATGCAATGTTCAATTCACCACCTTGCACACACAAATCATGCACATGGAACTATTCCTGAGCCTACCTTGTTTTGAGCTTGAAATTCGATGAAAGTTCTACGTTTTCTTTCTATAGAGCTGTTCTCTTCTTTTCCTGTAGAACCCTTCCGGTAGAAGTCACCTGGCTCCTGTAGAATGAAACTGTGATTCTTATAAAGTTCAATAGGTGGGATATTTTCAAAAAACATGCAGAAATCTAGCGGAGGACGACTGGTTAGCTGCTTTATAAGTGGTAGATGCGTACTCCAGTCGAAAACTTCATGAGTGCAAAATGAACAAAGGGTGGTGAATGTCTTAACTGAGTTGTTTTTTATCCACGGGCGTGATTCGTGGTGAGGTGATGAGGTGGTCGGACTAGACCATTGATCCTACGTCATAGCCATAATGTTTTTGCATGCCATCTGACCGCCACCACCTCCCTTACTCATGTTATCCGTCGCCTTCACTACTAGTCCCGAATATGTCGTCTTGAATGGACATTCCAAATGTGCTGGCTATGTATCTGATCAGTAGTTTTGAACTTGACAGGGCTCCTTTGGGTTCCACGAGGACGTGTAACTGACCAAGGGTGGCTAGTTAACTGGCCACCGATGCCATTCAATCTGAACCATTCCCATAGTCACACAGCCTTGAAATATGATTCATGCAATTGCGGAATAGGTTTAGGCACTTACCTATGCAGTTGTGACTATGTTATGCACATTTTGGATTTTGGAACCCATTTCTTCATTGCTGTTGTTGCTTGCATTCTGCATGCTCGACCTCGGACTGTTGTTGATGTTTACACATTCAAACAGAGCTCATGCATGTTTCATAGGCTATAGTTTGCTTTCCCTGGCTCTGTAGTATGCTTTTCAGGGGAATCAGCTGCTACAGGAATCCTATAAGATTTCCTGTAGCTACTTCTCCTCCTGAGATTCAATCTAAAATGAGTAGGGCTACAACTGTTGATGAGAGTCTCGGCTAGCAAGGAATCTCAGATGGAGGATATCAGGTATGGTGAGTGAAAAAACTCTTGTTTTGATTTGTCTTTAAATTTTTGTTTGCAGCATGAAAAATAGTATTTTTATGTGTGACTGTGTAGGGACATGGAGACGAGTGGAATGGAGGTGTACAGAGATGGGAAAAGGTGAAATATGGTGAAGGATGAAGGTAGGGAGGTTTATAGGCCTCATAGATAGGTTTCAAATCCTTGGGTCCTCTTCTGAGATCGGTTTTGGCTTGTCTGTAGTTTCTACAGGATCCTCTTGTAGAAGATACAGAGCTTCTTGGAGGATGTGGAATTTTGGACCAAATGAGACCAGATCTTGGGAAAGGGTAACAATGATGGAGGAATGGATTGTGAGGGATGCATGCATCCTAATCATGTCCTCTGTCTTTGACTTGCGCAATTCTCCCAAAACCTGTAATGACCTTCCTGCAACATGCAATTTATTCAACAGAAATTAGATTTATTTTTCTTTTTCCTTTTTTCTCTCTCTTTTTTTTTGAGACAACTGGGGCACCTCCAGGAGGTTTTCACCCTCACTGTCTGCCCTGGGTGCCTCCAAGAGGTTTTCACCCAAGGATCTTTTTTCGTTTTTCTGTGTTTTTTCTGTTTTTTCTTTTTTCTTTCTTTTTTTCTTTTTTCTTTTTTTCATGATATAGGTAGAGTGGAGATAGGGACCTGCTCCATTACCAATACTGATTTGCCAAGAGTCTCAATGAACTCCTGCTTGGAAAGGGGCTTCTTGTAGATTTTCAATCTATGCCCATTGACGAGCATGGGGATGGCTTCTTCATCAATGGTCCGAATAAGGACTAAACCATTGTCATTGCATGTTTCCACTATATATGGTCCCAACCATCTTGTCCTTAGATTTCCCTTGAAATCCTTGTATCTTGAATCATATAATAGTGCCCAATCCCTTGTTTGAAATTTCCTTTCTTTGAGGTGTCGGTCGTGCCATATTTTTCTCTGAAGTTGTATTACCTCTGAGTTAATGGCACGCATTCCTTGTTCATCTAATCCATTCAGCTAAAGCAATATTTCCTGTTGTGCATGGCTGAGATCTAGGTCCAACTGAGCTACTAACCTCAATGTGTTATATTCAAATTCTATGGAAAGCAGAGCCTTCTTCCCATAGACCAGCTCATAGGGTGTGAAACCTGTTGTAGTTTTCCAAGTAGTGCTATAGGCCTAGGTGGCCTCAACCAAGCGATCTACCCAATCTTTTCCGCTACTGCTCATTACCTTAGTCAAAATCCCTTCTAAAGCTCTATTAGTAACTTCCACATGTCCATTTTCTTTCAGATGATAAGGGGTGGAAGTTCTATGCTTAATCTTGTGATGAGTGAGCAGGTCTTCAATCATATTATAGGTAAACTGACTTCCCTGATCTATTACTAATTCTATTGGGTAGCCAAACTTGTAGAAGATATTTTCCCTCAAAAACTCAGCTACCTTTTCTTCTGTTGTTGCTTTGATTGCCTTTGTTTCCGCCCACTATGTCAGGTAATCTGTGCACACAATGATGTAGGACCTCTGTTTTGAAGGAGGGTTGATAGGACCCACAAATTCCATGCCTCACTTCTCAAATGGCTCCGAAGTCACCGGAAGTTGCAAGTGCATCTCATCCTTTGGAGTGCGTTTCCCCATCCTTTGACATTTGTCACATTGGCTGATGTATCTCCTGACATCTTTATGAAGAGTGGGCCAATAGTATCCTACCTGGAGAATTTTGAAGGTAGTTCTCTTTGCTGCAAAGTGGCCTCCACAGGGCCCATCATGACAGGTTAGGAGGATGTCAAAAAATTCCTCCTCCTTGACACACCGCCTCAAAATCTGATCTGGGCCAAGTTTAAAAAGATTGCCCCCAATCCAAGTGAATGGGGCACTTTTCCTCATGATCTTGCTCTTCTCTTTTGAGGACAGGTATGGCGGAAACTGCGCTGAAACCAAATAATTTTCTATATCAGCAAACCATGGAGAGAGTATTGAAATAACAAACAGGTGTTCATCTGGCATTTGATCATCCACCATCCCTTCTTCACCTGCAGTCAAATCTAGTCTAGATAGAAAATCAGTAACAACATTTTCCTTACCTGGCTTATCAACAATGGTCAAATCAAATTGCTTCAATAAAAGTAACCATATAATGATACGAGTGTTTACATCAGGTTTGTTCATCAAATACCTAATTGCAACATGATCAGTATGCACGAATGCTTGATAGCCAGTGATGCAGTGTCTTAACTTATTTAGGGAATGGACTACAGCCAAGAGCTCTTTCTCGGTTACAATATAGTTTAACTCTGCCTTGGACAGGTTTTTACTAATAAAATATATAATATACGGTAGCTTATCCTCAACTTGTCCTAAGGGTTCTCCTATGGCTTTGTTCGAGGCATCTGTGTGAATGTCGAAAGGTAGGGCCCACTTTGGACCTCTCAAGATTGGCGCAGTTATCAACTTACCTTTCAAAGCATCCAAAGCCTCTTGATAGTTTTCAGTCCATATGAACTCAGCATCTTTTCCCAAAAGACCAACAACAAAGAGCCTAGCTTACTGAAATCTTTAATGAATCTTCTATAATATCCTGCTAATCCTAGAAAACTCCGAACATCTCTTACTTTTTGAGGAGGCGGGACCCTTTGGATGATAGCAATCTTGTTGGGATCCACTTGTAAACCCTGCTGAGAGATTGTATGACCTAGCATGGTCCCTTCAGTCATTAGGAATTCACATTTATCAGGATTGAGGGACAGGTTCATCTCAATATACTTAGCGAAAACTTTCCTCAGGTTAGTCAGAGCTTCTTGGAAGTTAAAATTGTAAGGGGTAAAGTCATCCATATAGATATCCACTGAATCATGAACCAGCTCAGCAAATATACTTAGTACCTCTCTCTAGAAAGTGGAAGGAGTGTTGCATAACCCAAAGGGAAGGACCCGGTAGGCAAAGGTACCCCATGGACAAGTGAAAGTGGTCTTATCTTGGTCTTCCGGACTTATTTGGATCTATTGTACCGGCTAAACCCATCTAGGAAGGAAAAGAACTTCTTCCATGCCATGCCATCTAACACTTGATCTATGAAAGGCAAAGGGCAATGGTCCTTCTTAGTGGCTTTATTAAGTTCTCAATAATCTACACAAATTCTCCACTTCCCATTTTTTTTAGGCACAAGCACCAAAGGAGAAACCCACTCGCTGTCAGAGATGGGATAGATGAATCCTGCATCTAGCAACTTCTACAGTTCTTCTTTAACAATGTTCTTAAGGGTTGGATTCATCCTCCTTTGAGGCTGCCTGACTGGTTTACAATCCTCTTTAATGTAGATGTGATGGGTACAAACTGAAGGATGGACTCCTTTCATCTCCTTATAGCTCCAAGCAAAAGCATCCAAATGCTTGTTCAATAAGCTACATAGCTCTTTCTCCTGAGAGGTTGATAGGGATGAGTTGATCTTCAAGGTTATTTCAGGGCCAAATTCCACATTCTTAACTTGGAGAGAGGTTGGATCAGCCACACACAGATCAACTAAAGCACTGGCTTGGGTTTCTTCTACCAACTCTTCAAATGGCAACACACTGGGGGTGGCTTTTGAATCAATTTCTCAATAAGATCATCCTTGGTTTGAGGACCTCCCCTGGTGGCTTCCACTGTGCACAATGGGGCGGAGTAAACTTCACCCTCATCTTCCTCCTCCAACCAGAGAGGTAAGTCATGTTCGAGTAGAGGTTGGGCAGGAGGATATAGGACTAGCTGTTTGGACATATGCCCATTCTTGATGGTCATGCTCCCAGCTCGACAACTGATGTAAGCATTTGCAGTAGCTAACCAAGGCCTTCCCAAGATGAGGGGATACCCAGTGAGTTTTTCCTTTGGCTGAAGGACCAAGAAGTCAGCAGGGTACTCCCAGGAATCAATGGAGACCATGACATCTTCCACAATCCCCTCAAGAGTCACAATGGAGCGATCTGCCAATTGCAGTACTGTTGAGGTCTTTCTTAAGGAACTTTGAAGGTTGAGTTTGAGCATAGTTTCCTTGGTCATTACGTTAATGGAAGCCCCTAGATCAATCAAAGTGTGGGGGATTATGGTGCCATTTATGTGGACATCGACTACATGACTCTCAGGGTCTAGATATTTTGGACAAATTATTTGTCCCAACATCAGGTCAGATAGTTGTCCTATGACATTGATAGTTGGGGCATCTCTCTTGTGCCTACCTGGGTGCCTGAAACACTTCTCTTTAATCAAATTATTGTAGATTGGTATATCTTTTATGGCCTGAAGAAGTGGCATTTTCACACATAATTATTTGAGTTGTCCCAGAAGTTCAGTTTCTTCTGGGTTTGGTTGCGTGGTTCCAGTTAGTCTCTCTGGAAAGGGTGGAATGGCTTTGGGTTCACTTTCCTGTTTCTCTTCCTCATCCTCCTTAGGAGGAGGTTGGCTATCTCGAAGGACCTTCCCAGATCGTAGGTTGATCTCCTAAATCTCCATAGCATAGGTAGGGCATGTAGTTTCCCCAGTATATACCTGCCGGGCCTGTCTGTTATTAGGGTTTGGGTTCGGTTGAGTAGGTATCTGGGGTTGTCTTAGAGGAGCAGGAGGTAATGGTTGTGGTTGAGCAGGTGGTGGAGGAAAAAGAGCGAGAGGAGAGTTGTATTGGGGCCTCCACCCCTGATGATCTGCATTCCACTGAGGTTGTGGCTGAGTGTGAGAATGAAATGAGTGAGCAGCTGGTTGAGTATGGTATTGAGGAGGATATGACTAAGGAGGGGGTGTGGACTAGGAAGGATGCATAGGGGGACCCGAAGAAGGCATGGAAGTGGCTTGATTGGGGTTGTAATAAGTCTGGGATGTCCCTTGCATTCCCTACTGGTAAGGTCTGGGTCCATGTGGCCTCCTTTGGTTCATGAAGTAGAGTGGTTTAGTGGCTCCTTTAGCCCCTTGGTACATAACTTTAAATTCGGGCATGGAAGGGCATTGACTTGTAGGATGGTCGTCTTCACAAACAAAACACACTTCTACAGAGTGAAATGGACATTTGTTCCTAGGATGCTTTCTGGTGCACCTAGGACAAAAGATGGCCAACACCCTCTCGGCTTCCTCTTGCTTCTTTTGGATTCACAATGTATCCATTTGCATGGCAATGGTCTGTCTCATCTCACTCTTGAAATCTTCCATCTGATTTGCAAACTTGTTTTTCAGAAATGAACTAAATAAGGGGGTAGTGGCTAAGAGTTGACTTCCCCTACCTCTATTTCTGGCTGCCCTAGAATGGTTTCTAAATACAGTCTTTATGTCATCATAAGGTAGTTGGTTGATGTCTCCCCCAGCCAGCAAATGGAGGGTATCTAGAAGGTCTTTAGGGACTCCTCTGAACAAAACCAACTTTAGAGATTCTGGGTCAAGTGTACACCTGGCCCTTTTATAACTGAGTTGAAACCTCTCTTCATAGTCTTTTAAAGTTTTATCACTTCCCATGGTCATTCGGAAGATTTCTTCCTTTGCATCCTTTGACCTACAGTAGTCCCAGTATTTGTTGTTAAAGACTTGCTGCATTTGAGCCCAAGTTGCGATATTGTTTCCTAGTAGCCCCATGAACCAACAGAGTGCTGCACCCTTGAGGGTAGAAGGAAAGAGTTTCAACTTTTGCTTGTCTTCTACATAGTCATAAGTTCAACAAAGGACAACAAACTCAAACAAGAAGGTATTAGGGTCTTCAATAGTCAATCCATGGAAGTGAGGTAAGGCTGAGGGACTGATGTTTTTCATTTTTTTGTCCCCACTGGTCTCTTGGATGGTAAAGGTACCTTCTACTCCCTCCCCATTCCCTCTACCGTTTCTGTTTTTAGCCATGGTCTCAGGAGGAATGGTTTCTTGCTCTTCTTCTGTTATAGGATCTTCTTATATCTCTGGAGGTTCACCTATAGGTTCTTCAAGATCACTGCCACCAAAAAAGAGAGAAGGGTGACTCAGTGATGTGGTGGGGGTGTTGGGTAGGAAGTTTCCTAAATTGTCTTTGTTCCTACAAGGCATGAAATGAAATCTTTTTTTTGGGTGATTTTTGTTGTTTTTTTTTTCTGCTTATACCTGCAAAAATTGAAATAGATTGAACTGCAATTAACTGAAATCTATCTTGCTGAAATGAAAATGTAGAATTGAAATGAAAGCAGGAAAGGACTAATCTATGTTGCTGAAATGAAATTGCAGAATTGAAATGAAAGCAGGAAATATTAATCTACATTTTCTAAAATGAAATTGCGGAATTGAAATGAAAGCAGGAAATGTATAATCTACACTTGCTAAATTGAAATTGCGGAATTGAAATGAAAGTGAGAAATGTCTAAACTACGCTTGCTGAATTGAAATTGCAAAATTGAAAGGAAACAACTACTCTACTCTTGCTGAAATAAACTACTTAGTAGAATGTTTGCAGTAGAAAATAGAAGAAAAGTAGTAATCACAAAATACTCTGACGCCTCCCCGGAAACGACGCCAAAAAGATGGTGAGCTTCAGTATTGCAGCAATGATGCTGCAACTCCTGGGACCCCTACTGTACTTTTATCAATTCGTAATAAACTTGGAAGCGACGGTGTTGTATGCACAAGTACTAGCTCTTACTGCAGGCTGTCACTTGATCAGCTGGCACAAGTTCGCTAGGAGCTTAAGCCAACTTCTATGAGTTCTTAGAAGAAGATTTTAACTGTGATGGATGGAAGCTAACTCAAAAGAGGCTAGTCTACTTGCAGGAAGAATGATGAAAGTTGAAAGGAAATGCAAACCCTAGCAAACCCTAACTTTACCGACTAACCCTACTTGTGCAAGAAAAGAGATGTACAACTACTGAAATGGATGCCATGGACTATTGCAGAGGTAAAATACATGTGTTTAAGCTAATTCTGAAGAAAAATATGGAAAAATCATCTTTTTGTATTTTTGAGCAATTTTATGTAGAATTATTATGCATGTGTTTTAACTATTTTTTACTGTGCAGAGGTTTATTGGAAAAAGAAAATGGAGTGGGTGTTTGTAGGGGGTAAGGATGGTGTGGAGGGGAGCTAAAGGGTCCCCAGCACCCTTTTGCAGATTTCCACCGCGCTCAGATCTCGAGAAATTGCTCGCGTTATCTTCTACCAGAGACTATAGGCGATCTACAGGAAATTCTATAGGAAGTTCTACAGGAACAGGGAAAAAGTGCTTTTAGAGGATTGATGGTGGAAAAACGATGAGAAAGTGGAAATGAAGGATGGATAGGGACGTTAAGAGGTGTAGGACCTGGTAAATGAAGATCAGGAGAGATGAAGATGATTGGATTTGTTCAAGGATAAAGAAAGCAATGTTGCACAAAAATATAGAAATTATGGCAAGTTAGGAAAGTGTGGCGAATGAAGGGAAGAAATCTTGAGTGAGGGACTGGATCAGATTGTATGATGGAGAAAGGGTAGGTAGGAATGGATCATAGGTGTTCTGCACACTACTTTCAAAAACTAATCCAAACAAAGACTAAAAAAACAGAGATCTATCTATTTTGACCTAATCTGCTCTTAAGAATAGAAATATGATGAACAAAAGTTTATAGACAGAAAATCATGCAAGAGAGATATGGAAACTGAGTAAGAACAGATCTAAACATTGAAACATAACTGATATCAACTTCTCCAACTTGAAATCTAACACTAGAAATTGCATTGGGAGGCAAAAACAATGTTTTTGTGGCAGCAAGTGTACTTTGGTCTCAACTCATGGTCCCAAGGAGGGAGAACTGAGATCAAGGATTGCTTGGTAGCCTTTTTATGGATCTTTTCTGTTACCAAACTATCAAATCAACCTGAAGCATGAATAACTATTTTAATCATCAAAAACAACCTAAGTACTAAAGCAATATTTTAACCTAAATAACCGAAATTATTCTATGAATGCAAGAAAAACACATAAAAGTACACAAAGGAGGTACTGGCACTTGGGTTAGGCCCAATCCCAAGGGCTACAACCTCCTAAGAAAGATCAGAGCTGGTGCAAAATTGGATTTATCTTTATTGATAAAAAATAATAGTTACATTGCAAAACCTATCTACAAGAAGAAGCTCGAAAATGTGTTGATACAGGGCTGCACTAAAGTGCGAAAATAAACTAACAAATGACTAAACTACTAAGGCTTGAAGCCTTCCTACTTATGCAAATGAGGACCCCCAACAGTCCTCCTTAACTTTAGGAGCTTGGCTGCCCAAGACTATAGTTAATCAGCCACTTCACTAGACCTGCTCAGCTGTCCCTTGAAATCATCTTTGGTGGGCTATAGAACTCTGAGCTAATGGTGGAGAACTCGAGGAAGGGGTCATTTAGTGCAGTAGACATCCCTCCTACAAATCCTCAGCCTTGTTTCCTCGTATTTGGCTGCCAATCTACTCATAAATGCCTGATCTTGGTCCAAAAATGTCCAAAAATCTGCAATAAGCATGTATTAGACCTTGTGGTAAAGTGACTATTCCCATTCACACAATTAACATAAATATATTCAAAAGCATGCATAAAACTATGGAGAATGGTGGATTAAATGAGAATATTAGGCAAAATGAGCCCATATAGTTACCCATTTCTGGGGCTCATCAACACCCCCCTGCTGAATGTGTTGCTCATCCTCTGAGCAACTAATCCAGTTCATCATCTTTGATTGCTTTGACTACCTATCTGACATCCGAAGCCTCTGAGGTGATGTCCTTTTCCTTATCATGAAATCCTGCCTTTCTACCTACCTCCTCCCATTGTCTTTGCTCCTCTTCTTCCTTGACCCCTTCTAACAACCCTAGCAGTAGTGGAGGGCTGAACTTATGGCCAATCCAATTGGATTTCAGGTTCTGCATTGATTGTTTGTATAGGGGTACTCTTCTCATGGCCTCCCTCATTTTGGTTGGGGAGTGGTATTCTCTTATTTTTAGACTATGTGACAAGGTGTTCCATCTCCTTGTGCAAGCATGAATGCAATTATCACCAAACAGTCTTTCCATGTCCTCAAAGTGAGAAATGGCCTAAGCCTGCCTTTCAATATAGTCAGGTACGATGTGAGGGTTGTCTGTAAGGTACCGTTGGGAATATATAAGAGTTGAGTGATCTTCTGGTTCTGCTATGATTATAAGTGGCTCATTTAGTTCCGTGGCCATAATCTTCTGAATCTCTACTCCCCTCTTTTCCTCATGGCTTAACCAAGAATCCATGGCCATAAGTTTCAGATCTTCTAATACTGTGTTTGGGTCCCATAGATTCATGTTAGGAAGTGCCATGTTCTGTAAATAAAATTCTGCTAACTTGGCCTTGTCTTCAGCTGAGCTACTATTACACAATTGCAGAAACTAATTGTAATTCTGAAATGGAGTGGTGCCCCTTTGGGCCAATGTGTTAATTTGAAATTGCAACCATTGGTCTTTAAGGTATAATGCATAAGATTTAGCAGGTTGCCTACATTGTAAGGCTTCTATTGCCCAACTGGCCATGCAGGCCATTTGGGCTTCTTTGTCTTGCAACTATTGTTTTAAAACTTGTATTTCTTTTGCTGCCTGAGACTCTTGTTCTTGCAGCAGTTTTGTTAGCATCTCCACATTAGCTTGTAGCTCTCCCTCTTTCTGTTGTTTCTCAATTGTGTCCTTGTCTGCTGGAGGTCCTTCTTGCTGCTGTTGCCCTCCTAAAATGGACAACCTATCTTCCTTATGGACTTCCTGTAACTGCTTTTTCAGTAGCTCATTCTCCTCCTGTAGCTGGGCTCTTTTGCAGCTTTATGTGCCTCACCATGGCCAATTCTCCCCTTAATTCTTTTAACTTATCCTCTATGTGGCCTATGTCCTCAACTCCTTTAGATTTGGCGATTTTCATCCATGTGTGTGTTCTGATCCTCTCCTTCTCTAATTCGAAAAATAATGGTACAACAAATTTGAAAACATGTCAATTGAAGGAACCTTGGTCCGAAGATAATAGTTTGAGTATACTATTGTCTCCAGCCTATTTTAATTCTCCACCTTTTATTTAATCATATTTTTATCCAAATTACAATCTTAAATCTACAAATTGAAAAGCATAAAAGAGTTATCCCAAGGTAAGTTAAAATGACTATCAATCATGACAATTTGAGGGTTACCGCCTCTAGTTTAAGGGATATATTGATATGTGAAGTAGGGGGGTTTTCCCAACATGCATAAGATGCTTTTGTATTGGTTCATAAACATTATCAACATGAGAGAAAACATCCATATAATTGGAACTATTATTCAGGAACAATGTGAAATATTTCTCTTCCCCGGGAAATAACAAAGCATTAAGTTCTATGACTTGATGGTGAATAGGAACAAAAAAACATGCACTTGGTTTATTTCAAGAAAATTTTCTATTTTAAAACGTTTTCACTCGATGATTCCATATTCATTTTATGAAGTTTATACTACTTTAATGGATAACTTAGTTTCTTCTATCATAGTTGCATGATATGCGGCATCTAATTTTTCCAATATACCTACTTTTCCAAATATTATGCCCGATTTTGGCATGTGGGACAAACATCTCCCTTGTTTTGGAAGAGATTACAATTATAACCGAACTCGAAATTTGATATATTTTCATCATAATGATACATAAAATTGGAGGTTATCATGAAGATTTCTAATGATAAACAGATTCATAGAGATGGTACAGGGGTATGCATCCTACTATTGATGAGTAGAGTTTATATGCTTCGCTAACACCCTCAAATATCCCATAATGGGTGACGTAATGGGATAGAGTTTTTTTTTTATGCCCTTTGTGTTTTGTCTTTAATTATACATAGTATTCTAATAGGTTGATACGAAAGAAAGAAAATATATGAAACAAATAAATGAACTTAAAGTAGAAATTTTACAATAAAGACAATGTACAACTGAACCAAATTGCAAAATAGGTGTAAATGAAACAAATATTATAAAGTTTAGGTAGATTTATGATTGTGCCATGTGAATAGAATAAATAATGACACAATATAACTAACAACTTAAGAAATATATGTCAGTAACTTTACTCATAAATTAAATAAAATTTTAGAGATGTATGCTGAATGAAGAAACTGCGAATTCCTAATTCTTCATTAAAAAGTATGTGAGTACCACCAGTTGTTATTGTATATTTTTGCATAAATTTGGACCAAAATTTGTTGTGGAATCCTAATATGTTATAGACTTAGACATAGGAAATTAAGTGTCAAAAATAAGCAATACAAAGAGGCCGTAAAGTCTTGGATCTCTTTGATAAGATTATATGAACAATTTATTTTGCAAAAAGTGCACCAATTAGCACTAATAAAAACATATAAAACCTTATAACAACAAAAATATTTAAAGAAATTTAGAAACATGAACATGTTAGTTTATGAATGATGTGCTTACTTGTTTCTTGTCACTCCTTAAGTGATTTTGTTGTCAACCGAAAAAAGTGAGCTCTTATACTCAAGAGAGTAATGTATTAGGGAAATAATTTTTTTTATAACTTAAGCATACATGCTCTCATTTTCCATCCTTCCTTCAGTGCCTCTGAATGCTTTAGTATCATCCTTGGATAGTTGGAGATAATAATCGTTTTATGACTAATCCTCTTTCATTAAGTTAAATTATTTATTTTTAATTTTAAGAGAGGGTCATCCAGAAGGATTATTTATGTTAATAAGTGGAGTCCCCGACTATGTTCATTTTTATCAAATACGATTGAGAAACCTTGTAACTCCTAAAAAACAAAATATGCATAAATATGACATCATAAATTATTATCGTCCATCAAACATCTCATAAATCACCATGCATGCAAGACATCATACATCTCATATAATAACCATGTTGTACCAACCCCTGGTTGATTTCCTAAGTAAATAAAATAACACCAAGTTCATGGGACATGTATTCCAAGTTGAATGTTGGGTACAACATAATGATGGTTATCACTAGTGATTAATTAACGACTATGGAAATTGGAAAAAGAATTGGCAAAGACAAAGTGGCATTAATTGAAATTTTAGTTATGAAATAAAGGAAAATAGGAGAAAAGGAAGATGAAATGTCACATATTTTCATGAAGAGAAAATTGAAGGAAAATGAAGAAAATAGAGGCCCCAATGATAAAAAGGCTTATGAGGATAAGTTCACAGTTTTTTGTCAGTTTTAGCTTGGAGCTCTCTTCTATTATCTCACTCTCTCATACTCTGCACACTTAGAACATTTTTTGAGCATGATTGGAGAATTATAGTTTCACTTGGATTTGCAGAAAGAAGGGAAAGGAAAGAAGGAAATATCAAGGGAAAAAGTGGATTAGAAAGTATAACTGGATTGCTTTGCAGGTAACAGGTTGCGCGTATGATATCCTTGTTGATTTATAGATGCATGGTATAGGAATGTGATAATATGGTAATAATTAATGATTGGAAAGGAGGATTTCCTGGTTTGATAGTGGTTTTAGCCTTGCCTTGCCATTTCCTGGATAGTCATGGTGTTGTGGGGTTTTCCCCCTTTTTTTTTTCTTTTTTTTGGTTGGTGCTCATAATTCCTTATGGTTGTGGGTTGGAACAAATGCTCTGGAAGTCTTGGAACAACTTGGGTTGAGTTACCAGTCTTACAACTTAGGTTGGAAAAATGCTATGGAGCCCTTCTATTCCTAGAGTTAGGTTGGACAAAATCTCTGGAGCACTGGAAGGGTGTGGGTTGAGTTACTAGTTCCTGGAGCCCTCGACAACTTGCGTAGAGATCAATCTGGCTAGTGTTAGTGATGTTCGACCATGAGGTGAAATCACTAATTCAGGGTTAAGGTGGTTTGGCCTCTGGAAGCTCTAGTTTGGTTTGACTTGGTTTATTCAATGAGATCCCACATTCATGCTTGGAATCTGGCATGTGGGTGATTGGATGAAAGAGATATGTTTCAGCCCAATCTATAGTCGAGTGGTATGTGGAAGTCACTTCCTTGGTTAGTAACTTCATATGTTAATAAGATATATTATTCTATAATGGTTCATGTATATTTGTATCAATTATGTTGGTGATATTATGGCTGAGTTGCCATGGTTTATATGTTGGTTATTTTATGGTTATATCTTGTTCATAAGATGTGTATCTTCTACGGCTCATGTCATGAATGGTTTAACTATTGATTAATTGATGAATGTATGGACTAACAAGGTGTTGTTTCAGCTATATGGAGAGGGCATATGTCATTCTCAGTGATTCTCAGATGAATCTCATAATTTTATGATCAAATATGCATTCATGACCTGTAGGTTACATGTTTTCCATGTGTTTGGCGAAATGTTTGTTATGTTCTAGCAAATTTAGGTCAATTTTTTCCTTTAATTTTTTATGTTTTGCATTTTTGTCATGTCGTTATTGATTCTGAGAAGTTTCAACAAGTTCTGGGTAGTGATCTAGAAGTTGACCTAGAATCTAGGTTTAGATCTCGGGATTGCACCCTCAAAACTAGACAATTTGGGTCACAACCGCACCTAGGCAGGCTTGTGCGTGTGGTTGGAGGTCCACAACCACATGGAGGCATTTTCATGCATGTGGTTTGGGGTTAAAGTGTGTGAAATGAAGCCCCAACTCAGGGTTTGGTCACCTCGTGTGGTTTCTTGGTAACTAAGTGTCCTATATACCTGAGGGATGAGGTGATTTTCTAGTTTGTTGTTAGTTGTTTTCCCCATTTTCATAACTAAATCTTGGAGTTTGGGTCATGTTATAGTAACCCTTGTTAAATTTAATTATGAAAGGAGCTATTGCTCCATAATCCTATGTGCTATTAGGATTACCAGACAACAAATATAAATGACTAATTGATACAAGAGAAAATCCCCAATCATACAAGCAAACAATTGTTCATTCTCCAATTATATAGGGTTTGAAACAACACCTTGTATCCTCACAGATTGGTGAAGGCCATAGAGTTTGATGGGAAACCATCTCGATCCAACTAGGATATCTCAGTCTTTTGCCATCGATCTAGGCCTACATGCAAGCACAACAAACAAGGACATCAAGTGATCTTCCACAGAAGATCATCAGTTCAAAGCAATAAACAATAACATGAAAAAATAGCTGTAAGTATAGATCTGGAAAGAAAGGAACATATATCTCTTATTAATCAATAATCAAATGGTACAGTTATACCTTCGAGCATAATATCTCCTCTCCAAAACATGACAGTTTCCCCCTCTCTGAGCAATAGCACCTCAAAACAAGCTATGTATTTCAATATCTAAATCAAGGTAGCAATATCTTGATATAATTTCCCCTCTTCATCATGGGATAAATATAACATAGGTAAAGGAAAATGTGAAAAAGGATGCATTTTAGCCAAACAACTAAGGTAAGCTGATATTGGGTTTCTCTCACTATAATGGAGTGGAAAATAGTGTTATAACAACCCTTGGTCTCATCTTTACCCTGGAAGGATGGTGAAAATGGGTAAATGTGGGAGGGGAGGTTACAGATTGATATAAGATCTTCTAGGTTCAATACTTGGACTAGATGGGTAGAATGTGCTTGTCATGCATGCATGTCAATTGTATATGTGTTCGTTATGCATGCATTGTGATAGCCATTGTTACAATAGTGTTGTCACATAGAAGTTGATGATGCTGATGTTGAGATGATTGATATGTTTATTTCATTATGTATACAATCCAAATTGATTTTTTAGATGGGATATCCTCCCCTAAATTCCACTGAGGTATGTCGATTATGTTTATATTTGGTTATCTAACATGGTATGCTTACAAGAAGAAGAATATCAAAGATGACAAGAAAAATGGTGGACTAAATTTCATGTGATTCTCCCTACAGATCATATGCACAACATGGTGATGAGTACTCCCCTGATGTAGAAGATACATTGAGAAGTTTGAAAGTAGAGATCAAAGGTTTTAAGGTAGATAATGATATGATCATTAGGATCATTCAATCATTGGAAATACTTTCTAGGGAACAATAAAAGAAATTAGAGGTCAACGCATTGATTCTTCAAAGTTTATTAGATTTGCAGAGACAGGGACCACTTAGGATTAGTCATGGATAGGATGAAAGGACCAGTGAGGGATATGGAAACAAGTTTCAATCAGGATATCGATTTGACAGGGATGACACAATCAGAGATGGTAGGTTCTTAGATACACCTGATAGGAGGGGTAATGACCATGGGTTCTATTCTAGTTCTGGTTTAAAGAGACAACATAGTCATCGATGCCACCATCTGTATAGGATGAGTGAGAAGTAGTACTTCCCAGAGGAGTTCAAGAAAGAAAATCCTGCTACATTTGTTGGAGAAATGAAGAAGTCACAATATGTAGAAGCTTGGATTGTTGGGATTAATAAGTTTTTTAGATTATAAGATTATTTAGAGAATATGAAGGCTAGGATAGCTACTTTTAGTCTTAAAGGAGAAAAATAAATTTGTTTGAAGATGTAGAGAATGTTAGAGGCATTCAAGAAGATGTTCTAACTTGGACTGAGTTAAAGAGAATTTTTAGGAAGAAGTATCTATCTGAAAGATACTATGATGACAGGGAAAAGGAATTTCATGAGCTGAGGATGGGATCTATCACTGATGAGGAGTAGACTTTCATATTATTGGAGTTGTTGAGACATGTGCCTTATCTTAAAGAGGAGATAGAAAAAATTCTAATATTCATCAGTGGGTTTTTGGTATCATTTAAAGACATGATCAAGTTTGATGAGCCTAGATCACTAGAGGAATCATTCATAAAGTTCAAGCATTGTTACAAGAAATTGAAGTGAAAGATTGAGTCTACGCAGGTTTGGAAAGGTAATGAGAAGAATAAGGGAAAATGGGCTAGGAAGAGAGGCAAACCTTAGGATATAGATGAAAAGGATAATGTAGTGTCGCAAAAGAAGTTTAATGCAGCTGAAACAGGACAGGGATTTCAGTGTGAGGAGCAGAACAAGGGTGATGGCAGGAAGCCTTTGTAGTGTTGGACTTGTGGTAAGGATCAACGTAGTAGATATTATTTCCAGCATCAGGGTGGAATACTACAGATTTACAGTGCTCAACTGACAAAGATAGTTGACGATGTTAGACAAAGTATTCCTCAGATTTATGCAGCATTGGATAATAGGAAGGCCGATCATCTATAGTCTATTATCGAGATGGAAGGTAAGCTTTGTGATAAAGATGTTTCTATTTTGATTGACCCTGGATCTAACTATATACTTATATTAGTCCCGACCTGGTGGATAAGTGTGGTTTGAATGAAGAAGTGCATTCAGAGTCGTGGTTGATGCAGTTGGCTATGTGTACTAAGAAAATAGTTCATCATTGGGTAAGACCTTGTGCATTTGAGTTGAACGTTATGTCTACATCGATGAATTTAAATATGCTCCCTTTGGGATCATATAGTATGTTGTTGGGTATGGATTGGTTGTACATTCACATTACTAAGATGGATTGCTATGATAAAGATATTGAGTTCTTGGATGACGATGGAGAGAAGATAATCATGCAAGGTAATAAAAATCCTACATAGGGGAGGACTATTACAACGATGCAAGCAAAGCGTAGTAGCAGGAAAGGATGTGTATTATTTGTAGTTCATATATCTAGTGAAAAAGGGAATGATGTTGAGGATGCCAAATTCTTGAATAGGTATACAGTTTTTAGCAGTTTCAGGATGTATTTCTAGCAGAGATATCACAGTTACCGCCTCACAGGGCAGTGAAATTTTCTATTCAGAAGATGTCGAGAGAAACACCAACATTGAAGGCACCGTATAGGATGAGGACTCAAGAGTTAGTGGAAATAAAGTTGCAGTTGAAGAAAATGCTTGACAAAGGATACATTAGGCCACTTGTGTCGCCTTAGGGTACAACAATATGTTTGTGAATAAGAAGGATGGTACTCTCAGGTTGTGTATTGACTACAAGAAGTTGAACACGGTGACGATTAAGAACATGTACCCTTTAACATTGCTTGATGACTTGTTTTCCAAGTTGAATGGAGTAGGAGTTTTCTCGAAGATCAACTTGAGCGAAAATTAAGGGGTTTTATATTTTTATTGGGCGAATATTTTGTATCATAGTACATTGTTACAAATCGCCTCAAATTTATTTTATAAAAAAATTAAGTATGGAGGTTAGCCCACCTTATTTTAAGGGAGACGATAAAAAAAGTAAATTTAGCCCTTGAACTTAGGAGTTACAATCTTCCATTCGCCCTCATTTTCAAGAAAATGTAATTATCATAGTTATAAATAAAAATATAAATACATTAGAGGTATGGTAAATAAATAAAAGCTCTTTTTATACTTACTCCAAAGGTATGTTAAATAAATAAAAAATACGAATAAAAGCTCTTTTTATGCTTACTCCAAAGATATGGTAAATAAATAAAAATACAAATAAACTAGAGGTATGGTAAATAAATAAAACCTCTTTTTATGTTTACTCCATAACCCTCTTTCTATTTAAGAAGGCTCAAAAACTATGTTTCATTTAAGTGAATCCTATGGGCCAAATACCATATTTATAAAAGAGGTATGGTAAATTAATAAAAATATAAATAAACGAGAGCTATGGCAAAATAAATAAAACATTTTTTTATATTTACTCCATATGTGACCTTATATTTATGAACAGGCAAGCGTGTAAATAAATAAAAATATAAATAAAGTGGAGGTACGGTAAATAAATAAAACCTTTTTTTTATACTTCAAAGGTATGGTAAATAAATAAAAATATAAATAAACTATAGGTATGGTAAATAAATAAAACCTCTTTCTATATTTAGTCCATAACCCTCTTTCTATTTAAGAAGCTCAAAAAAACAGGTTTTATTTAATTGAATCCTATGGACCAAATACCATATTTATAAAAGAGGTATGGTAAATTAATAAAAATATAAATAAAAAAGAGGTATGGTAAATAAATAAAACATTTTTTTTATATTAGTATTAATAAAAAAAGATGGCACATGGTATTGACCCATGGTATTCACATGGAATGCAGCCTATTTAAAGGGGGGAATTAAACTAGCATAGATTCATCTTTACTCTGGATCAAATATCGTGATATGCAAACTAACATAGAGTGAAAAAATATTTGATCCCTCTCGGTGCTTGGTAGATCAAGAGTAAAAATGGATCTTGTAATTTAATGTCACTTAAACATTTTAACTTGGTTAAAATAAAAAAATAAAATAAAAATCAGTTATTAATTTTATTAATTTTTATAAATTACTAATAGTAGTTTTTAATCTCCAGGTTTATGATAACCCATGGTATTGACCCATGGTAATACCATGGTATTCATGTGAGCATAGACTATTTAAGGGGGAAATTCTATCAGCTTAGATTCATCTTAATTCTGGGTCTACCAAGCGCTGGGAGGCATAAATAGATTCCATCCTTCTAAGAGTTGTAGATGTGGAGTTAAGATGGATATAGGTTGGTTTTTATGATAATGAAGATATTAAATAGACTTAGGGAATTATATTGTAAAAGAAATCTTAAGGTGAATGGTCAAAGCTACATTTAGTCACTTCACAAAATTTAGTAAAAAATACCGATATCTCCATTAATATTGGTTTTTCTGATTTAACAAAAAAAAATTCAAAACCATGAAATCGTAACTCTTTCCGCATCACACTCGTAGAAGAGAAGTAGTCACTGCCCAAATTTCCCACCATTTTTCAAACATTCTCAATATGATATCTTCATGAAAAACTTAAGGTACTAATCTTGGATTAGTTGTTTGAAAAATATGCTAGTTTGTACAACCTTTCATCTTATCTACTATTCTTAGTTTGTCATAATGATCTGTAGGGGTTGGGTCACTGCACCATATTGTCCTAAAAGGCGGAGATTGTGCACCAAAAAGGAAATTAATCCACATGTTACAACATTGTTAAAAATGGTATGAAGGTAGTGAATTATGCTAATAAGAAATTTAGATTGGGAGAGATGTAATTAAATTTTATTATTTAATTGAAGATTTCCAATTAAAATAATAATAAATCTACATTTATATATTTATATATTGATTGGAAGGCTTCTGACAATGGTCACTTCTTTCCATTAAATCCCTTCCAGGCCTTTGGGATACCTACTACTTCATTATATTATATAGTTGGGGCTTGCTACTTGTTGGCGTGTTGGGGTAAAAAAACTTGATGTGTTTTTTTTTTTTTTATCTCACAGTTGGAGTCTATGGAATAAGAAAGAAATTTGATAGCTTGGCAAAAGTGGTAGCTTGACAAAAGAGGTAGAGAAAACATTACTCTCTCCTACCATGACAAACATGGCCACTAAAACTTGCAACATTGTCTGTAGGAAGTGAAAATTATGTTTCTTTTTTCCAAACATGTATGTTAGTATATTACAGTTTAATGAATATGTTTTATTATTATCATATATGGTTTCATACTTTAACAAAACATTCTCCAAGACTTCACAATGTTTTATTATTCAATGAAAGATTTTCCAAGATCTTACAAGATTTTATAATTTAGTGAAATATTCGCCATGACTTTACAAGATAATATAATCTTCTGAGAGATTCGCCAAAAAATATATAGATACATATTATATTAGTGATAAAATTGCCTCCCATTTTTCCTATGTATCATGGGGATTCGCCCATTTATTATACATATAAATTTGTGGTGGTTCTTAAAATTTTTCTTGAGAAGAGGACATCTACAAGACTACTTTTCGGACCAGGTATCAGAATTATGAGTTTGTAGTAGTTCCTTTTGGTTTGAATAACGCTCTAGCTATTTTCATGTGTTTGATGAATAATGTGTTGCATCCTTATCTAGACAATTTTTTTATAGTATCATTGATGATATATGGATATATTCTAAGAATGAGGAACAACATGTAGAACATCTTGTAGTAGTTTTAAGATGGTTGAGAGATAATAAATATGTCAAGCTTACTAAGTGCAGCCTCTTTTAGACATAAGTTCATTACTCGGGGCTTGTGGCTTCCAAGGAAGGTATAGTAGTGGATCGGAAAAATACCAAAGCTATCATGGAGTGGGAAAATCCTAGGAATGTGGATCAATTCAAATCATTTATGGAAATATCAGGTTATTAAAAAAATTTGATGAGTAACTTCTCATGGATTCCCTATCATATTAAATCCTTTCAAGGGAAATGGATTAAGTTTGAATGGACAGAGGAATGTGTGGCTAGTTTTGAGCAGTTGAAGCACTTTCTTACAAATCCTCTAGGTCAAAATATTGTAGATACAGACGAATATTTGTGGTATCTATAGATTCTTGCAAGAGAGGACTTGGTGGAGTCCTGATGGAAGAAGGATAGGTAGTATGCTACTAGCCAAGGAAACTAAATTAGTACGAGCGAAACTATTTGACTCATGATCTTGAGTTGGTGGCAATTACTCATGCAAGGAAGATGTGGAGACATTATCTTCTTGGCATGAGGTTCATTTGGATGAGTGATCACAATGGGATGAGGTACTTTTTTTAATGACCTAATCCAAATGGCATGCAAGCTAGGTGGTGGACCACACTTAGTGATTTGATTTTGAGATCAGGTATATTAAGGGTAAAGAGAACATGGTTGCAAATGCTCTTAACAGAAGAGTACAAGTAAATTACATTGCATCTATGTGTTCATATGGGATATATTTACAACAACAAGGTACAATTGAAAAGGATGTGGATTATCATCTCGTGGTAGATGGCTTGGTTATATATAGGGATAGGGCCTATGTACCAAACACCAGTGAGCTCAAGAAGGTTATCTTGTGAGAATGTCATGTCAAGCCATATTTAGGTCACCCGGGATATCAAAAGACATGAACAATGGTTAATAAGTTCTACCGCTGGAAAAAATTGAAGAGATTCAGGTTGGGGAACATGTGTACTTGTGCATCAAGCCCAAGAAGAGATTCTTGAGTATTGGATCATGTTCGAAGCTAGCACCTTGGTATTGCGGGCATTTGGAGATCCTTGAGAGGATTGGAACATTGGCCTACTAACTTGCACTACCTTTGATAGTGAAAGTCCATAATGTTTTCCATGTGTCATTGCTTAAAAAGTATGTGAAAGATGCTAATCATGTGATTGACTGCTCTGTATTTTTTATGGAGCCAGAAGGAGAATTCTAGCTGGAAACTCAGTAAATATTTATCAAAATATGCTCATACTCTAGAATTATGTAGTCGAGAAAGCTAAAGTGCAGTGGAAGCACTTTGGTTCTGATAAAGCTACATGGGAGATGACTAACAAAATGTGGCCTATGTATCCTTCTCTATTTATTGGTTGAACATATGTATTTTGATATGTGATTTGCTGTTGTGTTTTGTTTATGTTTATGTATGCATATGTATGTAAATATTACATTGAGTTGTGTTATAAAGCTCCAATAAGTGGTACGGTGTCCATGTTATGATGTTCATGGTACCATAAATATGATATGATGTAAATATTGCATCGATCTGTGTTATAAATCTCCATGGGAAGCATGTGTTTTTCTGATTTATAGGTGTCATTGAACATTGATGATGGTGTTCCCACAAGGGGAAGGTGTTTGAAACAACCCCTGGTTGATTTCTTGTGTAAATAAAATAAGATCAAGGTCATGGGACATGTATTCCAAGATAAATGTTGGGTAAAACATAATGATGGGTATCACTGGTGATTAATTAATGGTTATGGAAATTGGCAAAGTGACATTAATTGACATTTCATTTATGAAATAAAGGAAAATAGTAGAAAATGGAGATGAAATGTCACAAATTCACATGAGGAGGAAATTGAAGGAAAACGAAGAAAATAGAGGCCTCAATGATAAAAGGGGTTATGAGGATTGGTTCACATCTTTTTATTAGTTTTAGCTTAGAGCTCTCTTTTATTCTCCCGCCCTCTCATACTCTTGCACACTTATAGCATTCTTGGATCATGCTTGGAACTTCTTAGTTTCACTTGGGTTTGGAGAAATAAGGAAAAGGAAAGAAGTAAAACACCTACAACTGGATTGCTTTGTATATAAAAGGTTGCATGTATGATCTCCTTCTTTATTTATGGATGCATGGTATATTCATGTCATTATTTGCTTATATTTTTTCATTGGCATGGAGGATTGTCTGGCTTGACAATTGTTTTAGCCTTGCCTTGTCAGTTCCTGGATAACCATGGCGTTGTGGGTTTTTTCACTTGTTTTTTTTCTGGTCGTTTCTCATAATTCCTTATGGTTGTGGGTTGGAACAAATTCTCTAGAAGCCCTAGAACACCATGGGTTGAGTTACTAGTCTTGGAGCCTAAGTTGGACAAATGCTCTAGAGCCCTTAGTGGGTTGAGTTACCAGTATTGGAGCTGGGTTGGCCAAATAGTCTAGAGCCCTTGAAGGTTGTGGGTTGAGTTACTAGTTCCTGGAGCCCTAGACAACTCAGATAGAGATAGATCTGGTTGGTGTTAGTGATGTCTAACCGTGAGGTAGAATCATTGGTTGAGTCTTAAGGTGTTTTGGCCTCTAGAAAGTTTTCTTGGTTTATTCCATGAGATCAAACATTTATGCTTGGAATATGGCACAGGGTTGATTGGATGGAAGATAGATTTGGTTCAGCCCAATCTATGGTCGAGTGGTACGTGGAAATCCCTGACTTGGTTAGTAACTTCATATGTTAATAGGACATATTATTCAATTGTGATTCATGTATATTTGTAGAAATTATGTTGGTGATATTATGGTTGAGTTGCCATGGTTTAGATTCTAGTTATTTTCGGGTTATATGCTATTCATATGATGTGTATATTATATGGATCATTTCATGAATGGTTTAGCTATTGATCAGTTAATGAATGTATGAAATAATAAGTGTTGTTTCAGCTATGTGGGGATGGCATAGGGCCTTCTCAGTGATTCACATATGAATATTAGACTTTTATGATCAGATATGCATTCATGACCTGTAACTTACATGATTTGCATGTTTTTTACGAAACATTTATTATGTTATAGGAAGTATATTTCAAGTTTTTCCTTCAACTTTGTATGTTTAGCATTTTTGTCATGTCATTATTGATTCTGAGAAGTTTCAAGAAGTTCTAGGCAATGGTCTGGATGCTCAACTCGAACCTAGGCTCAGATCTCGGGACCACATCCACTAAACTCAACAATTCGGGTCACAACTACACCCATACAAGCTTGTGCATGTGGTTGGAGGCCAATAACTACATGTAGGCCTTTTCATACATGCGGTTGAGGGTTAAAGTGTGTTAAATGAATTTGTAGCTTAGGGTTTGGTCACCTGAGGTGGTTCCTTTTCTCTCAAGTGTCCTGTAGCCCTACGGGATCAGGTGAGTTGTGAGTTTGTCACCAGTTGTCGGTCCCACTTTCATAACTAAATCTTAAAGTTTGAGGCATGTCATAGTAACTCTTCGTCTCATGTTTAACATGGCAGGCTAGTGAAATTAGGTAAATGTGGGAGGGGCGATTACACATGTAGATTAATCTTCATGCCTCCCATTAATAATCATGACATCAAAAATATAGTATCATAAAAAATAAAGTGTTTTCCAAAAATACAAACATGTGATGTAAGTTGAAATGTGTCAAAACTAAAGTTAGATAGAGTTGTAATTATAAACAAGAATAAATAACTCATGACATGCCTGGGTGCATGCTAGGGCCAATATTGTACTTCTTCCATTCACTCCTATCATCCCTTGTACCTTCAAATGCATGTCCTAAAATATATATTTCTCTCCTTCCTTCACCAGCTACTCTTGATGTGCTGTTATGTCAATGTACTAAAGTGGCTTTGGAAGGGGAACATGCAGGTACATAATATAGATGTATTTTTCCTATTATAATATGAGGAGGGTAGTTGAGGGGATGATGTGCACAAGTTGATGCGGCCTATGATAGTGTTAAGGGTATCTTGGGTGAAACGAGATGAGCCTTAGTGTTGCAATAAGAATACTACAACTCCCAACGCTAAAAACTTAAATTATCAACTTGGGGTTTGTACAAACTTAAGAGGCGTCTGCACTTTATGTGCAACATACAATGTGTCCTTATTTTGTTGATCTGATGTAATGGAGTGAATTTCATGAAATAAAATCCTAAACTAATTACATAAATGGAAATTTTACTTTGAAAAGAAATTAACCCTAGGCAAGAACAACAATTTGTAATTGAAATCCTAAGAGCATGAATTCAAATAAATAGGCCTAATATACTTTGTAAAAAGGCCCGTCATAATTGGTGTTTATTCTTTCTCAATAATGGATTTAGAGACTAGGGGTCATGAATCAAGACTAAGACAAAAAAAATCTTTTGGAGAAAATAAGGTCAATTTTACATGTGCTACTGGAGGTTGCTACACGCTAAACATAATTGCTACAGGAGCAGATAATTCACCGAATGACCAAGTAAATCAAATGAAAATCAGATGGGTCAAACTTTGTTACTCCATAGGACTTATTAGGTCTCCATTCCAAGTGGAATCACTCCAAAGTACCCCAATAAACACGTACTAAAAAATAATAGGAAATTACTACTCTAAAAACTGAAAATTCAAGAACTAGTGAGCTAGCTAACCTACCAAATGGCTAACCTAATCAAGTGAAAATTCTATGGGGTGAATTTTGTTATTAACTTGAATTTTTTTATGAACTATTTCAAGTGGAATAAACTCAAATTAAGCTCATTAACACATTCTAAAAAATAGCAGAAAATACTACTATTTTGCTACAAGGGACTTCCAGAAATTTTAGATTCATGAACTAATAACCCAATCCAAGTAGATAAATGATGAAGATGAATTTTCAAAGCTATTATAAGGATGCATCATGCTTGTGAATATGTAAATAACTTGCAAAATAACTTATTTAAATCATTTATCCTAATCCTATAGAAAAATGAGCATCAATACTGCATGCAGAAATAGGAAAAACAAGAATAAGAGATGCATGTGAATAAGAAGTGAAAAGAAGAAAATAAAATTATACAAAAGGGATTTGAGGATCCTAATATGGTCAAGCCAAAGGATACTCATATTCCTATGAAAGAGAGTAAGATTTAGAAGCTAAAAATGGTAGCAGGCTTCATTATTTGAATCAATCCAAGTACATCCCTGTTAGAAATGAAAGTGGAGCTACAAAAATACAAGTGTTCTCCACAAGAAGACTAAGAAATACATGCTCCTATAGGAAAATTCGAATTGGTACTTATAAAAATTGATGAGGAAGCATTCTCCCTGAAAGGAGGAATCTTTCCCCTCCAAATCCCTCAAATAGTGGATCTAGTTCACAACACTAGCAATTTGCATTAAATGACAGGGAACACATTCCTAGATTTTCTCAATCACTGGAGCTCTAGAATTTGTCAATGATTTCATGATATTTTGTTCATTTATTATCTAATATTGATCTTCCTATAGTAGGGAGAAAGTACCTATATTATCTCCTCCTTCAAATCTTCTTAATCATATCAATATTCTCACAACGTTCTACAAAAATAAATAATATTAGGCACAAATACGCAATTATCTCTAAACCATCTAATGAACATATTAAATCTAAAAAAACATTATTAAGTGTAGAAGGAGAGGTTTAATATAACATTTATGTTCCTAATAAAGGTTATGTGGGCCTTAATTTGTGTCTAATTCGGAGGCCCATCATACCCACCTACTGAAAATTTTGCTCATCGTTTCAGCAACCTATTGATCCTCGTAACCCTATGGTTCTTCATGTATGCTGACCTGTTTCATTCTCTATTCGTTAGTCCATGCGTTTCTCCTCATGCTGCTCTTCTTGCTACTCTTTTATTTAAAATTTGTCCCCTATCTCAGTTTCCTGTGGAACTTCTAATGTAGCTTTAGGTTGTTTCTTTCTCTAAGATGATCCTTCAATTGTAATGGTTTCTATTTGTCAGGGAAACACCTTGCTTTTGGTTTGTATTCTTGGTATTCCTATGGAACTTTTCCTTCTGAAAATAAGGATTTCTTGGCATCAATTATCTTATTACTAATCGCATTCTCATTGAAGTCCAGGCCTCTTACTACTGATAGAAATTATTGGCCATGAGACATCATACTATCCATCAAGTGCTTATGAACACCCTTAACTAGCATTATAAATTCACTTTTCTCATTAAAATTTTGAATTGAAAACACTTAAGAGAGAGATATTTCTACTTATAGAGTGAGATATAAAGATCAATAAACTGAAGAAAATTAAAGGAATGATGTGATGACCAAACTAGTGACTTGGATACCTTTCACTCTTGGAGAATTTACCATGTATGTAGCAAATAATTTGCAACTCTATTGTGTTCCTTTGTACCTTGTAGAAATTAATTAATCATTATTGTAGCCCTCTTTTAAGTTCTCGTAGCAATATGTCTATCTCTTGTAGTAGCTTTGTTCCTTCCTATAGTAAATATGTCCTTCCTGTAGAAAATTTGTTCTTCCTGTAGCAATTATTTTCCTCCTGTAGCAGCTTTGTTTTCTCTTGTAGAAGCCAACCTTAGTCTTGTAGCAGCAATTCCTTACATGCCAAGAGGTGGCGAGTCCACCTTTTTATTCTTTTATTTTTATTTTTATTGATTTTTTCATTGTTTTTTCTTTTTTCAATTTTTTTTAATTGCAGGCAAAATAAGCTCAAAGTTGTTTGAGTTAACTGAGTTCACATCCAACTACGTTTTGAACTCCCTGATAAAATCCCACTTTTTAAAGTCCTTTTTCACTTTTGTAACATTTATCTGCCACATTTGTGGCTATCCTTCGGAGAAAAGTTAAGTGACTTGCTAGATAAGACTGAGGCTTCCTGCTATTAATTTTACCTATAATAGACCTCTCCTTCTCACACTTTAAATGCTTTCTCAAGCTAGAATAGGTTCGAAGGGTGAGCTTATAGAGTTGCATACCTATTCCTTACCATGATTGTTTTTTTTTTTTGCAGGATGTTGCTGTAGTTATGGAGGTTTCCTTTCATGATCCTAAAGTTGCATGTCATAATCTGTTGGAGGTCCTCTAGGTTTTATTGCTGTTGTTGTTGCTCTGCTCCTGAGATGTTCTTCATGTGGGTGTTGTAGCTGATCATATGCCATTTCTAAATATAGGTAAGGTTGTTGTGCATCTATTCTGTAATTTCTTGAGAAAGATATGCATTTTTTTAATGTTCTCTTGCTAGATGATGCTTGATGATGTAGGTTTGTCCTTCATTCAGATGTTATTTACATCCAATGTTATTATTTGCTGCGTCATCAAGAATATTGCAGGAAGTAACACAAGGTCTAGTAGATTCGTGAGGATCTGATTTATCATCTCCAAATTCTCCATGGTGACTGATTTTTGGATTTGGAACTCTAGCTATGGTCTGGTAGGGGATGTACATATTGCTACAAGATTGTGTGTGTTCTTGTAGGAGTCACATACACCCTACTAATATCACAATTTCCTTCAGGTTATTCCTGTAACAATACTGGTAATTCATGAGTAATCTGTTGACAAGGATCATAAGCCTTTTCTGTGCTGGAAGGGATGGAAGAAGGGATGAAAATGGGTTCTTTTCATGGACAGGGATGGAAATGAGAGTTGAGAAGACGTCAAGTGGTGTGGAAAATGAATGATGAGGCTATGGTGGACCTATTTAAACATTTCAAAAATAATACATGACCTTTTGGCCTCTTTCTCCAATCAGATTTGCCTCCTGTAGCAATTCTGGTCCCTCCTGTAGCATTTCAGGACAACCACTTGTAGTAAAATTATTTTATCCATATCTCTAAAATGGTAGAATAGATTTACATAAAAGTTTTTTAGCATGTTTCCATCATCCTTATGCACCTCCCCATAAAAAATATTGGCCAATCGATGCATGAATCTTGATAAAAATTAAAAATGGATGTAAGTGATGGAGGCCAATTTCTCGAAAAGTGTACATTGGAATTTACTTAAATTTCTTGTGATTCTTACCACAATCCATATGCATCTCCCCATGAAACATTGCAACGAATGGATGAAATTTTTTCAAGATATGATAAAGCCAATTTTCTGCTCTATATATTTTGGTGTCCTGTAGCAAAATAGAGCCCTCATGTAGCATTTTAGAACAGTGAGGAAAATGCATGAGAAACACTTGGGAATGATGGGTGGATGCTGGGAATGGATGAGGGTGATGGATTGACATGGCCTTGGTCCTGTTGGTGTTGGGAAAAATACTGAGAGGAGGGGTGAACCGATATGTTAAAAATCATTAAAATTTTCAATTTCATATCTAGATTTCTATACGCGAATTTACTGAAGGGAACTTGTGTATGTACACGAATGTTATGCAGAAAACTTGAATATATACAATAAAATTACTTTTTGTTTAATTCATCATATGTTTAACTTTATCCAGTGTATCATTACCTCATTAAATATTAATTAAACAGTAACCATGTGCAGTAAGAACAAAATAAACCATCACACATAAGAAACACATCAACACACATGAACAGCTCCATGTACAACGATTCATAAATTTTCATACTGGTTCCACCTGATATACAACATCACAACTGTAGGCCACATTCATCAAATTTTCATACTGGAAAACAAAATATAAAAATTGAAATTTATTAATTGAAACAACCAATCTCTGACCCAACTGAATCAACCAATCACTGAATCAACTAAAACCCAAATCAATCAACTTATTCTCAAACATCCACAATAGTTAGATCAATGTAACCAGAATACTAATACTGAACCCAAACGCTACATCAACTTGCTAAATAAACTGAAATGAAAGATCAGTAGAGTAACAAAATATGTATGCTACTCTACTGTAGCAAACCTACGTGTATACACGACTTACTTGAAGCATGCTCACATACAGATATCAAAACATTGAACCTTGAAACTGAACCATTGTCATTCTAAAATAAACACTTAACCATATATAGATTCATTAAATCATTATGAAATAATCTTAGAACCATCACTAATATTCAATCACAAATAACTAGTAGCATCATCATTCTTCAACATATCAATACTCAACCAAAACATCACTATTAAGTCCAAATCATCATGTAACATTTCATTGATAGACATAAGAAAAATAGAAATATGAATTAAACTGATCAGTCATATTTTTCAGCAAAACCATAGCTTATATACACACTTTCCTCAAAACATCTCCACGTGTATACATGCTTTTCAGGAATCAAAACCACGTACAAATCTGAATATATATGCAAATTACCCGTATTAAACATGCACATGTACGTGCCATTTAGGTTATTGAACCCGTGTATAGATATGCAATTACTGGCACAAACCTTCGCCGCATAACAGAACTTTAGACATACCCAGATCTCAACATACATCGAAAAATCACACATCGAGACACTATCATCACTAATAAAATCAATCCATAATCAAAACTATCATCTCAAATCTATTGGATTTGATCCATCATCAAATTCATGGGTGCATACTTAGTTTTAGATCAAAAAAATTAATAATATCCCATTACATTCTCACTTTTTTTAGATCTAACTATTCATGAAATATTCATCGCTTGCACAGATCAAACACTTTGATCTTCATCTCCTTATATAGCTTAGCCCTTAGACAAAACCACAAGTCAAAACCATACTAGTGCCAATGGTATTCTTGGATGGGATCAAATATCTATTGTTGGGCTGAATACCATAGGTCAATACTAGGGTAAAGACCCTCGGTATTTGGAATACCACGGTGCGGAATATGTACGTACCTTCTCTTCTTCATACCCACGTTTTTACGCATATTTTCTTTACAAAACCCACATATACTCTACTTTTCTTCACCAAACATGTGTGTGTACAAGAATTTGCTTCATAGAACCTGTGTATACTCCACTTTTCTTCACCAAAACTCCGTATACTTCTTAAAACTTCATATTTATAATTATTTTGTCTCTGCGCTGATAATCCTATTTTTCTAGATCTATAGATATCATGTTGACATCTGCATCAAGTAGGTTGCCATCAAAGGACAACTCATCAAGTAAGTTGCCATCAAGTACAACACGTTAGTCATAATGACAACAATATCCCCCTTTGGACTTAATGACAACCACTTTGGTGTTTGGTCACCACTACCTGTAGATACCTATAAGACACATCAAGCTAAGAACCAATCTTTTCAAACACCAAGTTACTCTCCCCCTTTAACATCAAGGGAAAAGGGTTGATCAATGCTAAATGAAGGCTTCTCCCTTGAGCATTGTAGATCTGAACTACTGAGTCTGAACATTGAATACTGACCATGCTCCCCCTAAGCACATGCTGAAATTTCTGAAGGTTGACTCTATGAATCAATTGAATACAACTTTTCTTATCACTAAGGACTCAAACTTACATTAGTCACCCAACCACAGTGGGGTTACAAACTACATCATATGCCCAAAAAGATGGGATTTCATTAATACCACAATCATACATACATGACTGAATTTTACAATGATTACATCATAGGCCTTTACATGACCTTTACATTAAATGACAAATATGACATTTATGAAAAAGACCAAACACCTCTATAGCGAGATAGCAAGAGCAAGATAGTCTTCAACAACCATAAGATGCCATAGATGATCTACACCATAAACATATGTTAGCAACAACATGAACACCAACATGCACTTTTTCATCATTAATCAACAACTTTAACATCATAAGCAACATCACTATTGACAGGGATCATTATCTACCAAGGAATTGTAAAGCAAACATAATGGAAACAATGCATTATTAGAAGCATAGAAAATTCTCACCCTAAAGTTGTGCCATATTTGCAGGTTGTACTCAACCAATTCTATAATCACAAAGAAAAATTGGAGCTTGTTTCTTCATCATAGAAAATTATACATGACTATTCAGTTCATAACTTGCATATATATGTAACTTTTATTCGTAGGATCCGCATACAAAAGGTAAAATAATCAAAATTCTTAACTTCAACTCCCCCTAAGCCTATACCATTTGTGCTAGTTCACTATTACGACATCAGATGTAGTGTTAGTAATGTAAGAAATAAGAAACAACCGTGGGACTCATCATCAAGAAAGATATGTATTACTCCCCTTGAACTTGAAGGATCAACATAGTGATGAAGAAAAGACCATTCCTAATTGTTGTCTAAGATATTCAAATGCATCACGTGAAAGTAGTTGTAAATATGTCAACAACTTGTTCTTTTGAGGGAACATATTCTAGTTTGACCTTTTGTTCAAGCACCTATTCTCATAGAAAATGATATTTAATTGGAATATGCTTGGTCTTGGAGTGCATGGCATTATTTTTCGAGATATTAAGGGCACTTGTATTATCACATAGAATGGAAATGACTGGAGAACAATTGATTTGAATATCCTACAAAGTTTACATCATTTAGAGAAGTTGTGTGAAACAACAGGAAACATAAACATATTCTTACTTTGTAGTAGATAATGCAATTGAGCTTTGATTTTTGTTGAACCAAGATACCAAGCAGGGCTCCATATAGAATGCTCCTCCACTAGTGCTTTTTCTATCATCAACATTTCTTACCCAATATGCATATGCATAAGCATAAAGAGTAAGATTTGCATCTTTGGGATACTATAAACCAAAGTCTTGAGTGCCTTATAGATATTTGAATATTCTTTTGACTGTTTGAAGATGAGTGTCCTTTGGATTAGCTTGGAATCATCCAACAATCCCAACTGCATGCACGATATCTAGTCTTGTTCCTATAAGATAAAGTAGAATTATAATCATGGATCTGTATTTTAGCTGGTTGACTATGGGAGAATCATCATGCGAACTGAGACTACATGTTGTCACCATGGGAGTGCATACCAATTTGCAATCTTCGATTCCATATTTCTTCATAATCTACTTGAGGTACTTTTTTTGTGAGAGAAAGGTGTCATTCTTCACTTTTTGTACTTGTAAACCAAGAAAGTATGTTAGTTCACCAAGTAATGACATTTCAAATTCTTGTTGCATGACAAAATAAAACCTTTGATTCATGGATTCTTGATTGCTACCAAAAATGATGTCATCCACATAAACATCAACAATTAAAAGTTTACCATGATCCACCTTTATATATAGGTTTCTATCCGCAAACCCCTTAGTGAAGCCTTGTTGTTGAATATACTTGTCAAGATGATAATACCATGCATGAGGAGCTTGTTTTAACCCATATAATGCCTTCTTGAGTTTGCAAACAATTTTTTCATCATTTACTAGAATAAGCCCTTTAGGTTGTTCAATATAGACTTATTCTATTAGGTTCCCATTTAAAAATGCAAATTTAACATTCATTTGATAGACTTTGAAATGATGAAAGCTTGAAAAGACAAGAGCTTCAAGTTTGGCTACAGGTGCAAATTTTCCTTCTAAGACTATTCCTCCTTGTTGACCATATCCTTTGCAAATGAGTCTTGTTTTATTACTAATTACTTCTCCATTCTCATTCAATTTATTTTTGAATACCCAATTTGTCCCAATAACATTCTTATCATGAGGTCTAGGAACTAACTACCAAGTGTAATTCTTTTCTCTTTGGTCAAGTTATTCATTCATAACCTTAAACTAACATTCATCTTTGCTAGCTTGATTTACATTTTTTGGTTCAATTGTGGATAGTAAGTCTAGATGACTAGTAGGTCCAGAAAGAGTTCTTCTAGTTTCTATTCCAGTTTCTTGATCAACTAGAATTTGATATTCTGGATGATTTTTCTAAACATACCTTGATGGAGTCTTTTCTGGTGCTTCTGTACTGTCACTTTCTTCATGTTATGCTTCATTGATTCTTTATTCCACATTATTTTGGCTTGTTGTAGGAGTATCTTCACCATCCACTGATGCTTCCTTTTTTATACTTGTCGATGCTTCATCAATCACAACAACAATGCATTCAACAATCTGAAGCATTTTATTGTAACATTTGTAGGTTTTAACCCCATATAGAGATTACCTGCATACAAATTCTAAAACACATAAAATAAAAAATGCGAGAGCATAACACATAAAACACATATACACAGAGATTTTCCCTTGGATTCCAAAACCGAGACTACTAGCTTGATTTTTCATTATATTCCTTTCAATGTTACAATACATATTTATACATGCCAAAGCATCTAATACCATGGACCGAAAAACCATCACATCCAATACCATGGACCGAAAACCATCACATCCAAAAACATGTGCGAAAATCATGCACAAAACCATAGGTGGGTCCGCCCAACCTAACATAGGGTCCAAAATAAAAAATTTCTGGGGCGCTACCCCAGACCCCATAAAGTGGGGTTATGGGTATGCCTCAAACCCCCTGTGATCCCCCCTGCTACACAATCGGGGCAACGAAGGGGGGCTCCACCCCCCCTCTAACCCCCCAATTAACTACGTCGGCTAGTTGTGGAAAGAATATAACACAACCAAACATTCTCCCACTTGTTTTTTTCTTTCCACAGGGGGCCACAAGAGATCTTAGTCATTTTTCTAGACCTGAAATGCCCATTGTTTCTCTACACCAAGGGAACTTCTCAGGGCTCATATATTTTTTCAATGCATCTGTAGTATTCTTCAAAGTGTCCACCTTTACCAGCAACACCTTCTTGTCTTCTATCATATCCCTCACAAAGTGATACTGAACATCAATGTGCTTTGTCTTTAGTTGATAAACAAGGTTCTTTGCCAAGAAAATTGCACTTTGGCTGTCACAGTCTATCCTTATAGCTCCCTGTACTAACCCCATATTTGAACACAAACTCTGCAACCAAACTGCTTCCTTGCTTGCATGAGTGGCTGCCATGTATTATGCCTCTGTAGTTGATAGTGCCACTACAGATTGTTTCTTACTCATCCAACTCACTACACCTCCAAATAGGTTAAACACATACCCACTTGTAGATCTTCTCTGATCCAGATATCCATCCTAGTCTACATCAACAAAGCCATGAATATCCAACACTCTGTCTAATCCTGGTCTTCCTTGGTAGCACAAACCATAATCACTAGTGCCACGCAAATACCTGAAAACCCGCTTCACTACTGTCTAGTGCTCCTTCCCTGGTTTTGACATAAACCTGCTCAATCTCCCACTGCATGTGCAATGTCTGGTTTAGTACAGACCATTGCATACATCAGGCTACCAACTGCACTTGCATATGGAACACGAGACATATCCTCTTCCTCTTCTTGTGTCTTGGGACACTGTTCTAAAGGTAAATTTACACCTACAGGAATAAGAACCTTCACCAGTTTACTATCCTACATATTAAACCTCTGCAGTATTGTCTCGACATACTTCCTCTGGTTTAACCAGAGCTTCCTCATTGCCGAATATATTTTAATTTCCATGCCCAAAATATAGTTTGCAGCACCAACTTCTTTCATGCTGAATTTGAAGGAAAATTGGGTCTTCAAATCCTGGATAATTTCTTTATCATTTCCAACCAACAACATATCATCGACATACAAGACCAGATAAATAACACGGTCACCAATTAATTTAAAATACACACAGTGATCTACTTTCCTTCTGGTGAAGTCAAGTCCCCGTATAAATGTATCAAATTTCTAATACCACATCCTTGGTGACTATTTTAACCCATACAGAGACTTCTTTAACTTGCATACTAGTTCTTTCTTACCCTTCACCACAAAGCCTTTAGGTTGCTTCATGTAGATCTCCTCTTCTAGATCCCAGTGAAGAAATGTTATCTTCACATCCATCTCTTCTACCTCAAAATCAAAAGTAGCAGCAACAGATAAAAGTAACCTAATAGAAGTTACCTTGGCAACAGGAGAAAAAATATCACCAAAATAAATTCCCAACACCTGGGAATAACCTTTTTCTACCAACCGAGCTTTGTATTTCTCCATGTTTCCTTCTACATTTATCTTCTTCTTGAACACCCATTTGCTGCCAATGGGTTTCCTTCCAGCTGGCAACTCCACCAGATCCCAAGCCTCATTTTTGTGCAAAGGTGCCATTTCATCGACCATGGCCTCTTTCGAGAGTTTTCCATCCTTTGAATCTACTGCTTCTTTCACAGTTCTGGGATCATCATCATTAATAGATAAAGCAAAATTTGAACAAAAATTAGATGGACTATACCTTTCTGGATCCCTTCTTTCTCAAACTGATCTTCTCACACCCGGAGTTTGTGGCTCTTCATCTTCTGATTCCTCCTCTGCTGTAGAGTCTGATTCTTCCTCCTTTAGCTCAAAGTCTATCTTCTTAGGTTCCTTTGGTTGGACTTCATGTTTAATAACATCTTTTATCTCTCTGAACACCACATCTTGGTTGTACAAAACCTTCCTTGTTGCTAGGTTCCAAAGCTTATAACCCTTTAAACCATCCTTATTCCCAATAAAGATGCACTTTTCAGATTTACTATCCAGCTTGGTTTGTTTCTCCTTTGGAACATGTACATATGCATCACATCCAAATACCCTTAGATGTGAAAGAGAAGGTTTCTTACTGGTCCATACCTCTTATGGAGTTTTATCCTATAACGCTGATGAAGGTGATCCGTTGACCAGGTAACATGCTGTCTCCACCGCCTTTGCCCACAATTATTGTCCTAACTCGACACCATTGAGCATGCTCCTTGCCCTTTCCATCAACGTCTTGTTCATTCTTTTTGCAACTCCATTTTTCTGAGGTGTATATGGAGTAGTCTTCTGCCGTGCTATACCACACTTCTTACAGAATTATTCAATTTCCTTACTACAAAACTCTCCACCGTTATCTATCGTCAACACCTTTATCTTCTTCTCTGTCTGGTTTTCTACCAAGGCCTTAAATTCTTTAAACCTGTCAAATACTTCAGATTTCTTCTTAAGGAAATATATCCATGTATTCCTTGAGAAGTCATCTATAAATGAGACATAGTACACAAACTTACCTATTGATGGAACCTTCAGAGGTTCAAACACATCACTATGCACAAGATCTAATATCTATTTCGCCCTCTTACCACGAGAGGGGAAACACACCCGATTCTGCTTCCCATATACACAATTTTCACAGAAATCAAAATCCAGAGAGCTATTACTCATACCTTCTACCATACCTTTACCATGAAGTATTCGAAGGCCCTTCTCTCCAATATGTCCAAGCCTTTGATGCCATAACATGGTCTTCTCTCCAGAGACCACTAGGTTTTCTACTGCACTTTCAGGAACCACAGAACTGTTGCACCCATCAATAACAGTGATACCTTGTAGCTTGTACAAAGTTCCAATCCGAACTCCCAGAATCAATACCAGTTCTCCCTGAACCATCTTGCAGGTATCTTTCTCAAACACTGTCTTTACACCTACATCATCCATCTTGCTTACATAAATCAAATTTCTAGCCAATGCAAGAATATGTAGAACACCCGAAAGTGTTCTAACCCTTCCACCTTGCAAATTCAACTTTCCTTTTCCGTGACCAACAATTCTATCCTTCCTATCATCCCCTAAGAAGACATCACCACCATCATATTTCTCATACTTGCAGAACCACTCTCTATGGGGAGTGAAGTGAAAGGATGCACCTGAGTCAATCAACCATGCCTCATGATTTACAAGTGTACTTGAAGAAGCCAAGTACACATCCCCACCTTCATCTGAGGTGGTTCTCACCTCTGCAAAAGGAGCCTCATCAGATCCCTTTCTTTTGTCAGGAGCTTTAGATTTACAGTCCCTTTTGTAGTGCCCTTCCTTTCCGCATTTCTAGCACATCACCTTTACAGGTTTTCCTGGAGATTTAGATCTCCCTCTAGATTTAGATCTCCCACTCGATGACTTATTTTTGTTTCTATTCTGGGACATCCTTGTATAGACAAGACATCACCATTTTGGCTCTCCATATTTTTCTGTCTCATCTCCTCCGTCAGCAAGGATGAGTCTATTTCATCAAAATGCAAGGCAATTGCGTTGCTACCTATTGCAATAACCAAACTATCCCACAAATCTGGTAGAGAAAACAACAAATTGATGCACTGATCTTCATCTGAAATTTTAATATCAACAAATGCTAACTGACTTACCACAGTATTAAATGCATTCAGATGCTCTGTCACCAAGTCTCCATCTTTCATCCTTAGGTTATACAGCTTTTTCTGCAGGAACAGTTTATTCACCAGAGACTTAGATTGGTATAAAGTCCCTAACTTGTCCCACAAAGCCTTTGTTGTAGCTTCCCCTGATACATTCAGCAATACTAAATCTGAGACACACAATCATATTGTGCTCTTTTTCTTCTGATCCAACTTCTTCCATTCATCATCAGTCACTCCCGTTGGTTTAGTACTCAGATCCATCGTGATCCACTGATATTTATCCACTAACAGATCATCCATCTTGAGTTTCCACAACTCAAAACTTTGACCATTAAATTTCTCGATCTCTATCTTTCCACTACTCGCCATCTTCTTTTACCACTAGAATCGACCTCGCAGATCTCCCACTGAACAGGGTCTACCACAGGCCCGAGCGAAACCCCTCAGCAACAAAGGCATCCCCTTGAAGCTAAAATAGCTTTGATACCAAATGTAGGTTTTAACCCTGTAGAAAGATTACCTGCATATGAATTCTAAAACACATAAAATAAAAAATGCAAGGGCATAACACATAAAACACATATACACAAATATTTTCCCCTGGATCCCAAAACTGGGACTGCTAGCTTGATTTTTCATTATATTCTTTTCAATGTTACAATACATATTTATACATGTCAAAGCATCCAATACCATGGACCGAAAAACCATCGTGTCTAATACCATGGACCGAAAACCATCACATCCAAAAACATGTGCAAAAATCATGCACAAAACTATAGGTGGGTCTGCCCAACCTAACATAGGGTCCGAAACCAAAATTTTCCAGGGTGCTGCCCTGGACCCCATAAAGTGGGGTTATGGGTACGCCTCAAATCCCCTGTGACCCCCCCACTACACAATCGGTGCAACGAAGGGGGGCTCCTCCCCCCCTCTAACCCCCAGGTTAACTACGTGGGCTAGTCGTGGAAATAATATAACACAACCAACAAAATTTATATCCTTTGCTTCTAGAGGAGTACCCAAGGAGAATTCCTTCGTCATCTCTAGCTTCAAACTTTCCAAGTTTATCATGATTATTATTTATGTAACACTTACTTCCAAAAACTCTAAAATACTTGACGTTTGGGAGTTTACCATACCATAGTGCATAAGGCATTTTATCATTGTTCACACAGATATGGTCTTTGTTAAGAATAGTTACCATTGTATGTGTTTCTTTGCCCCATAAGGTACAACATGTCCCAAACTCATCAAACATGGCACATTCCATTTGTTGAATTCTTCTATACATTCTCTGAGCTATCCCATTTTGTTGAGGAATCTTATCTATAAAGAACTTCCTCTTGATGCCATGTTGTTCAGAAAAATCCAAAAATTTCTTTGATATGAATTCTCCTCCATTGTCATATCTGAGACATTTGATTTTAAAGTCTAAATCATTCTCTAATAAAGCTTTGAAGACTTTAAATTCATTAAATTCTTCATCTTTATACTTTAATAAACCAATCCAACACATTCCATTAAAGTCATCCCTAAATAAGGTGAAATATTGTTCACCTCTAGGTGACCTTTTCCTCCGATTGGCCCACACAAGTCAGTATGAATAAGTTCAAGGGGCCTACTTGCAGAACCTTATTTGGCATTGAATTGTACCTTTGCTTTCTTACCAAATTGACATGATTTGCATATAGTATTTTCTAGTAGATAGATGTTGGTAAAATCACAAACTACTCCTAGCTTGCTTGACTTATGTATTTGAGTGAAGGTTAGATGTCCCAATATTTTGTGCCAAAACCAAACATCTTCTACTTTGCTTAAGTAACATTGTTTTAGACCTCCTATCAATACATAGACATTCCTGGAGTTCTTGTTCCTTTTATTATGATATTTCCTGTATTGACAATTTGGAACACAATTCTTTGATCTGAAAACAACTTCATTCCCTTGGTCACACATCTGGCTAACACTTAACAAGTTATGCTTCAACCCATCAACAAATAAAACATTTCTAGCTTTAACCTTTTCTATTATCAAAACAATTCCTTTTCCTTTGATAGAAGTAGGTGCATTGTTTCCAAAGGTTGCATTCTTTTCTTTATTTATTTCATTAAAAGACATAAACTTATCTTTATCACTCGTCATGTGTTTTGAGCATCCACTACCAATGTACCTCAAGTTTTCTTGATCCCCTGCACATAAAGCTAGATCACGGTTCTAAAATTCAATGGTCTTCTTCTTCTATACCTTAGATGTTGTTTCCATTTTCTTATCCTGAGGTATTGATCCTATTTCGCTCCTACATTCAAATTCTTTATGAAAAAAGTTATTTCAAAAAGAGAATCTGGTTTCATATTGAAGAGCAGAGAAGGCATTGTAAGAGTATTTCTTTACCCCAACCACATTCTTTTGTTTTCTTGCTTCTCTATCCATGATAGTTTTGTAAGCAACACATTAAACAACCTTATGACCAAAATTGTGAAAAGCAAAACATTGTCCACTAAAGTAGAAGTGTCTGGGAGAATAGTACCTTGTAGTGTTTTTTTCCTTTTGATTGAATCGAGTAGAGTTTACCTAGGAATTATTTAGTGTTGGAAATAATACTGAGAGGGGGGTGAATTAGTATTATCAGATCAATAATTTTATTTCTCAAATAGATTTATATACTCTACTTCAGTGAAGTGAACTAACGTGTACACGCAACTGTGATTAGAGAAACCAAAGTATATCCAGAGAACTTGTGATTTAGACAATTTATCATGTGTTGATCTTACACTAGTACATCGGTAACTTATTAGACATTGCAGTAAAAGCAGAATAAAACATCACACATATGAACACCAAGATTTAAGGTGGAAACCCAATGTGGGTGAAAACCACCTGCTGTTGTCGTCTCCATCTTCTTTTAATAATTAGAAAGTCTATTTACAATCTTGTACTAGTGCATACCTATACCAGTATACAGGCTTCTACTTGCAGAAGGTTACAACCTTCTCTCATTCTCTAGCTTCTACTAGAAGGGAGCTACAACCCCCTAGCTCTTGTACTAGCCAATATGTTTACTAGTATGTAGGTGCTAGCCTACAAATAAACTCCACTCTTCCACCAGGGACCACATTTCATGAACTTTTAGTCTAGATGATCCTAGCACATATCAAGACATATCAAGATCTTGAATCATCAATAACCCATCAGAAATTTAGAACCTCAAACTTCATCAACCAACATACAATTAATCTGAAACAATTAGATCACTATCACCAAAACATTGTGTTGAACCCAGAAACCTACATCATCTTTCAGAACTAACTGTAACCTCTGAAACCATCCATCAGACTATATATGCTACTTGGATGAACCCAAACCGCGTGTATATGCTACTTCTGTTAATCAAACCTGTGTATACCTCCAAAGCTACTGCAAACATAAGCTTTTGAATCAAGTCTGTACCAACCAGCAATATTCTAAACATCTACTGTCAACTTACAAAGCTTTACACAGGCAACAACAGAGATCACTTCTTCTCACTCATACAATCAATCTATCAAATATCAAACTCCTTATTGATTCAGTTTTACATTCATATCTAAGAAGACTTCATTAACAAATAGCAGTAAAACAACAACACTGATCTGATAAATTAGTCACCCTTGAACATCAAGATTTTCTTTTGCATACGCTACTTGGAAGAGTCGAACCAGCATGTATACGCACCTTCACCTAAGCGAACCAGTGTATAGATCTGCAAATACTTACTTCATAACTTTGCTGCACCTCTGGACTTTAGACATACTCAGATTAAAACATTTATAGTGTAAATCATGCGTTAACATTCAGATCTATACTAATAATTCATTTTATGTCTCATTATCATTAGATCTCATCCCCATCAACTGCTAAGGTTCATCCTTAGTTCAGATCAAGCAAAGCACCATAAACCCATAACATGCATATTTTCTTTTGATCTCAATCTTCATAAGATATTCATTACTTTTTTTTTCACTTGTCCCTTTGATCTTCTCCTCCTTATATACTTAGATCCTTTGTTAATACCTCGAACCAAAACCACTTAGGACCAAATACCTAGGGTCAATACCTTGAACCAAATACCTTGGACCAAATACCTTGGACCAATACCTTGGACCAAAGCCTTGGTTTTCCAATATGTACTCACTTTCCTCTTGTGGGCGTGCATGTATACGTATATGCTCTTTTTGTTCTGTGGACCAACGTGTATATGCTGTTTTGACTAAATGGACCTGCGTATACTTCTTAAACAACTTTACATCAACATTTTTCTTTACCTTCTTTATTCTGATCAGTAGACCTTAGTTCCATGTTCTTGTTCTTCTGTACCATTTCCTTGTAACCTTTGAATATACCTGTTGTACCGTGAGATGCCTTTTACCAAAACTAAATTGACCTATGAGTGAGTTGCCATCAAGGACAACACTTGTATCATAGTGCCAACAATATCCCCCTCTGGACATGATGGCAACCATGATGGTGTTAATTTCTAAACGTTGTAGAAACTGTTAGAGATAACAATCAACACCAAAATTCTCTCCCCCTTTGACATCAAGGTCAAAGGGAAAACTAGGATAATCTTCATATCTGAACAATTGAATATGATCATGATCCCCTAGTCACATGTTGAATTCTCTGATTAAACTCCCTGTTTGTGCATTTTCTGATATCATTGTACATGTTGTGATGCATTAACCATCCATGCCCCCCCTGAGCACATGCAGAGTCTGCAAAGATATTTTCCAAAAGAATAAAATGACTCTATCACTCAACTATGTGAGTTTGACCTTCCTTTCACTAATGAATCATACATACATCAATCTCCCAATCAAGTGGGGAGATACCAAATTTGACTCATCTACGCAACCAAGTGGGGATATACCAATTGTTTATACATGACAGAAATACAATAAATATTACATCATCAATCCCATGAAAAGTGGGGATACAAATTACATCATTTGTACAACAAGACTCATTCAAATGTATGAGAAGTCATATCACACCCTAGAATTTTACATGACTTAAGAAACAAATGGTATAAAAATTTAAAGCCATAGTTGGACTCAACAACCATAATGCCAACAATGCAGAATGCGTGAAGGCTAATGCTCCCCCTGAACTTGTGCTACCTGTGCATTGTTAACAAGTCATTAATCAAGGCATCTTTGTCAGTCAGATAAAAATAATGAACATGTCGTTAGACTATAATCATCAACATCAGACAAAGCACCCATATTAGAGTCTGACCCACTGTTTTTCCTGTCACAAAAACATATACACCTCTTCATCCAGAGAAACCTGCGTGTATACACGACTATACTTCATGAAACCCGCGTATAATAACCTTCCTCTGAAAAACTGGATTTAATAGCAGGATGATGCAACAACTACTCCCAGCTTTTGTCTGAAATATTCAAATGTTTCTCTGGGCAGTGGTTTAGTGAATATATCAGCAACTTGTTCTTTGTAGGGGACATACTCCAATTTGACATTTTGTTCGAGCACTTGTTCTCGTAGAAAATGGTACTTGATGGGTATGTGCTTGGTCTTGGAGTGAATGGTTGGATTCTTTGAAATACTGATGGCACTTGTATTATCACATAGAATGGAGATGGTTGGAGTGCATGTGATCTGAATGTCTTGCAAAGTTTACATCATCCAAAGCAGTTGTGTGCAGCAAGATGCAACAACCACATATTATGCTTCAGCTGTAGATAAAGCAATTGAAATTTATTTCTTGTTGAACCAAAACACTACTTGTAACCCATATAGAATGCACCACCACTAGTGCTTTTTCTATCATCAACACTCCATGCCCAATTTTCATCTGTATATGCATGAAGAGTAAGATCTGCATATCTAGGATACCATAGTCCAAAGTCCTGAGTTCCTTGAAGATATTTGAAAATTCTTTTGACTTCCAGAAGGTGTGATTCCTTTGGATTTTCTTGGAATATTCCAACTATTCCTACTGCATGCATGATGTCAGGTCAGGTACCTGTTAGATAAAGCAGTCTGCCAGTCATGGATCTATAAGTTGGTTGATGTACTACTGTTGATTCATCATTTGAGCTGAGACTGCATCCTGTTACCATTGGAGTACATACAGGTTTAGAATATTCCATTCCGTAATTTTTCAAGATCTTCTTGAGATATTTGGTTTGTGAAAGAAAAATACCATCTTTAGTTTGTTGAACTTGAAGACCAAGAAAATAGGTAAGTTCACCAAGCAAGGACATTTCAAATTCTTGCTACATTATAGAAGCAAAATTCTGACTCATGGATTCTTCATTGCTACCAAAAATGATATCATCAACATAAACAATAAGAATTAGCAATTTATCATTTTAAATCTTTGTATATAAATTGTTATCTGCGGAACCTTTTGTAAAAGCTTGTTGGTGTAAATATTTTTCAAGGCAGTGATACCAAGCCCTTAGAGCCAGTTTCAGACCATAGAAAGCCTTTTTGAGTCTGCATACAAGTTTTGCATAATTTCCAAGAATGAATCTTTCTAGCTGTTCAACATAAACTTCTTCTTCTAAATCACCATTAAGGAAGGCTAATTTACATCCATTTGGTATATTTTGAATTTCCAAAAACTGGAAAGAGCAAGAAACATTCTTATGGCTTCAAATCTGGCAACAGGTGCAAAAGTTTCTTCAAAATATATAACTTCTTGTTGGGCATACCCTTTACAAACAAGTCTAGCCTTGTTTCTAATGGTTTCTCCATTTTCATTTATCTTGTTCTTGAATATCCATTTAGTTCCTATAATATTTTTATCCTGAGGTCTAAGAACTAATTCCCAAGTGTCATTTTTTTCAATTTGTTCAAGTTCTTCATCCATGGCCTTGACCCAACATTCATATTTGCATGCTTCATTTACATTTTGAGGTTTAGTGGAGGATAGTAATGCTAGAGCTTGAGGTCCCTGTAATAGTTCTTCTTGTCTATACACCAACCTCCTTTTCTCCTAAAATTTGAGTTTTTGGATGATTTTTTTGAACATACCTGGACAAAGTCTTTTATTCTACCATTATATATTCTTCTGGTGCTTCATTGGTTTCTTATTCAATACAATTTTGATTTGATGTGGGAAAGTAATCCCCATATTTTTCCTCATTTCCATAATCTTCTATTGATTTTATCTGTTTTGGATTTTTGCATGCTTCATCAACTACAACATCAATTCTTTCAACGATTTTCCCACGTATTTTATTATAACATTTATATCCTTTACTTCTAGAAGAATAACCAAGAAGAATCCCTTCATCTGCTCTAGGTTCAAACTTACCAAGTTTTTCATCAGTCCTTTTGATAAAACATTTGCTTCCAAACACTTTAAAATATTTTACACTAGGAGTCTTACCATACCAAAGTTCACATGGAGTTTGAGTGCTATTTACCCGAACATTTTCTATTTACCCCAGAAGGTTGGAGGAGTTCCAGATTCATCTAGCATATTTCGAGCCATTTGTTGAATTGTTTTATTCATCCTTTCTACCACACCAATTTGTTGAGGAGTTCTTGTGGTGGAGAATTTCCTTTTTATTCCATGTTTCTCACGAAAGTCAAAGAATTCATCTAATATAAATCCCCCTCCTCGATCAAATGTGATGAATTTGATTTTTCAATCTGATTCATTTTCAACCAAAGCTTTGAAGGCGAACTTTTCAAATTCTTTGTCTTTATGCTTTAGAATAACTATCTAAAAAGTTCTGGAAAAATCATCAATGAACAAAATAAAGTACTCTTCTCCACGAGGTGAATTGTTCCTTGTTGGTCCACATAAATCAGTATGGATAAGTTCAAGAGGCTTACTAGCTGACCCTTCTTTTTCCATGAAGTGAACTCTGGTTTGCTTACTAATTTGACATGGTTTGCATATTGTATCTTCTGGGATGCTGATATCTAGAAGATCATGAACAACCTTGATTCTACATGCTTTTCTTATTTGAGAAAAGCTTATATGTCCCAATCTTCTATGCCACAACCAGTTTTCATCACTTTTTCTTAGATAGCATTATTGTCTTCCTCCTTTGAGTATGTATAAGTTGTTTGGAGTTCTTGTACCTTTGATCATGGTCTCTACAGTATCAAGCTCATGAACAACACATCCGTTTTATCGAAACACGACTTCATTTCCTTGATCACACATTTGACTGACAGTCAACAAGTTATGCTTTAAGCCATCTACATACATAACATTTCTAGCGTTAACCTTTTCTTTCAAGAAAACATAACCTTTACCTTTTATGACAGCTGGAGTGTCATTTCCAAATGAGACATTCTTTTCCTTTTCTAAGGCATTATATGAGTGAAGCTTCTCTTTGCCACCTGTCATATGTTTGGAGCATCCACTGTCAATGTACCACTATTTTTCTTGTCCTTCTGCATACAAGGCTATACCACATCTTTCTGTTTGATATTCTTTCCTTCTCCATATCTTAGGATTTAATGGCATTTGCTCCTTTTGAGGTGTTTGCCAAAATTTTCTCCTACATTTAGATTCTTCATGACCAAATTTGTTACAATTTGAGCATTCTATTTCATTTTCAAGAGGAGAAAGTTATTATAGGAACCTCTTTTGATCCCTGTTACATTACTTTGATTTCGTGCTTCTCTAGTCATGCTGGTTTTGTAAGCAACGCATTGAGCAACTTTGTGCCCAAAATTATGACATGAAAAACATTGCCCATTAAAGAAGTTTCTGCGACTATCGAATCTATTTACATGTTGATTGTAGTTTCTATTGATATTCATCTTTGGAGCAAATTGAGTATGATTTTCCTGAGGTTGGTTGTGGATTCTATTGATATTCATCCTTGGAGTAAATTGAGTATGATTTTCTTGAGGTTGGTTGCGGATTATATTGATATTCATCCTTGGAGAAAATTGAGTATGATTTACTTGGTGATCAGCTTTATACTTTTGCTGACAATTGTCATACTGTTTACTGGTCTTTGTTGCATCAAGATAGCTTTTGGTGGAGGTTGACGAATTCTGTGATTGAGATGCTTCTTCAGTATATCCAAGACCTGTCTTTATCAAAGGAGAACACTGAACTTTGATAATTTCATTTAAAGTTTCTGATCCTTTAGCAAATCTAAGATTGAGAGATTTTGTTTTCTCAATATTTTTCTTAGACCCACAATTTCACATTCTAGTTTTTCATTGTGTTGTTCTTTTTCAGCAAGTTGGTATGTCAAGGTATCTATGATCATATTCTTTCCTTATAAACAAATTTTGAGTTTAGATATTTCTTCATGAAAGCTTTCCTCTTCTAAAGCATCCCAAAAATCATCATTGTCATAAGCCATGAGAAGTCTATAATCATCACTATTAGATAAACCATCACTGTCCTCTTCTAAACTATCCGAAAAATCATCGCTATCATAAGCCATGAGAAGTCTGTAATCTTGACCAGTTTCATCTTCATCACTATTAGATAAACCATCACTATCTTCATGAGTATAGTAACATCTTCTATTCACAACTTGTTTCCTATTCCCTTTTGTTGGAAATAATACTGAGAGGGGGGGTGAATCAGTATTATTAGATCAATCAAACTTTTTCAATGCTCAGAAACATATACGCTACTTCAGTTAGGTGAACCAGGGTGTACACGCTACTGTGACTAAATAAAACAGCGTATAAGAAGAAAACTCATAATTTAGTTAGCTTATTCTTCAGTTAAGTTCATCAGGACATTATTCACCACATTAACAGTAAACAGGTGCAGTATAACAGAACCGATCAAAAGCCACACACATGAACACCAAGATGTAAGGTGGAAACCCAATGTGGGTGAAAACCACCTGCTGCAAGTTGTCTCTATCTTTCTTTAATATGAAACTTCAGTTTACAATCTTTTGTACTGGTGCAGCCTTATACCAGTACGCAGGCTACAACCTGCAGAAGGCTACAACCTTCTCTCGTTCTCCAAGCTTCCTTGGAAGGGAGCTCCAACCCCCTTTGCTCTTGTACTAGCCAAGATACTAGTACGTAGGTGCTGACCTACAATCTTCTTTATTTCAGGTACCACCTTTCATACATTTTCAGACTGGATATTCCTGAAGCACAACATTACAATCTGTAGACCCCAATTCATTCAACTTTCACAACAGATCATTGAAGCATAAAACAACCAATACTAGTATTATCAAACTTTGAATCACTGAACCACTGAACCCTGTCAATCACCAGATACCAGAACACAGAGCAGTCTTCAGAACTCTGTAATAACAGTCAAATCCAACTGCAAACCCAAAAATCAAGCTTTCAGAGATATACGCTACTTCAATGAGCGAAACCCGCGTATACACGCGCTTTTACCTAAGCCAAACTGCGTACAGATCTAAAAATAGATTCTCTCAACTTGCAGCTGTACCAGACATCAGTTAGATCCAGAACATAATGCAGATCTAGAAATACGCATAATTAACCATATCATAATAGTGCATTTCAAACCATTAGATCCCGATTTATCCTTAGATCTAGTCTTCCATCCGCCGATGTGATTTCTCCTTAGCTCATATCAAGCAACCCAGATCCTGCATATCAGATCTCTTTCTCTCTTAGATATTCAAGCCTTGTCGAAAGATGATCTTGCCTAATGATCTTCTTCTCCTTATATAGCCTTAGGCCTTGCTCAATACCAAGAGCCAAAACCATATTAACACAATACCATCAACTTCAAAACTAGGGATCGACACGCCCGTCGAGACACAATGGTCCGAAATCATAGGCACAACTTCCAAGGACTAACCACCATGGACCAAAGGTACTTTTCCACATACACGCGCTTTTTCTGAATCCAACTTGCGTGTACACGTGACTTGGGCTTAACGAACCTGCGTATATGAACTTCCTTGGCATGCTGTACTAAGATCTGTCTTCTGATTAAGTTGCCATCACCTGTACCAACCTCTGAGCACCTGTACCAACCTCTGAGTGAGTTGCCATCAAGGACAACACTTGAATCATAATGCCAACAATCTCCCCCTTTGGACTTGATGGCAATCACTACACCAAGTCACTCTCCCCCTTTGACATCAAGGGCAAAGGGCTGTGCTCCCCCTGAACATGCTGATACCTCTGCTTGGCTGTGCTGACTCATGCTCCCCCTGACAGTAGGCCAGATCTGCAAAAGATGTTCTTCAACAAGAACCAAGATTTATACACCATAAGGGACCTTCCTATCACCAAAAGACTCAATACATACATCCATACTCCCTACCAAGAGGGGACATATCAGAAACAACCAATTATATTACAGCATTCATCCCAGGCATAGTGGGGAAACCAACATAGGCCGTTACATGACCTTGACACCATAAAAGAGATAGGACAAGAGAGATACATGACATAGAGACAACAGATCTAGACCAAGACTTATGAAAGTCACCAGCAGCATATGATAAATATCTTTTTAGATCAGCAACCAGGATTTCTTTCCGAGCTCCTTTTCCTGAAATCAACAACCAAAACATCTGAATGCCAACAATACCTTATGAGACTTTTAAGCTGCTCCCCCTGAACCTGTGCCTGCTGCACCTCCTGAAACCGTGCCTGAAGAATTCTGACATAGCCATTGCTGTTCAGAACTCCAGAGTTTGCCCTTGCTGTTCAGAACTTCATATACGCGATTCCTCCTGCATGAAACGGCGTATGGACGCGGATATAATCTCTGCAACATGCGTACACCATACACGCGACTTTCCCAACATAAATCCGCGTGTATACGCGTATATACCTTTCGTAACTTGCGTATACCAACTTTTCTGTAGAACAGACAAGCTTCAACAGCAGGATGAAGCATCAACTACTCCCAGCTTTTGTCTGAGATATTCAAAAGTTTCCCTGGGCAGTGGTTTTGTGAGAATATCAGCAACTTGTTCCTTAGAAGGAACATACTCCAACTTGACCTTCTGCTCAAGCACTTGTTCCCGAAGAAAATGGTACTTGATTGGTATGTGCTTGGTCTTTGAGTGCATGACTGGATTCTTTGAAATGCTGATTGCACTTGTATTATCACATAAGATAGAGACGGGTGGAGTGCAAGTGATTTGAAAGTCCTGCAAGGTCTGCATCATCCAAAGAAGTTGTGTGCAACAAGATGCTGCAGCCACATATTCTGCTTCAGCTGTAGATAAGGCAATCGAACTCTGTTTTTTGCTGAACCAAGATACTAATCTGGAACCCATGAAGAAAGCACCACCACTTGTGCTTTTCCTATCATCCACACTTCCAGCCCAATCTGCATCTGTGTAAGCATGAAGAGTGAGATCTGTATTTCTAGGATACCATAAGCCATAGTTTTGGGTCCCTTGAAGATATTTGAAGATTCTTTTGACTGCCTGAAGATGAGTTTCCTTTGGGTTGGCTTGAAATCTTCCAACCATTCCTACTGCATGTGTAATATCTGGTCGAGTACCTGTCAAATAAAGCAAACTCCCAATCATGGATCTATAAGTGGGTTGGTGAACTGCTGCTGATTCATCATTTGCACTGAGGCTGCATCCTGTAACCATGGGTGTACATACTGGCTTTGACTCTTCCATGCCATACTTCTTCAAGATCTGCTTGAGGTATTTGGTTTGAGACAAGAAGATACCTCCTTCATTTTGTTGGATTTGCAATCCAAGAAAATATGTCAATTCTCCAAGAAGTGACATTTCGAATTCTTTCTGCATAACCAAGGCAAAGTTTTGACTCATAGTCTCTTCATTGCTGCCAAAAATAATATCATCTACATAAACAACAAGAATTAGCAATTTGTTATTTTCAACTTTTATATAGAGATTGCTATCTGCTGATCCTTTTGAAAAGCCTTGTTGGTGAAGATATTTGTCCAATCGATAGTACCAAGCCCTTGGAGCTTGTTTGAGTCCATAGAGTGCCTTTTTCAATCTGCATACAAGGTTTGGATCATTCCCAAGAATGAAGCCATCTGGCTGCTCAATATATACTTCTTCTTCTAAGTCTCCATTCAGGAAGGCTGATTTCACGTCCATTTGAAATACCTTGAAGTTTTGAAAGCTTGAGAGAGCAAGGAACATTCGGATGGCCTCAAGTCTTGCCACAGGAGCAAAGGTCTCTTCAAAATCTATTCCTTCTTGCTGTGCATACCCTTTACAAACAAGTCTGGCCTTGTTTCTAATTACTTCTCCATTTTCATTTAATTTATTCTTGAAGACCCATTTTGTTCCTATTACATTCTTATCTTTTGGTCTAGGAACTAATTCCCAAGTGTTGTTCTTTTCGATTTGCTCAAGTTCTTCATCCATTGCTTTGACCCAACATTCATCTTTGCATGCCTCTTTCACATTTTGTGGTTCAATGGAGGAGAGTAGTGCCAAGTAGCTTGAAGCTTCTGCAAGTGTCCTTCTTGTTTGTACTCCTGCTTCTTTCTGCCCCACAATCTGAGTTTCTGGATGATTCTTTTGAACATATCTGGATGGAGTCTTCTCTTCTATTCTTGTCTGCTCCTCTGGTTCTTCTTGAGATTCTTCTTCTTCTTGAGGTTCTTCTTCTTCATCATTTCGCCTTTGAGAGTAACCTTCATCTTCTTCAATGTCTTCATGATGAACTTGCCTAGGAATATATCCCTTCTCATCAACCACTATATCAATACTGTCAACAATTCTGCCAAGTCTTTTATTGTAGCACTTGTATGCTTTGCTATGTGGAGAATAACCAAGAAGAATGCCCTCATCTGCTCTAGGTTCAAGTTTGCCAAGTTGCTCATCAGTATTCTTAATATAACATTTGCTCCCAAAGATTTTGAAATGCTTCACGGAAGGAGTTTTACCACTCCAAAGCTCATGAGGTGTTTGAGTGCTGTTTACTCGGACATTTGTTTTGTTAAGAATAATAACAGCAGCATGTGCAGCTTCACCCCAGAAGGTTGCAGGAGTACCTGATTCATCGAGCATAGCACGAGCCATTTGTTGGATAGTTCTGTTCATTCTTTCCACAACCCCATTTTGCTGAGGAGTTCTAGCTGTAGAGAATTCTCTTCTTATCCCATGTTCATCGCAGAAATCGAAAAATTCATTTGATGTGAACTCCCCACCTCTGTCAGATCTGAGGCACTTAATTTTGTGTCCTGATTCATTTTCAGCCAATGCTTTGAAGGATTTGAATTTTTCGAATGCTTCATCTTTGTGCTTCATAAGCCCTAACCAAACAAACCTTGAGAAATCATCAATGAATAATATCAGATATTCTTCTCCTCGAGGTGTCCTTTTCCTAAATGGACCACATACATCTGTATGGACTAGCTCAAGAGGCAAGCTAGCTGATCCTTCCTTCTCTGGAAAGTTAGTTCTGGTTTGCTTTCCAAACTGACAAGATTTGCATATGGTGTTGTCTGGAATTTTGATATCTGGAAGATCGCGAACTGCCTGATATTTGCATGCTTTCCTTATTTGTGAGAAGCTTAGATGTCCCAACCTTCGATGCCATAACCAGTGCTCTTCATCCTTGCTAAGATAGCATTGTTGTTGTCCTTCTTCAAATATGTACAGATTATTTGGAGTTCTTTTGCCTTTGAGAACTGTTTTACCTGTATCAAGATCACGAACAAGACATCCATTCGATCTGAAAATAACCTCGGTTTTTTGATCACACATCTGGCTGACACTTAGTAGATTATGCTTCAATCCATCAACATACAAAACATTTCCAGCCTTGACCTTTTCTTTCAAAGGAGCAATACCTTTTCCTTTTATAGTTGCAGGAGTATCATTTCCAAAAGAAACTTTCTTTCCCTTTTCTAAAGTAGAATAAGATTCAAGTTTTTCTTTATCACCTGTCATATGTTTCGAACATCCACTGTCAATGTACCATAGATTTTCCTGTCCTTCTGCATAAAAAGCTATCCCACATCTTTCTGTCTGAGGTTCCTTTATTCTCCATTTTTTGGTGCTCGTGGCTTGTTCCTTTTTCTCCTGAAACCTGCTCCTGCATTCAGAGTCTTTATGACCAAAATTATTGCAAATAGAACATTCAACTTCATTTTCAAGAACCGAAAAGTTGTTATAGGTCCTCTTTGTAATCCCTGTCATACTTCTTTGTTTTTGAGCTTCCCTAGTCATGATTGTTTTATATGCAACACATTGAGCTGCTTTGTGACCAAAGTTATGGCAAGAAAAGCATTGTCCATTGAAGAAGCTTCTGCGGTTATTGAATCTACCAGCCAACTGATTGTAATTTCTATTTTCATCTATTCTTGAGCCAAACTGAGAAGATTTTACCTGTGGTTGGTTGTAGCTTTTGTTCACCCTTAAGAAGGATTGTCCCTGATAGTTTCTGTTTGTAATTCGTCCCTGCTTTACCTGATTATCTTCATTGTTCTTCTGCTCATTTCTTCTTGCTGCATCAAGATAACTTTTTGAGGTGGATGCTTGAGAGGTTTCTCCATTATAGCCCAAACCTGTCTTGTTTAGAGGAGACCGCTGCACATTGATAATCTCATCCAAAGTTTCAGATCCTTTGACAAACTTAAGATTAATAGCTTTTGTTTTCTCAATTTCTTTTCTGAGACCAACAATTTCACCTTCTAGTTTTTCAAGATGTTTTTCCTTTTCATCAATTTGAAATTGCAAAGTATCAATGATCACACTCTTTTCTTCTATGCATCTCTTGAGTCTAGTAATTTCATTATAGAGATTATCCACATCTACAGCATCCTCATAATCATCATCTTCAAATGCCATTAACAGCTTATATTTATTACCTTGTTCATCTTCATCACTGTTTGATAAGCCATCACTATCTTCATGGGTGTAGTAGCTTTTCTTATTTGCACTTTGTTTCTTGTTCCATCTAGCAGGTTCTTTTCCTTTATCCTTATAAGGACATTTTGCAGCATAATGACCTACTCTTCCACAAGCAAAGCATTTGAAAGGTAGCTTACCTCTGAACCTTCCAGAACCCCTTTGAAGATTTCTGACAAAATTTGATTCTTCTTCCTCTTCTTCTGGAACATGGCTTGCTTCATAGTAATCTTCTTTTCCTGATGCCTTAAAAGCAGCTTCCCTTCTGTCAGATGGACCTCCCTTTCTCATTTCATAAGCAGTTAGAATTCCATGTAGCTGAGACATAGTGAGAACACGGAGATTTTCTTTTTCTTCTATTGCAGATACTTTAGATTCAAACTTGGGGGATAATGATCTTAGAATCTTTTGAACTACTATAGTCTCTTTTATTTCTTCACCCAAATTTTTCATACAATTAACAATCTCATCTACCCGAAGAAAATAATTAGCCACACTTTCATCATTATACATCTTGAGAGTCTCATATTGAATCCTGAGAGTTTGAAGTTTAGCTTGCTTTACCTGTTCATCTCCTTCATAGCTAGTGATCATTTTGTCCCATATCTCTTTTGCTGATTTGAAGTGCATGACCTTCATGAATTCTGTTTGGGATATACTTCCTAATAGAGTACTGACTGCTTTTGCATTTGTTTCATACTGCTTTTTCTCAGCTGGATCTGTAGGAGTAGCTGAAGGAAAAGCATAGCCTGTTTCTACAATGTTCCAAACTTCTGTACCAAGAGATTGAAGATATGCAGTAACTCTTACCTTCCAATAATTGAAATTTGTCCCATCAAAAATCGGTGGCCTGATTGATGCTTCTTTCTCGTAGTTGCTCATGATGAATGATCTACCTTCAAGTGATCAAGCTTCTCTGAAGGACCTGCTCTGATACCAATTGTTGGAAATAATACTGAGAGGGGGGGTGAATCAGTATTATTAGATCAATCAAACTTTTTCAATGCTCAGAAACATATACGCTACTTCAGTTAGGTGAACCAGCGTGTACACGCTACTGTGACTAAATAAAACAGCGTATAAGAAGAAAACTCATAATTTAGTTAGCTTATTCTTCAGTTAAGTTCATCAGGACATTATTCACCACATTAACAGTAAACAGGTGCAGTATAACAGAACCGATCAAAAGCCACACACATGAACACCAAGATGTAAGGTGGAAACCCAATGTGGGTGAAAACCACCTGCTGCAAGTTGTCTCTATCTTTCTTTAATATGAAACTTCAGTTTACAATCTTTTGTACTGGTGCAGCCTTATACCAGTACGCAGGCTACAACCTGCAGAAGGCTACAACCTTCTCTCGTTCTCCAAGCTTCCTTGGAAGGGAGCTCCAACCCCCTTTGCTCTTGTACTAGCCAAGATACTAGTACGTAGGTGCTAACCTACAATCTTCTTTATTTCAGGTACCACCTTTCATACATTTTCAGACTGGATATTCCTGAAGCACAACATTACAATCTGTAGACCCCAATTCATTCAACTTTCACAACAGATCATTGAAGCATAAAACAACCAATACTAGTATTATCAAACTTTGAATCACTGAACCACTGAACCCTGTCAATCACCAGATACCAGAACACAGAGCAGTCTTCAGAACTCTGTAATAACAGTCAGATCCAACTGCAAACCCAAAAATCAAGCTTTCAGAGATATGCGCTACTTCAATGAGCGAAACCCGCGTATACACGCGCTTTTACCTAAGCCAAACTGCGTACAGATCTAAAAATAGATTCTCTCAACTTGCAGCTGTACCAGACATCAGTTAGATCCAGAACATAATGCAGATCTAGAAATACGCATAATTAACCATATCATAATAGTGCATTTCAAACCATTAGATCCCGATTTATCCTTAGATCTAGTCTTCCATCCGCCGATGTGATTTCTCCTTAGCTCATATCAAGCAACCCAGATCCTGCATATCAGATCTCTTTCTCTCTTAGATATTCAAGCCTTGTCGAAAGATGATCTTGCCTAATGATCTTCTTCTCCTTATATAGCCTTAGGCCTTGCTCAATACCAAGAGCCAAAACCATAGTAACACAATACCATCAACTTCAAAACTAGGGATCGACACGCCCGTCGAGACACAATGGTCCGAAATCATAGGCACAACTTCCAAGGACTAACCACCATGGACCAAAGGTACTTTTCCACATACACGCGCTTTTTCTGAATCCAACTTGCGTGTACACGCGACTTGGGCTTAACGAACCTGCGTATATGAACTTCCTTGGCATGCTGTACTAAGATCTGTCTTCTGATTAAGTTGCCATCACCTGTACCAACCTCTGAGCACCTGTACCAACCTCTGAGTGAGTTGCCATCAAGGACAACACTTGAATCATAATTCCAACACCTTTTGCATATTCCTTTCCTTTTTCATATTTATCTTTATGAGGACAACTAGCAGCATAATGAATGACTCTACCACAAGCAAAGCATTTGAAAGGAAAATTACTTATGAACCTTCCAGAACCTTGTTGAAGCTTTTTTGAAAAAATTCACCTCATATTCTTTATCTGAAATGTGTCCTGATTCATTGTGTTCTTCATTTTCTTTTCCTTTTGCTGAAGCTTTGAATACGACTTCTCTCATATCTTATGGACCTCCTTTTCTCATCTCAAAGGCAGTTAGGATTCTGTGAAGCTATGTCATAGTGATATTCTGCAGATCTTGTTTTTCTTCTATGGAAGAAACTTTTGATTCAAATTTAAAAGACAAGGATCTCAAAATTTTCTCAACTAAGGTAACTTCCTTTATTTCTTCACCCAGATTATTCATACAATTAACAACCTCATCTATATGTAAGAATTAACTAGCTATACTCTCATCACTATGCATCTTAAGAGTTTCATATTGAATTATAAGAGTTTGAAGCTTAGCACATTTTACCTGAGAGTCTCCTTCGTAGCTCTTAACGATTTTGTCTGATATCTCTTTGGCTGATTTGAGCTGCATGACTTTGACAAATTTTGATTATGACAAACTTCCAAATAAAGTATTGACAACTTTGTCATTGGTTTCATTTTTCTTTTTATTTACCATGTTTGTAGGAATTGCTGTTGGAAATTTATATCCTCCTTCTAAAATTTCCCAGACATCTATTCGAAGAGATTGTAGATAGGCTATGGTTCTTATTTTCGAATAAAAAAAGTTTCTCCCATTGAAGATTGGCGGTTTGATGGATCCCATGCCTTCATGATTATTCATCTTGATTGATCTTCCTTCAAGCAATCAAGCTTATTTTGAAGGACCTGCTCTGATACAAATTGTTGGAAATAATACTGAGAGGGGGGTTAATCAGCATTATCAGATCAATAATTTTATTTCTCAAACTGATTTATATAAGTTACTTTAGTGAAGTGAACTAGCGTGTACACACAACTGTGATTAGAAAAACCGACGTATATCCAGAGAACTTGTGATTTAGACAATTTATCATGTGTTTATATTAAACCAGTACATCAGTAAATTATTAGATAGTACAATAAAAGCATAATAAAGAGTCACACATATGCAACACACATGAACCCCAAGATTTAAGGTGGAAACCCAATGTGGGTGAAAACCACCTAGTGCTATCATCTCTATCTTCTTTTAATAATTATAAAATATATTTACAATATTGCAATGGTGCAGACTTATACCAGTACGCAGGATTCTACCTGTAGAAGGTTACGACCTTCTCTCATTCTCCAGCTTCTACTGGAAGGGAGCTACAACCCCCTAGCTCTTATATTAGCTAATATGTTTAATAGTACGTAGGTGCCAGCCTATAGAAAAATCCACTCTTCCACCAAGGACCATGTTTCATGAATTTTCAAACTGGATGCTCTTGGAACATATCAAGACATAGGAAGACCTTGACTAATCAATAACCCATCAGAAATTTAGAAACTCAAACTTCATCAACCAACATATAGTTAATCTGAAACAATCAGATCACTGTCACCAGAACACTGTGTTGAACCTAGAAACCTACATCATCTTTCAGAACCAGCTGTAACCTCTGAAACCATGCATCTGACTGTATACGCTACTTAGCTGAACCCAAACTGCGTGTATGCGCTACTTCCATTAATCAAACATGCGTATACCTCCAAAGCTACTGCAAACATAAACTTTTGAATCAAGTTTGTACCAACCAGCAATATACTTAACATCTACTTTCAACTTACAGAGCTTTACACAAGAAACAATAGAGATCACTTCTTCTCACTTATACAATCAATTTATCAAATATCAAACTCCTTGTTCATTCAGTTTTACATTCAGATCTAAGAAGACTTCACTGACATACAACAGTAAACCAACAACATTGATATGATAGATCAATCACCCTTGAACAACAAGCTTTTATTTTGTGTATGCTACTTGGAAGAGTCGAACTAGTGTGTACACGCACCTTCACCTAAGCGAACCAGCATACAGATATGCAAATACTTGCTTCATAACTTCATTGCACCTCCGGACTTCAGACATACTCAGATCATAACGTTTACAGTGTAAATCATGCATTAGCATTCAGATCTAGACAATCCATGATCAAATCATATAATAATTCATTTTAGGTCTCATTATCATTAGATCTAATCCCCATCAACCACTAAGGTTCATCCTTAGTTCAGATCAAGCAAAGCACCATAAACCCATAACATGCATATTTTCTTTTGATCTCAATCTTCATAAGATATTCATTACTTTTTTTTTCACTTAGCCCTTTGATCTTCTCCTCCTTATATTCTTAGATCCTTTGTCAATACCTCAGACTAAAACCACTTAGGACCAATACCTTGGACCAAATACCTAGGGTCAATACCTCGGACCAAATACCTCAGACGAAATACCTTGGACCAATACCTTAAACCAAAACCTTGGTTTTCCAACATGTACACGGTTTTCCTCTTATGGGAGTGCGTGTATACGTATACGCTCTTTTTGTTCTGTGGGCCAGTGTGTATACATTGTTTTGACTAAATGGACATGCGTATACTTCTTAAACTACTTTACATAAACCTTTTCCTTTACCTTCTTTATTACGATCATTAGACCTTAGTTTCATCTTCCTGTTCTTCTGTAACATTGCCCTGTAACCTCTAAATATACCTGTTGTACTATGAGTTGCCTTTTACCAAAACTGAATTGACTTGTGAGTGAGTTGCCATCAAGGAAAACACTTGCATCATAATGCCAACATTTAGTCCTTTAATCTTTTGTTGTAGGATGGAGTGATGTTGATTTCTTTTGTTCACTACATTGAGATAGCTTCCTGTTTTTGTAGAAGAATTTATAGTCTTTGATTTGTATTTTGTATCCAAGACCTGTCTTTATAAGAGGACAGTGTTGAAATTTGATGATTTCATCTGCGGTTTCAAATCCTTTAGAAAATATAAGGTTAAAACTTTTTTCTTCGTCAAGTTCTTTCCTTAGACTTATTATTTCGCATTCTAGCTTCTCATTATGTTCTTCCATTTTTATGATTTGTTTCTTCAAAGTTTCTTCTACTAATTTAGTGTCTTCTAATCAAATCTTAAGCTCAAATATTTACTCAATAAAAATATCCTTTTCTTCTAGGGCATCCATGAAATTATTATCAGACTCATTATTACTTCTATCTTCAAATGCCATAAGTAATTGACATTCTTGATCTTACTAACCTTCTTCACCATTTGAAAGATCATCACTAAAATTATTGCATAGAGAAGGAAATGGATCGTAGTTCGAAAAAAATCCCATACCAGATAAATATTTATTACTGTTTTCTTCATTATTGATCAATGGAAAGTGGGGCACTCCCAAACTTGAATATTTACTGACATCTTTAACTGTTACTGAATCTGAAACCCTCCTTCAAACTATCTTCTTCTTTCCCATCATCTTGATGACTATCCTTCAAGCGATCAAGCTTCTGATGGAGAACCTGGCTATGATTCCAATTGTTGGGAAACATACTGAGAGGGGGTGGGTGTGGGTGAATCAGTATTTTAAAAATCATTAAAATTTTCAATTTCATATCTAGATTTTTGCATACGACTGTTATGCAGACAACTAGCATATATCCAATAAACTTAATTTTCGGTTGATTCATCATGTATTTAAATTTAGCCAATTTATCAATACCACTTTAAATATTAATTAATCATTAACCATGTGTAGTAAGAACAAAATAAACCATCACACATCGACAACACATCAACAAACATGAACACCATGATTTTTAGGTGCAAACCCAATGTGCAAGAAACACCACTACTATCTTATATGTCTTCCTTTTAATACAAAGAAAAACTTCTTACAATATTGTATTGGCACAGACTCATACCAGTACATAGGCACCGACCTGTAGAAGGATACAACCTTCTCTCATTCTCCAGCACCTACTGGAAGGGAGCTCCAACCCCCTCATCTCGTTTACCGACACCCACTGGAAGGGAGCTCCAACCCATTGATCTAATTTATCAGCTACCACTGGAAGCTTTAACTCCCTCCTTGAAGGCTCTAACCCTCAACACCTCTGTGGACCATGTTTCATAAATTTTGATATGGGATCCACCTGATACAAAACATCACAACTGTAGGCCACGTTTGATCAATTTTTCAGAGTGGACCCACTATCATCATTTAAGCCTAAAACCATATATCAATACTAAAATTGATCAACTAAAACAATGAATCTCTGACCCAACTAAATTAACCAATCACTCAATCAACTGAAACCCAAATCAATCATATTATTCTCAAACAACTAGGAAAATTAGATCATTGTAACGAGAATACTAATACTGAACCCAAACACTGCATCAACTTACTGACACAACTAAAATCCAAGATCAATTTATTATCATAATATATACACTATTGTACAATAGCAAACCCACGTGCATACATGACTTCCTTGAAGCATACTCACATACAGGTCTCAAAACATTTATCCCTAAAGTTGAACCAATGTCATTTTAAAATAAACACTAAATCATACACAGATTCGCTGCATCATTATGAAATAATCACAGAACCATCATTGATCTTCAATCACAAATAGCTAGTACCATCATCATTCTTCAACATATCAATCCTTAATCAAAACATCACTATTAAGCCTAGATCACCAAGTAACACTTCATTGATAGAAAACAGAAACACAACAACACTGATTAAACTGATCAGCCATATTTTTTAGCAAAATCCTAGCTTATATACCCACTTTCCTCAAAATATTTCCATGTCTATACACGCTTTTCAGGAATCAAACCTATGTACAAATACGAATAGATACACGACTTACCAGTATTGAACCTGCATGTGTACGCACCTTTCAAGTTATCAGACCTGCATATAGATATTCAATTAATGGCATAAACCTTTGATTCATAACAGAACTTCAAACATACCCAGATCTTATCATACACAAAAAACACACATGTCAAGACACTATCATCACTGATCAAATCAGCTCATAATCAAAATTTTCATCTCATATCTATTGGATTTGAACCATCATTAAATTACTAGGTGCATACTTAGTTTTAGATTAAACAAATCAATAATAGCCCATTACATGCTCACTTGCTTTAGATCTAACTATTCATGAAATATTCATCACTTGCACACATAAAACACTTTGATCTTCATCTCCTTATATAGTTTATCCCTTAGACAATAACACAGGTCAAAACCATACTAGTGCCATTGTATCCTTTTCTTCTTCATACCTGTGTGTGTCTGTGGATTTTCTTTACAGAACCTATGTATACTATACTTTGCTTCACCAAACCTGACTGTGTACATGACTTTTCTTCATAGAACCCGTGTATAAACTTCTCTTCACCAAACATGTGTATACTTCTTCAAACTTCATATTTATCATTCTTCTATCTCTGAACTGATAATCCTTTTCTGCCACATGTAGACATATCTTGTTTACATCTACATCAAGTAGGTTTCGATCAAAGGAGAACTCATCAAGTAGGTTTCCATCAAGGAAAACACATTAGTTATAATGCCAATAGTTGGAGCATCTGAGCAAAGGCTGAGAAAGCCCAATTTTAACTTGCTTTGACTAGAATTTTCACCAACTTTTTCTTTTGGTACTAACTTGTTTTTGTTTCTTGCAAAGGTGTGACAAAACTTTCATTCATCAGATAGATACATGGAGCAAAGGATTTTTTCATTTTTTCTTTTAAGCCTACTATTTGCCTCAATGAGGTTTTCAACTAGTAGGTTTGCCTAGGCTCCTAAAAGGCGGTTTTCACCTAGGATCTTTTCTTTTTATCGTTTTTTTCTTTTCCCAACCCATTGACTTCCTTATGGAGGTTTTCAATCAATGAGCCAATCTAAGGCACCTCAAAGGAGGTTTTCACTTGATATTTTATTTTTCCTCTTATTATTTTCATTTTTTATTTCTTTTTCTATCCTACTCTACATTAAAAAACAAAATCTCTTTCAAGTATAGGAATACTTCCAATGAAGCCATGTGCACATCAAGATGACAGATAAACTCATGTATAAGATTGAAATATATGTTTTTACATGTACCTAAATTTTAGAGACCAAATTCTTTGACTTTGACAATATCAAGTACTATTGAAGAAGACAGTGATGGTCCATCTTATTGGTTTTATGGAACCAAACTTAAATATAGATTTGATGCCCTTGGTTTGATTGCTCATATGGATCATTCTGCATTTATTATTCTACCATGACATTCAAATCTTCCTCTTTTTAAAGATTATTTGCTTGAACACATGGAGGATCTGATGGTAAACATGAGGGAACTTTCTCAATCTTTGGTTTTAATGTCTTATCTTCATCAAGTGCAACCCATTATTCTTTGGTCTTCTCATTTGATCTTCGTTTTATGAATGTTGTCCTTCAATGAAATCAAGAGAATATCCCTTCTTCAATACTCTTCCTCAGTTAAGATGAATGCCATTGAGATCAAGAGGAGATGTTAGGAAGTGTTTTACTTTAGCATTGTAAGTGGTTTGAGCTACTTCCCTGTGTGGTTTTGGAAATGGTGGTATAGGTAGTTGAAGGCAGTGTATCTTTGAGATGGATGTGGTTTTTTTTGAGGTGGATGGTAGGGATAACATGGATTTAGGTATGGAGGATATTTCTGAAAATATTGAGGATATTATGGATTTCTCCCATAAGTTTTTTTCAAACCTTGTTTCCAAGATTGGTTTTGGGGTTGAGATGGCCAAGGTTGCCAGGGAAAGGGTGTGTTACAATCAATTTGAGATGGATTTGCATAACCTTAACATTATGAATTAGGTTCTTGCATCATACTAGATTGACTAGGCTTCCATGGTCCTCTTGGAGCTACATAACATAGCTACTTTGGTGATCGACTTTCTCCATTTTCCTCTTGGTAAAATTTCTTCAACCTTGGTAATGATGGGAAATATTTAACAACATGTGATTCTGCATGGACCACACACATATCAACATCTTATTTTTCTCATCTTGCATTCTTAACATTCTTACTTTTTCGCTTATATTGATAAGAATTTCGATTTTAAAGTCATCAAATAAATTTCCAAATTTAGCTTGACTTACCAATCTTTATTCAGATGTAATTACTCTTGCCCTTCGTCTTGATATGTGTTTGCATGTTTCACAAATTTCTTCAAATGATAATTGGTATATATCACCTCTACTCATGAGATCTAGCAAATCGATCCACTCATGCCTAATTGTTCTAAGTAAGAGAGTTTTTAATGTGTTAGTTCCTAAGTGATGTAATTTTCCCCTCTTAACATTATAAATGAACCTCTCTATTAGATCCTCAAGGCTTTCATATTTTGTTTGAGTAATTCTAAGGATTTCTTCCTTAAGATCATGGTCTTTATATTTTTCTAGAAATATATTTCGCATATCATTCCATGATATTATTGAATTAGTCCCTAAACTCATGAAACATTTAAGAGCTCTATCCTTCAAAATTGCCAGAAATAATCTCAATTTTTGAGAGTTTAATAAGTAGCCATAACATCTACAAACAATTTCAAATTCAAAGAGAAAGGTTTCCGAATCTTATGTGTAGCAATTTCTCTATAGATTAGCTAGCTCTGATACCATGTAGAATTTCTTGCAAATTCTCTACAAATCTTGCTATGAGACCTATGTAGAAAATCTCACTGTAGATTAACCTGATAATGTAATGTACCAAGGCAAAATACTATAATCTACTTCTAATATCCAACTTGCGGAAGCTTAAATATCGAGCTGAATCAGATCTGAACACATAAAACCATAAGAAGAAGAATCAATGCACATGAAACACCAAAAATAATCAGGGGAAAGCCTCAGCTAAAAACCCCACTATTTGTATTACCATACAAGGTGGAAATATATTAGAATTATAGAAAGCCTTAGATCTCACAGCTAGCCAGTGTTGGTTTGTGTTATATTCTTTCCACGACTAGCCCACGCAGTTAACCAAGGGGTTAGAGGGGGGGCGGAGCCCCCCCTTCATTGTGCCGATTGTGTAGCGGGGGGGTCACAGGGGGTTTGAAAGGTGCAAGTAACCCACCTCTATTGGGTTCGGGGCAGAGCCCCGAAAAATTTTGTTTTTTGGACCCTATATTAGGTTGGGTGGACCTACCTATGGTTTTGTGCATGATTTTTGCACATGGTTTTGGATGCGATGGTTTTCGGTCCATGGCTTTGGATGCAATGTTTTTCGATCCATGGTATTAGATGTTTCGGCATGTATAAATATGCATTGCAACGTTGAAAGGAACAAAATAAAAAATCAAGATGGTAGTCTAGGTTTTGGGATCCAGGGGAAAATATCTGTGTATATGTGTTTTATGTGTTATGCTCTCGCATTGTTTATTTTCTGTGTTATAGAATTCGTATGCAGGTAACTTTTGTATAGAGTTAAAACCAACATTTCGTATGAGATTTGTTTTGGCTTCAAGGGGACGCCTTTGTTACTGAGGGTTTTTGCTCAGGCCTGTGGTAGACCTTGTTCAATGGGAGATCCGCGAGATCGATTCTGGTGGTGAAAGAAGATGGAAAGCAGTGGAAAGATAGAGATCGAGAAATTTAATGGTCAGAGTTTTGAGTTGTGGAAACTCAAGATGGAGGATCTGTTGGTGGATAAAGATCAGTGGATCGCAGTAGATCCAGGTACTAAACTAACGAGAGTGCCCGATAAAGAATGGAAGAAGTTGGATCATAAGGCAAAGAGCACAATACAATTGTGTGTCTCAGATTCAGTATTGCTGAAAGTATCAGGGGAAGCTATGGCAAAGGCTTTGTGGGACAAGTTAGGGACCTTGTACCAATCTAAGTCTCTGGTGAATAAAATGTTCCTCCAGAAAATGTTCTATAACCCGAGGATGAATTATGGAGACTCGGTGATAGAGCATATGAACGCATTTAATACTATGGTAAGTCAGTTATTATCTATTGATGTTAAAATTTTAGATGAAGATAAGTGCATCAGTTTGTTGTGTTCTCTACCAAATTCGTGGGATAGTCTGGGTATTGCAATAGGTATCAATACAGCTGCCCTGTAGTTTGATGAAATAGTGTCATCCTTGTTGACGGAGGAGATGGGACGAAAAAATATGGAGATCCAGAATGGTGATGCCTTGTTTGTACTAGGATGGTCCCAGAATAGAAACAAAAATAAGTCATCGAGTGGGAGATCTAAATCTAGAGGTAGATCTAAATCTCAGGAAATCTTGTAAAGGTGGTGTGCTAGAAATGCGGAAAGGAAGGGCACTACAAAAGGGAATGTAAATCTAAAGCTCTCGATAAAGGAAAGGGATCTGATGATGCTCCTTCTGTAGAGGCGAAAACCACCTCAGATGAAGTCGGGGATGTGTACTTGGCTTCTTCAAGTACACATGTAGATCATGAGGCATGATTGATCGAATCAGGTGCATCCTTTCACTTCATTCCCCATAGAGAGTGGTTTTGTGGGTATGAAAAATACGATGGTGGTGATGTCTTATTAGGGGATGATAGGAAGGCTAGAATCATTGGTCGTGGAAAAGTGAAGTTGAAGTTGCAAGGTGGAAGGGTTAGAATAGTTCCAGGTGTCTTGCATATTCCTGCATTGACCAAAAATCTGATTTCTATAAGCAAACTGGATGATGCAGGTGTAAAAACAATTTTCGAGAAGGATACCTACAAGATGGTTGAGGGAGCATTGGTATTGATGTGGGGAGTTTGGATTGGGACTCTTTACAAGCTGCGAGGTAGCATTGTTGTTGATGGGTGCAATAGCTTTGTGGTTCCTGAAAGTGGAGTAGAAAATCTAGAGGTCTCTGGAGAGAAGACCATTCTGTGGCATCAAAAGCTTGGACATATTGGAGAGAAGGGCCTTAGAATACTTCATGGTAAAGGTATGATATAAGGTATGAGTAATAGCTCTCTGGATTTTGATTTCTGTGAAAATTGTGTATATGGGAAGCAGAATCGGGTGAGTTTCCACTCTGGTGGTAAGAGGGTGAAACCGATATTAGAACTTGTGCATGGTGATGTGTTTGGACTTGTGAAGATTCCATCATCGGGTAAGTATGTGTACTATGTATCATTTATAGATGACTTAAATCTGAAGTCTTTGATAGGTTTAAAGAATTTAAGGCTCTGGTGGAAAACTAGAGAGAGAAGAAGATAAAGGTGCTGAGGTCAGATAATGGTGGAGAGTTTTGCAACAAGGAATTTGAAGAATTATGTAAGAAGTGTGGTATAGCATGGTAGAAGACTACTCCATACACACCTGAGCCAAATGGAGTTGCAGAAAGAATGAACAAGATGTTGATGGAAAGGGCAAGAAGCATGCTCAGTGGTGTTGGGTTAGGATAGGAATTATGGGTAGAGATGGTGGAGACAGCATGTTACCTAGTCAACAGATCACCTTCATCAGTGTTGGAGGATAAGACTCCACAAGAGGTATGGACTGGTAAGAAATCCTTTCTTTCACATCTGAGGGTATTTGCATGTGATGCATATGTACATGTTCTGGAGGAGAAAAGAACGAAGTTGGATAGTAAATCTGAAAAGTATAAGGATGGTTTAAAGGGTTATAAGGTTTGGAACCCAGTAACAAGGAAGGTTGTGTAAAACCGAGATGTGGTGTTCAGAGAAGTGAAAGATGTTATGAAACATGAAGTCCAACCCAAGGAACCTGAGAAGATAGAGTTTGAACTTAAGGAGGAAGAATCAGACACTACAACAGACGAGGAATCAGAAGATGAAGAGCCACAAACTCCAGGTGTGAGAAGATTAGTTCGAGAAATAAGGCAGTGAGAAAGGTATAGCCCATCCACTTTCTGTTCAAATATTTCTTTATCTATTACTGATGATGACCACATAACTGTGAAAGAAGCAGTAGATTCAGAGGATGGAAACTCTATAAATAATCCATGGTTGATGAAATGGCATCTTTGCACAAAAATCAGGCTTGGGATCTTGTGGAGTTGCCGGATGGAAGGAAACCAATTAGCAGCAAATGGGTGTTCAAGAAGAAGACAAATGCAGAAGGAAAGGTGGAGAAATACAAAGCTCAGTTGGTAGCAAAAGGTTATTCCCAGATGCTGGGAATTGATTTTGGTGATATTTCTTCTCCTGTTGCCAAGGTAAATTCTATTAGATTACTTTTATCTATTGCTGCTTCTTTTGATTTTGAGGTAGAATAGATGGATGTGAAGACAACATTTCTTCACAGGGATCTGGAAGAGTAAATCTACATGAAGCAACCTGAAGGTTTTGCAGTGAAGGGTAAAAAAGAAATGGTATGCAAGTTAAAGAAGTCTTTGTATGGGTTAAAACATTCACCAAGGATGTGGTATCAGAAATTTGATACATTTATATGGGGACATGGCTTCACTAGAAGCAAAGAAGATCACTGTGTGTATTTTAAATTAACTGGTGACCATGTTATTTATTTGGTCTTGTATGTGGATGAAATATTGCTAGTTGGAAATGACAAAGAAATTATCCAGGATTTGAAGACCCAATTGTCCTCCGAATTCGACATGAAATATCTTGGTGCTGCAAACTATATTTTGGGCATGGAATTTAAAAGATATCGGGTAAGGAGGAAGCTCTGGTTAAACCAGAGGAAATATGTCGAGACAATATTGCAGAGGTTTAGAATTTTCTCTCTATGGAATTCAATTATGGTCAATCATGGCCAACCATGGTTAAGCATGGTCAATCATGGTGAACACTAGTCAAACATGGTCATTGATAACCATGATCATATTGCAACAAAGATTGTCTCAATATGAAAATAAATCATGTCAAACCATAGTCAACCATGCTTATTTTATGGTTTACATACCTTGGTTTATAATATTAATCCCTTGGATTTTTAGTACTAATCCCTTGGGTTTATAATATTAGCCTTTGGGTTTAATATAAATCCTTAAGTTTATAATCTTGGGCGACCATGGTCCAACGTCACATTGTGACAAAGATTTTCTCAATATGAAAATCAACTATGGTCAAACGTCACATTGTGGCAAAGATTTTCTCAATATGTAAATCAACCATGGTCCAACGTCACATTATGACAAAGATTGTCTTCATATGAAAATGAATCATGGTCAACTATGGCCAACCATAGTCCAACATTGCATTGTGACAATGATTGTCTCAATATGAAAACGAAGCATGGTAAACAATGATCGACCATGTTTCTTTTAGGGTTTATAATATTTGTCTTGGGGTTAACATACCTTGGGTTTAAAATATTAGTCCCTTGGGTTTAATATTATTCCCTTGGGTTTATAAACCCTTGGGATTTTAGTGTTATCCCTTGGTTTTATAATATTAATCTTTAGGTCTAATATAAATCCTTGGATTTGTAATCTTGGTTGATGATGGTCCAACATCACATTGTGACAAATATTTTCTCAATATGAAAAACAACCATGCTCCAACATCAGATTGTGACAAATATTTTCTTAATGTAAATCTCAACCATGTTCCAACGTTGTGTTGTGACAAAGATTATCTCGATATGAAAATCAATGATGCCCAACCATGGTTAACCATGGTCCACTGCCGCACTGCGAAAAAGTTTGTCCCAATATGAAAATGAGCCATGGTCAACAAAGCTCAATCATCTTTAATATAAATCTCTTTGGTTTAAATTTATTATATATATATAATTGATTAATATTATTATTTTTTTAAAACCATTAATATTAATTAACCATAATAATAATAATAATTAATTAGTACTAATAATAATTATTTTAAAACCACCAATTAACCAGAAAAAAAAAAACTATATTAATTAATAAATTACCTATGTTAATTAATTAATTATTTCTTTTAAAATAATAAATATTAATTAATTAATATTAACAATATTCAAAGTGGAAGGCAATCGCGTAGTCGGAAGTTGCCATGTTGTTAAATTCAACTCGCTGTGAACGGTGACCACGATCCCGACCTCCAACATCATTAGGGAAAGATAGAGGTTGGTAGTTAGGAGGTCGGTGTCAAGAGCGTTCGTTCATTTTATTTGGCTATGTTGTGCATCCCACTATAGTCTGGGATCAGAAAGTCAGAAACCTTTCAAATGTTTTTATGAAATATAAAGCCTTGACCTCTGACCTTCGATTTGCACATTTGAATATTTTTTTTTTTTTTGTTCGAAGTCGAGATGGTGTTAAATTGAAGAGAGTAGGGTAGGCAGAAGTCAGATAATGGTGGCAAGTCGATTGGTCAGAATTCAGGACAGTGTTAAAATAATGTTTATGGAAACGAATAACGCGACTGCAAGGCGAAGCGTAGTCGAGCTAAGATGGAAGTCAAAAGTTGGGAGGTCAACCTCGAAAAACATTTTTCATTTTGTTTTAGTATGCAACCCAACCCGATTTAGATAGGAGTCAAAAGTTCAGTAACCTTAGTGGTATTTTTATGAAATAGAAAGGTTTGACCTCCAACCTCCGAAACTCCAACTTTCGACCTTTTAAAATTTAAATTTAAATTTTTCCTTTCTATTTAATTTTTTATTTTTAAGATGATTATTGATATTATTTTTATTATCTAAATTAATAATGATCAATATATTTATTAAATAGTATTTAATTTATAATAATAATAATAATTTTAATTAATAATCATCATCATTAATATTATAATAAAAATTATTAATATATTAATTAAATAATATTAAATATATTAATAATGATAATAATTGTAATTAATAAATAAGCCCCAAGTGATAATTCAACTGGTCGAGTCCTTGTTGCTAAGTACCTTATTTGTCATGAGGTTACAAGGTCAAATCTCATTGACACCCTTGGGATTAGGCCTCGCTATTTGATCGACGAGTAAATCCCTTCTACTTAGATTTCGTCATAAATGTAGCGGCCACTCAATTTCTGTCAACAACAACAAATGTTTATTGGTATATTTCAACCATGTTTACTAATATGAGTGTGCATATTATTATATTGATTCTCCACATAAATCTATTATACCAACCACATTTATTTTTTAAATAAATATGATTATGCTGGTAAATAATAATAGGCATAGATAGAGTTCCTTATGGAGTTGTCTATAATGCGACTTTTTGAAGATTCCGGTGACGGAATCCGGCGAAGAAATTGAGGTCAAATCTTGATTTCTTGCAGTTAAAATGGTTTTTTAACTGCATATTTGGATTCAGCACCCTGAAAAACCCCTGGGACGCTTTCATTATGCAGAAACTAGCTATCAAACTTGCGATTCCAATAATTCTTGCCGGATTTCGCACAGTAGCTGGAACAGTGCAGGCATTATGCACCCTGGAAAGTAGCTGGAACAGTGCAGGCATTAAGCACCCTGAAAAGCAGCGCGGCCCGTCGGATAGCTTTCAGCTGGTGGCTTGTGAACGTGAAACTCTCTGTAAAGGACAAGCGATGTTGTTGGCCATTGACATGAGATTATTAATAATCTCTAGAGTTCTTCGACCGAAGAAATGGTGTCTGGACTAGCTTCAGACATATATAGTTTTGCTCTGACCTAAGAAATGGTGTCTCTAGTTTTGCTCTGACCTAAGAAATGGTGTCTGAGAACCAAACCTTCTCACTTAATTATTGGATCACCCCCTGAGAACCTAATAATCTCTAAAATTCTAATGCAAAGCAACGGCATTGTACATGGGTTGAGTTACTTATTTTTTTTAGAATGACTTAAAATTTAGAGAAATTTTAAAAGATTGATTTATTGGACTCAATACCTTTGTTTTATCACTATTGAAATTTAATTATGTTGGATCTGTTTATTGGTTAGATGCCATCTTTACAATTGTGATAAAGTAAAATTTTGATATTTTTTAGAATAGTTTAATTTTCTCAAAAAAAATTCTATTCTCACTTTTATAATATTTTAACTTCTTAACGAAAAAAAACTAAACACACAAAACAGTCTCTTTTATATTTTTTATTTATCTATCTCCATAAAAATAAAATTATATATCTCGCAACACCAATGTTTTCAACACTTTTTATTGTATTTTAATATTTATTAATTTCAATACCTTTTATTGTATTTTAATATTTTTAAAGTTAATAATGTTAGAAAACCTTTGAAAATATGAATGTCCCAACGGTTAGCCGTTTAAAAATAATGAGACTATTTAAAAATACATACATAGAGAGATTCGTCTCCATTAATCAAATATATAATTTGTACCTAAAAAATAGTTTAGATTATAAAAAGTTATAAAGATAATTAGAGAGAAAATGTCCTTTATTTCTTTCTATGTTTTGTATTTAGTTTTTTCTAGCTTTCTTGATCGTGTGTTATGGTCATTGGTCATTCTATGTTTTGTATTTTTATTTTTCTAGCTTTCTTGATCGTGTGTTATGATCATTGGTTATGTTTCACGATCTAAGAGGGGATGCGCTCCATTTTCCCATTATGGGATAAAGCTTAATGCTTTTAGTATTTTTGGAAAGAGCAATTCAAAAGCTCTGTTGTGAAAAAGATGGGTTATGTTTCAAAAGTCAGCTTTGTTATCACATTTTCAAGGGATTTGACTCTAGAATTAATTAAATGAATTTTTATTGACTAGTCCATTAGTATTTGATTTTCTTTTGGATTGAAATGACTTTTTTTTAGATGGATGGAAATATGGTTGCAAATGGAGTGACAAGTTTTAATGAAAGAAAAGATTTTTCATTGTTTATGTGGAAGGGGATTTTATGTTTTCTTCTTTATATTTAAAGACAATAAAGACCTTAATTTTAGAAATTGTAAATATTTCTATAAAAGAAGGGGTATATATTTGAACCATTGGACCTGTGATTTTGATCTCAAGATTGATGTTTTCTCAGCTAACCCTATCTAAATCCATTTTCCTCATTTACCTCTTCATTGTCGAGGTGAATACTCTCTTAGAAGCATTAGTGAATCTCTTGACACCTACATTGACTAATCTAACCCCAAGGCAAGCATGTTCTCATGTACAAGGATTTTTGTAGAAGTGGACCTAGAAAAACTCCTACCAGTAGCTATCCCCCTGAATCTGGAAAAATATAAGCACGTGCAGTATGTGTACTTTTCCAAAGATTGTAAGAAAAACCTCCCTCAACCTTTAGGAACAAAAAACAAGGAAGAACAATGGAAAATAATGAATGAAGATATATGTTCAAACCTTCCAACCCTTCTAGCTTAAACCAAGCCACACCCTCCCATGAGATGGTGCCCTCATCCCTGAATCCAGTCATCTCATTAGGGAAAAATATATAGATGAAAAAATTGATTCCTATAGCAAAGAAGCGAAACATTATCTCTCAAGAAAAGCTAGTTGCAACGATTGAAGTAATCACACCCTCTACTAGATTACATTTTCCAACAATACGCCTATTTATTCAAAAGATAAATAAATAAATAAAATTATTAACCCTATGGAAGAAAATCTCATCTAATACAAGAAATAAAAAATCAATCATGCACCTAAGAAAAACCATCAATGGTTTGGTGGAGTAATGACCATAAAGAAAGGCTAAAAATAATTCAAGTAGGAGGATAAAGAGCAAGATGGAGAGGAAGAAAGTCCTCCCAAGAAAATGGGGATAAATCCAACAAAGTATACATGAGAAACTGGAAAACAAAGAAAAATTGTTGGGCATCAATACTTCTATTCAAAGATCATTGGGAATAGGTGAAGAACTCTAGTCACTAAAATCCAAAATATTAAAGTACCACATGTAAGAACTAGTTTACTTAGGTTGTGAGATTTCATGCGTGAGGTGTCTCCCATCACAATACTTTGTTCACTTGTGGAGTTTGATGATTGATAAGGAATTCCAACATCCATGCATCACATAGAAAGACTTTAAATCAAATGAAATGAAAGCAATTTGGGCAAGTATAGCTAGCTCATTAACATCCATTGGGGTCTCAATGCATAGAAAAACAAGTTGTAGTATTTGCAACATTTGAGAAAGTTGAGGTCTGAATTCTTCTTCCCAATCTGGGATCAAGATATTTCTAATGTACGAACTTCTTGTAATTTCTCCTTCCCGTATAGGTTGAAAATTATAGATTTGAGGCTTCTGCGATCTGTATTTTGTATGGCGATATTTTCTAGAGAAATATCACCATACAAACTGCAGATCGCAGAAACCTCAAATCCATAAGTTGTAGTCTATCTATTCAACTTTTATGATTGAAAAGGACTTGCAAAATTACTCCACAAACCATTCCAAATTTTCCAAAAATCAAGAATAGCCTTGCTTGGAAAGAAAATTTCACCTAGTCAAGTAGAATATTTTCTTCCATATACAAACAAATAGAAACCGATATACACATACATAATAGAGATTTAAAGAAGAGACTAATATACACATTTATTACACATATCTAAAGAAACTTAGGAAGGGTATCCATAATGAAATTAATGCACAGGAAAATAAGAGATATGTACACATGAAAGATGAGTGCACATGCCACAGTTTGGGGCTCCTCTAGAATTTGGTTTGCACTCACAACAAAATATAATGACTGTAAAAACTTAGAACTAATATATATTAATGGTGGAAATAGGTATAACACATAATTAAAAAAAATTCCATATGAATGAATTCAATCCCCTATTCTCCAGTTCTTATAGTTATTTACACAAACCCAATGCAATAGACTCATCCATCATTCCCCTATGAAATAACTACAACCCTAATTTGGCATTTAAACTCAACAATTTTGACCCCTAAATTAGTTGAATTCATGCCCAATAATGTGACTTGGAGAAGGTGTGGATTTTCTCCTAGTTATTGCATGATTTTCTCTACTACTACACTATTGAACACCCCAATGACTAACCTTTTATGTTCAAGATTTTGCACATTCAATAGGAAGCCAACCATGTTGTGAACTCAAGGAATAAAAGCCATGTCTTTGTTTTCCTTAAAATTGTCTTATGAGTATTTACACAAAGGATGATTTACAAGATCAATTTAGATTTTGTAAAAACTAGTAAAAATTGAATTGTCAACATTTAAAGTTTCTAAATAACCAAAGTTTAAAAAAGTAGTGTAAATACATTTTTGTGGATTTATTTATCCTTCTAGAGGAAAAGCATAAGAAAAATGCACAAATATGAGGAAAAAGGAGGTGAAAAATGGTTGAAATGTGTTGAAAATAGCAACAAGAAATGATAAAAGTAGAATTCAGAAATTCCAGTTTAATTTGTCCTTGAATAAAACTAAGAATTAAAATCGAATTGTATTCTCATAGAAACTTGTAATAGTTAACTAGAGTTAGTTGACTTAGTTAACATAGGAATTTCGAGTTGGAAGTCTTTCTCAGATCATGTATATGTTCTCCCTATATTATAGGGGTCTAGGATGAGCTAAGTATGAGTTGTAATTAGTTAACTCATTTTAATGAGTTAAGTCTAGTTAAATTAGTTCCAAACTATTTGAGGAACTAATAATGAGTTAACAGTCAGTTAATGCATTAGTGCACTCAACTAGTGCTACCCTAGTTAACTGAAGGTTCCCTCATCAGAAACTCATGCATGTCAATTCTGAGAAAGACCCAGTTGAGACTAGAGTGCAAGGACAATGCACTATTTGTTGTATAATTTTCTGAGTTGTATTGATAGTGCATGAAATCAAGAAATGATCTTAGAAGGGATTGCGTAGTTATGGATGATAAATTTCCCTTTAAATACAGGCTAGTTCTCTCAGGAATTGTGCAAAGAATTAGAAGGTTGGAGACTTGGAAATTTGGCTAAGTACTGGCCAAAGGAAGTCATCAAGTGGAGGATAGGAAATACTTGTGCAAGTTAAGCTCAAGGTTGAGTAGAGCATATTATACTCATCTAAATTCTTTGACCAAGGGCTCAAGGAAATAGGAGGCTTGAAGAGCAGAGAAGAAGCCTGGATTTGGCTTGATCTTACTTGTGAGTTGGAGATTGATTTTACTGAGTGCTGGGATTGTTCTTGTGAGAACAAGCATTGTATTATCATCTTGGATTTTTTATTAATGCAATACATATAGTGGGGTTTTGAGTTGTGGCTTTCCCCGAATACTTATTGTGTTATGTGTCATTGATGTTTTTCCTCTTGTCGATTATTGTTTTGCTCGATGTTTATGGGCTTCAGTTGTAAAGAGTAGAAGTATATTCTTGTCTCTTGCTTTAGAAAATCACATTAGCTTTTGAATCTACAATATTTTCTACATGGTGTCAGAGTTGAGAATAGTATACTAGAGGAGATTTTGAAGCTTGGAGTTTTGGGCCGCGAATTTGCAGAGCATATATAAAACTTTTTGTGCAATTTTTTTAGAAAAAAATTAGCATATTTGGATTCTTTGTAAAAAAATACCCAAATTCAAAGAAAAAAATCGATCGAATCGGAGTTCGGATGAGGGAGATATCGCTGATTTAAAATAAACTCTTTTTCCAGAAAATTTCGTGATGACGGGATAGATGAAACATATTGGTGTGCTAGCCAAGAACCTGTATTCTCTTGAGGTTCAATATGCATGCAAAGCCTTGAGGAGAAAGGAAAAGGTTAGAGACTTGGTGGTTGAGAGGGAGAGTAAATTACCTCTCAACATGCAGCCCTAGAAGAAGCCTCTGAAGCAGCTTCAGCAAGTTGTGGAGCAGCCACAACTAGAGAAGATGAGAGGAGACCGAGTGGAGAGATACACTCAAGCAGAGAAGAAGTAGTCTCAAAAGCAGTCTCAGACACTTGTGGAGCAACCACAATTGGAGAAGCCGAGAGGAGACTGAGTGGAGGCATCCATTCATGCTGAGACCTCCAGTAGGGGGGAATTTCGAGCCAAGTGGGCAAAGGGATCACATGCAGCCATACCTCCAAGTGTGAGGTGGGACTAATTAAAGTGATAGTCCCAAGAGGGATGAAATTGGTTAGGGTCCATTGAATGGTTTTACCTCATGGATCGTATCTCGCTACGGGAGACCAAAGTACATAGTAGCAGGAGGAATCAGTGGGATTGATGCAATCAGAGATCATAGTGACAGTGGCTAGAGTAGTTAGATATTGAAGAAGCATAGAGAGGGTTGAAAACAGTGTAGAAAGGCAGAGTCAACAAAATCACAGAGTTTTCAGTCGACAGAGACAATAGTAGTCAAAGACTTTGATGACAGGTGCATCATTCTGATTCAGGCTGGATGTTTTTTTTTATTTCTGGAGTTTCTGGAGCACCAACACTGGAGAGAAGTGTTGCAAGCATAACATTCCAAAGGTTTAGGATCGGGATCGAGTTGAATTCCTTTCTTGTTGAGAGGGAGTAATGAAAATAGCAACTAGAAATGATAAAAATAGAATCTAGAAATTCCAGTTTAATTTGTCCTTGAATTAAACTGAGAATTAAAATCAAATTTTATTCTCGTAGAAACTTGTAATAGTTAACTAGAGTGAGTTGACCTAGTTAACTTAGGAATTTCAGTTGGAAGTCTTTTTGAAATCATGTATATGTTATCACTATATTATAGGGGTCCAGGATGAGTTAGATATGAATTGTAATTAGTTAACTCAGTTTACTGAGTTAAGTCTAGTTAAATTAGTTCCAAACTATTTGAGGAACTAATAGTGAGTTAATATTCAATTGATGCATTACTGCACTCAACTAGTGTTACTCTAGTTAACTGAAGATTCCCTCATCAGAAACTCATGCATGTTGATTATGAGAAGGACCCAGTTGAGACTAGAGTGCAGGGAGATTTTACTATTTGTTTTATAATTTTCTGAGTTGTACTGATAGTGCATGAAATCAGGAACTAATCCTAGAAGGGATTGCGTAGTTATGGATGAGGAATTTCCCTTCAAATACTAGCTAATTATCTCAAGAATTTTGCAAAGAATTAAAAGCTTGGAGACTTAGAAGTTTGGCTAAGTATTGGCCAAAGAAAGTCATCAGGTGGAGGATAGGAAATACTTGTGCAGGCTAAGCTCAAGGTTGAGCAGAGCATACTGTATTCATCTGAATTCTTTGACCAAAGGTGCAAGGGAATAGGAGGATTGGAGAGAAGAGAAGAGGCTTGGATTTGCCTTGAGCTTGCTTGTGAGCTGGAGATTGATTTTACTGAGTGCTAGGATTGCTCTTGTGAGAACAAACATTGTATTATCATCTTGGATTTTTTATTAATGCAATAGAGATAGTGGAGTTTTGAGTTGTGGCTTTCCCCAGATACTTATTGCGTTATGTGTCATTGATGTTTTTCCTCTTGTTGATTATTGTTTTGCTCGATGTTTATGGGCTTTTGATGTAAAGAGTAGAATTATATTATTGTCTCTTTCTTTAGTAGATTGCATTAGCTTTTGAATCTACAAGATATTCTACAAAATGAAGAAATTTTATGTGCCTTTTAAATAAAAAAATTGGCGATGAACACCAACAAATAGTTAGTCAAGTGATGATTTCAAACCTTCAAATATAAAGCAATGAAATTAGTCCACTATAATTTGAAGTAAAAATTAAACTACATGAGAAATAATTCACCATAAAAAAATCAAAATTAAGCCCTTGAACTTCAACGATACCAAGGCATTAACCATAAAAAACACTAGAGTATAGAAAAAGGAATCCTTGAGCTACTGTAACACCAACAAATACTCCTTATGAACTAAATCACTCCACAAGCCATGTTTGATACAAGACAACATAATCCAACACAATATAATGATATTCATGTCTTGCAAAGGTTTGTATTGTAAATTTAAAGAAGAAGCTCTTAGAGACAATCAAATAAAAAGTTTCATCCATTAATCTTATCCAATAAACCAAATTAGAGGAGGCCAATATTCTCACTATCGGGAAAAAGGAATGGAAAAATAACTCAAGATAGTAATAACAGTTAGAGGAGTTTTAAGAGAAATTTGAACAATATGAGATAATATAATTTTCAACATCAAATATTGACATCACACATAACATTGGATCTTGACTTACCTCTCTCATCAAAGGTATCAAAACTCATCTCCTCAATGTCTATATGTTAGCATTACACAATATAAATGAAGAATGTTGGCAATCTTTGCAAGACTTAAAATATTCAAAGCCCAATCGGAATAATATTGTGGCTAGACATTTCAATTTGGTTTAATAAAATAATGAAAAGGAAAAAAACAAATTTTAGTATAGAATCCCTTTTGAGAAAACATGGAATACCTCATGTCAAATTGGAACCTAATGAATGCCAAACTCCTTAAAGTTAAATACACACAAACCAAAAAAAATTGGTCTAGGTCATATCATAGCCATATTATATATTTTTCTCATTCACAATGATCTCCTTCTTAATATTATATTAATCTCCTTGAATATCATAGCTTCCAATATCTCATATGAAAGCACATTTCTCTCTTATTATACTAGTATAAGGATATCATCCATATATATTTCATATTCTCCCAATGTTATAGCTCCATAACTCCAAAGAAATAAAAATAAGAGAAGAGGAATCATTTATTGTATCTCCACCCTATATTTGGGAGGAAAATTTGAGGGCTATCATTTCTTCTCTAAAAGTATGGGTTAAATATTCACTTCCACAATATAAGAGAGACTTGATTTGCTAGCTCAGTTGGGATATTTACAAATTAGAATGGAATATGGTGAGGTCACAAGGAAAAATCTACTAGAAGCAAGGGACTTATGTGATAAAAAGTATAAATTCAATGTAAAAAAAGAAGAAATATGGTGTTTAAAGTCTAAGAATTTTTATTTATAACATGATGATAAAACCACCTCATTTTTCCATAAGCAAGATAAACAAAGAGAGCTAATAAATTATGTTAAAGAAATAAATATAGAGGATGATATTATATTTAATAACTTTTCAACCACTAAGAAGTTGTTTGATCTCAGTTCAAGAAGTTGAACCAAACTTACTTGCAATAATGTTGGACGACATTCCCACACTAATCTCTTTATTAACAAAAAAAAAAATTAGGGTTAGACAAATCCATTAAGGACAAAAAATTAGAGCCATTTAGGAGCTAGAACTAGATAAAGCCCGAAGGCTAGATGAATTATGTATTTATCATGCATGCTTGTTTATTATCAAATTTGATTTGAAATTCATGCTCAACAATCTTTGAAAAAAGTAACAAGCTTGGGAGAAGTACTAATTCTTCCTTTTTAGCGTTTATTCCCAAAGTCAATCCATCTTTATTTTCTATATTCCACCCCATTTTATTACATAAATCCTCATTTAATTTCCCAAACTAATGGAAAACAAGATAAAAAAGATTCTCCCAAAAATTATTTTTTACAATCAAGGTGGGTTCACATAGAAATTTCCAATCCTCAACAATATTATTTTAGAGTAAGAGGAAATACACTCTCTTAATACAAATAAAGAAAAGGGAATCATAAACAAGATGTATATGGTAATTGTGTTTGATCGGGTAAGACACTATTTCCCTCTATTTTTCTTCACAAGTTTGGATTTGTTGAGTCTTTTGTTCTTTGGGTGTGATGTTGTATCAACTTTCCATGGATCTCCCCTCTTATAAATCAAAGGCAAACCAAGTTTTTCAATAGTAGGGGATTAATGTAGAAGTGTCCCAATTCACCTTTCCTTTGCATACTTATGGAAAAATATGTATGGAAATGTTTAAATTTGAAAGGGTTTTAGGTAGTCAATAAGGAATTAATGTTGCTTGAGAAGTAAAAGTTCATTAATAGTATTCTTCTTGTGGAAGGTACACCTACTATCATCATTAAGAAATTTTAATTTATTTTGTGATAATTTCTCAATGCTTTTGGAACTAATTTTAGTGATGGGAAAAACCACATCTATGGCTAGAACATCAATTCTTTTTTACTCCAAAATATTTCCAAAATTTTAGAATTTTCATGTTTTCCTCTTGGAGATATTTTAAACAGTTTTGAATGGACAAGTCTTTGGGAAACCTAATTCAATCTATATGGAAATGAATTCTAAGAAAAATATACAAACATTTAAGTAATGTGAGAACATTGGTTAAATCTAGTTGACAAAGTATTCCTTTAGATCAATTTTCCTAGTTTTTTCTCATATACCAATGTTTGGCCATGTTCCCTCCTTCAAGCATAACACCTTAAGCAGGAAGGGAAATTCACAAATTTCTATGGTGTTAATGGTGGCTTATAACTATAAAAGTTGAGTCATGGAAACAATTTTTGTTAAAAAAAAAAACTTTAAAGAAAATTGAAAAAGGTGTCTTAATCAACCTCTACCTTTTAGGAAGGGATATTCAATATGGAATATTTCTAAAGTGGTTGTGGATTTTATTCAATCCAAACTCTCTTAGATCCCTATAAATAGAAAAAATATTAAAATTTAGGATGATGGTATTATGGGCTAGCTACCCCTTAAGTAGTATATCATAAGCTAATGATACTAAAAGAATTGATGATTCTATACAATATTAAAACTATATATGATTTGTCATCATGGAACATTAAGGATTGGTGGACATGGTGAAAATCACTTCCCCTTTCGGGTCAAAGAAAGGAGTTGGGCTACACTTTTTGGCGAAATGAGGGCGCATTTTGTTGAAAAATGGATGCTCGATTGAGCAATTTTAAGCCATCAATCAAGCAAATTTTAAGCACTCGATCGAGTTGTTGATGTGCTTAAAAATAGCACGATCGAGCGTTTAAAAAAACTCTTGATCGAGTCATTTTATAACCTGAGTTAACTTCTTGATCATGAGTTATGGCTCGATCGAGAGTTAAAAGTTCGTAAGGGAACTTGCAGGGTGGATTTTTAATTGCTCGATCAAGCCATTAATTAACCATCTATGTCGTTCAATCGAGGGTTACTTTAGCGCTCAATCGAGCAATTTGAATTTTTAATTTAAGTGCTCAATCAAGCTCTTGAAGTCCTAAAAATTATAGTTTCAGCAACTCTTCTGCATATTTCTCTGCAACCCAATTTTTTACCCTATCAGATATAGGGTATAATTTGTCCTTAAGTGGCAGAGTTAATCACATTGGATTCGTGAAAGAATACTCTATCCAATGGCATATGAATTTGACAATTTTGAATTCATATGATATTTTTCATCTAGATTCTTTTAAACATAACACTTGAAATATTTTTGGTTAGTGTCAAAGGGGCTGAATAAAAAATCAATAACACAAAATATACACAATGAAAAAATTTCAAAAAATACCACTATGTTCTTTTACGAGTCCTCTTAAAAAGGGTACTATTTTTTTTTCAATTTATTTAAAGAGTTCAAAAAAAACTTACGTGAACACATGTATCTCCAAAATTCAATTGAAATATTATTTTGCCAACTTTGAAAAATAAAAAAATATATATAATTTTGCATAAAAAAATAATTTTTAAATATGAAAAACTTGGCTCTCTTTGTGTGTATCATGCTCACGTATATATATATATATATATATATATATATATATATATATATATATATATATATATATAGACACACACACACACACACACACACACACACACACATTTTAAACTAAGTTATGCTACGTGAACACATGCATACCTCTTAAGTTTTGCAAAAAATTGCAAGGACATATATTGCATTTAATGGAAAATTGAGAGATTATATGACACTAATTTTTTTTGCAAAAAATATCATTAGGACAACAACATAATTCTCCACATATTGTCTTTTTACTCTGAATCAAAATTCATAATTCTTATATGAATTTTGAGGGGTGAAATTCGATAAAAGAGGAAAAACTTGAAATTTCATCGCCACATTTGACCAAAAAGTGTAACCCATATTCATGCTTTCACCTTTCCCCATTTTATTAGCTCTTATTTCCATTCTCCTCCTCATTGTTTTTGGATATGATCATTTGATTAAAAATATTATCAATAAAATGGGATAGGTTCATGATGGAAATGATTACGATGTTAGTGTAACATCCCTAGGTTGTATTTCCATGTAAAAAAGAAAAAATCAACCAAGGTCATGGGACACACATTCAAAGAAAAATAGAGGGTAAGAACATCACATTGGGGGTCAATTGTGGTTAATTAATGGCTATGGAAATTAGCATTGGCATTGGCAAAAGGAAATAGAAAATAAATGGAGATTAATTCAAGGAATAAAGGAAAGTAGGAGAAAAGGAAGATGAAGAGACAAGAATGTGCATGGTAAGGAAATCAAATAGAAAATAAAGGAAAATTAAAGAAAAATGAAAATTAAAGTAGGCGACATGAGATATTGATAAAAAGGCACCTGAAAAAAAAAATAGAGATATCTTTTCTCAGCTTTCAATCAGTTTCAGAAAACTAATTCCATGAGAGAGAAAGTACTTAGACACAAGCAAGAAAAGGATAATCAAAGGAAAGCAAGGGAGTGTAAGAGGAAGTTGGACAACCCAACAGTGTGTAATTTCAGGTAATAGTGTGTATTCTTGATATAGCATGTAGGGATTTGATGCATGGTGCATGCATTAGTTTATGGTTTACGTTTCTTGTCATTGGCATGGGATTTGCCTAGATTGACAATGGTTTACAACTTTTCCTATGTCTTTTCTTGGATAACCATGATGTATTGGGTTCCTTATTTGGTTAATATTTATATGGCTAGTATATTTCGGATCTTGGTGAGGTGGTATTGGGAAAATTCCCAAGGGTTGGGGGAAGAGATGGGTATTCTCCTGGAACCCTTGAAGGATGGGTGGAGACAAGAAAATTCTTCTACATTTGGTGAAGAATTAGATGCATCCAAGCTTGTTTAGTTTTGTTTATTTCTGGACTAGTTTAGGTGAAATAATTGTGGTGGAGGGTTGAGGTGGTTTTACCTATGGAAGCCCTGGTTGGTTTTATTTTGGTTTATCTCATGTGATCGCACATTCATGCTTGGAATATGGCATGAGGATGATTGGATAAAAGAAAGATTTGGTTCAACCTAATCTATGGTCAGGGTGTGCATGGAAGTCCCTAACATGGTTGGTGTTTTCATATGGTAATATGTGATATTCCTTAATGAGAGCAACGGGAAAAAGCAATAGTTTAATATGTGCTTTTATGACTAGTTTTTCATGGTGTCTTCTAGCTAAATGTTTGTTATAAGTACAGTATATTTATCATTATTTGATGTGCTCTTGTTATGGATCTAATCCATGCTTTGAAAAACTCTTGGTTATATATTTGAATGCATGAGCTAATATGTGTTTGATGCATCTAGCAAGAGAGGAAAGTAAGCCTTCTGGATGATTCTCTTATGAAACCTATGATATAGTGAGCAAATATGCATTCAAAACCTGTAGGTGTTATGTTTACCAAGTGGTCGTCTAAGTTATTATTATGTATTTTATAAGTTTGAGTAGGAATTGAGTCAAGAATTGTGAGTAATGACTCTTGCAAGTGATTAAGGTGATTTTGGAAAATTTTGCATTTCTAGGCAATTGACATAAAATAGGTCCTAAAAATCAGGATCACGGTTTCGAGTTGAACCCTCTAGACTGAAGAATTTTAGATGCAATTGCACAGAGGAAGGCTTGTGCTTGCAGTTGGAGCCTTCTAGTCGCATGGAAGGCTTAGAATGCATGTAGTTAGGATGTGAAGTGATTCAAGGAGATAGTTCTAGTCCAGGAAAAGTTGATCAATAGATGTTGCTTGACATTTGGGTGATCTGGTGTTCCTGAAGGTTGCAATAAGTTTTTTGGATGGTAGAACCCACTTCCATAACTTGAAATTGGTTTTCAAGTCATGTCATATTAATTCTCAGCTCATGTTTACCCTATAGATCTCATAAACCTAGGTAAATGTGGGGTGGGGTGGTTACAGAGTGGTATCAAAGCAAGGTTGCAGCACTGAACCTCAGGGGAAATGTAGATTGTTATGCATGTATGAAAAGTGTTTATGTATTTATCGTACATGCATGTTAACTATTTACTGTTATGGTTATGATATCCATGTATGAATTGGTATGCTTGTGATGTTGTGTCTTGCTAATCTAGATTTCCATGTGAAGATGCAATAGCCTCCTCTAAGATACCTTGAGGTATGCAATAGCCTCCTCTGAGATACCTAGGTGACATATTTCCTTGATCATGGTTATTCAAGCATTGTATCATTGGGATGTTACTTAAGCTAGTGATACTCTTTATTTATGGATTCTTTCACATATTGCACTAGGTCTCACCCTTATTAAAAGGTATTGGTAGATTAATTATTAAGTGGAATTAAGTATTAAAGAACAATTTATTACTCAATTTATATTACTCAAGTAAAAGAAACAAAGAAAAAAATTAAAAGGGAATCATATTAGCTTTTTTCCTCATAATGCTTATTTTTTCTTCCTCTTGTAAGGGTAAAAGCGTCAATTGGAGAGAAATGAATCCTCACTCCTTGTAAACATTTAATGTTCACTAGATCAAATCAAATATGGGTACACCCAATTCCCACTCAAATTTTATTTATTTTCTTATTTTCATTCCATGAATAAACCTATTCAATCTCAATTGATAGCCCAACTTTGTCTCTCCCTGACACTATACCAACTCCATCTCCCATTATCTCCATCAAGTACGAAATTTGAAATGTTATTTTCAAATTAATGGATGACCCATTAGCTTCCCATTGTGCCATATTTTTCTTCATTTCCCCATGGCATTCTAGGAAACTCACCTTACTAATGATCTACTTTAGTGCACTCCCTCAAAAAATTGTAGAAATACCTCACAATCTCCAACTCATTAATCACACTCAATTTGTCTTTAAGTATTGTTGTCACCCCAAGAAACTCTCCTAGGTTGTATCTCGGAGATGCTTGGGAACATTACAAACTCAACAAAATGTTGGAGATGGATGAATGGAAGGAATGATGCTTGTCCAAGCCAGATAACCACTTCTACTATGCTTAACTCCATACATGGGTGAACACCCCCAGACTACAAGGCTTTAGACCACCAATTACTCACAGTTTGAGGATTAGGTGTACATGGAGAATACTAACCACACCAGCAAATGCACAAGGCCATGTGATGGCTAGCTACAACCAGTAGAGAGGTCTGCAAATCTATTTCCTAATGCACAGACAGGATGACAGCTCTCTGGCACTAAGTAACAGAAACCTGCATAACACATTCAATGATACATACTGTACTTCAACACAGAGGTGGGATGACAGCCCCTCTAATGCTAAATATCAAGAGCACATAAATAAATGCATAACAGGCATAGCCTAGAACAAAGTAGAAATGGAAAGTGAGCAATTAACAACAAAAGAATCTTGTATTAGCTGAAAATGAAGACTAGACGCTGCAAGTATCAAAGTAGTTACAATCTCCAGAAGTTGAACCTTACATCAAAACAACAACCATCAACCCATTTCCCTGATTACATCTATTTTCTGGGTATATATAGAGTTTCTTTACAAAATGTTCTGCTATTCTATGCGTGGAGGGGTCATAATGAACCACCAACCGCTTTAACTCTCTGATGGCGTCTCTACTACAATCTGCTTGATTTAATGAATTAATTTAACATTCTTCGGTGCTCTGTTGTACTCCTCTATAAGGTGGAGTTTCGTATGAAAGAAGCCCCATAACTGATAAATTCTCTACTCTGCTCGAGGCTGGTCCTTCTCGTTCTCGGCCATTCTGTTTCTTGAATGCAGTGGTTGGAGATGAAATGCACCGAGTACTAACATTGGCCTCCTTCTTCCTTCAGATGCACGGGATAGGCTATGGACGCGGACAGTATGGTGGAGGCATGAGTATGACAGGAACAAATATCAGCCATTGGATCGCACAGATGAACGGCAGATATGACTCGGCGAGAGATATTAAGAGGAAACGGGAGTGGACAAATGTGAGCTGTCAGATCTCTAGCGGACAGATCCGACGGCCATCGGGCAGGAAAGATACATGGGAGATAATGAGCAGGGGCGGGCAAATGGGCAGTAAGCGGTATGTATCACACCGCTTTTGGTGGGTGAGCAGTAAAGGTACGAGGGCGAGCGATGCGAGTTATCAGGTGACGCGTGGCAGACAGGAACAAGTGAAAACCGCTTTATCATGAGCTAACCCGCAGGAGGAGCGGATGTCATTGGATCGAATGAATAGACGGCGGATATCTCTTGGTAGGAGGTATCGGGAGACATGAGAGAGAAAAGGGCGTGGGCCGTTGGATCTTGTCGGGATTGATCAGATGGCGGAGGAGCGATCACAATATCACATCAGTGGAAGTCAACGGGTTTGGGCCTTATACACACATGGATGCGATTGCAATCAATGACTAAACTTGGACCTGATGCTATATTACAATATGGCTTAACCGGTCATTGCATCCGTCGCAGATCGCAAGCCGAGAAGTCTTGCCATATGAAAGTTCCGATTGTGATTGCGACGTGGCATGTGGGACCTGAGGGAAAGCAGGTTTATCCAAGGTTTTTTGGAAGAAAACGGAGATAGCGGGGCTATGGGAGTATAAGGAAATGAAGGAGGAGAAGGAAATAGACTGCTGCGAGCTCCCTTTTTACATAAACACACAGCCAAGCTAGTATTTGGTGCTCCAAATGCTGAAGTACATAGTAGAGCTAACTCTGGCTCCTTCTAGGGATGAGATCCTCCCTGTGAGGTCTCAAGAACTATAGACCAATGCCTTCATACAAAACAAGCTTAAAAACATTGCATAGTAGTCCATTAGGCATGGAGTCTAATTAAGTCTACGCTAAAACTTGTAAAAGAACATGCTTACAATTATTAAGGCTTGAAAACCTTAAACAACATAATTATTCAAAAACTGGCCATCTACTAGACCATCAAAATTGTTTCTCCTCCTCTCAACCGGCCTATCAACCAGCTCATCAAAGATCTGCAAAATTGGGTTGATTTGATCCTCTACCTCAAAGAGTTTAGAGCATTTGATCTTATCAGGTTGAGATAGTTTATACTTCAACCCCTCTTTCTGTGTTCTCATCTGGTCTGTATGGGATGCTATCTTTGGACTAAGATCCAAATGGGAACTAAATGAATAAGGAGCTTTATGAATCTCTGCAGCTGATTCTTCACTAGCAATACTAGGCTGTATATCTTCAAATTGTGTATTCTCAACTATAACCTTCTCTTGCAGAGATACATAAGATTTCTTAGGCTTACCTGATCCTGATGCTCCTTTCTGCGATGTTTTCTTCTGCTTAACAATCTTCTCAGGGTCAGGCACTAGAATAGTTGGTGATTTCTGAGGATTTCTTCGAGTATGTCTCACAAACTGAGCTAGGACTGTGATGTGGAGTCGCCAAAGGTTGGTCTTCCTCCAGTGGAGTCGCTAGATAGATGATTACAACTAGAAATGTGCCCAGACTTTGTCTACCATCAAAATATGGAACTGTGTCGCCTCCCAGAGAAACTGAGCTTCAATCTCCTCTCCCCAGCAGCAGCGCCAATTAATGTTATCACCCTAAGAAACTCTCCTAGGTTGTATCTCGGAGATGCTCAGGAACATTACAAACTCAAAAAAATGTTGGAAATTGATGAATGGAAGGAATGATGCATATGCAAGCCAGATAACCACTTCTACTATGCTTAACTCCAGACATGGGTGAACACCCCTAGACTACAAGGCTTTAGACCACCAATTACTCACAGTTTGAGGATTAGGTGTACATGGAGAATACTGACCACACCAGCAGATGCACAAGACCATGTGATGGCCGGCTGAAACCAGTAAAGAGGTCTGCAAATCTATTTCCTAATGCACAGACAGGATGACAGCTCTCTGGCACTAAGTAAACAAAAACCTGCATAACACATTCAATGATACATACTAGACTTCAACATAAAGGTGGGATGGCAGCCCCTCTAATGCTAAATATCAAGAGCACATGAACAAATGCATAACAGGCACAACCTAGAATAGAGTAGAAATGGAAAGTGAGCAATTAACAACAAAAGAAGCTTGTATTAGCTGAAAATGAAGAGCAGATGCTGCAAGTATCAAAGTAGTTACAGTCTCCAAAAGTTGAACCTTACATCAAAACAACAACCATCAACTCATTTCCCCGATTACATCTGTTTTCTAGGTATATATAGAGTTTCTTTACAAAATGTTCTGCTATTCTATGCGTGGAGGGGTCATAATGAACCACCAACCGCTTTAACTCTTTGATGGCATCTCTGCTACAATCTGCTTGCTTTAATGAATTAATTTGACATTCTTTGGTGCTCTGTTGTACTCCTCTAGTAGGTGGAGTGTCGTATGAAAGAAGCCCCATAACTGATAAATGCTTTGCTCTGCTCGAGGCTGGTCCTTCTCATTCTTGGCCATTCTATTTCTTGAATGCAGTGGTTGGAGATGAAATGCGCTAGGTACTAACACTGGCCTCCTTCTTCGTTCGGATGCACGGGATAAGCTATGGACACGGACAGTACGGCGGAAGCATGATTATGACCGAAACAAATACCAGTCTTTGGATCGCACAGATGAACAACGGATATGACTCGGTGATAGATATCAGGAGGAAATGGGAGCGGAAAAACGTGAGCCGTCAGATCTCTAGCGGACAGATCCGACGGCCATCGAGCAGGAAAGATACATGGGAGATAATGAGCGGGGGCGGGCAAATGGGCGGTAAGCAGTATGTGTCGCACCGCTTTTGGTGGGTGAGCAGTAAAGGTACGAGGATGAGCGATGCGAGTTATCAGGCAACGCATGGCAGATAGGAATGAGCGAAAACCGCTTTATCGCGAGCTAACCTGCGAGCGGTTTGTGAATGCAGGAGGAGCGGATTCCATTGGATCGAATGAATAGATGGTGGAGATCTCTCGGCAGGAGGTATCGGGAGACATGAGAGCGAAAAGGGCGTGGGCCGTTGGATCTTGTCAGGATTGATCGGACGTCGGAGGAGCGATCGCAATATCACATCAACGGAAGTCAAGGGGTTTGGGCCTTATACACACATGGATGCAATTGCGATCAGCGACTAAACCCGGACCCGATGCTACATTACAATATGGCTTAACCAGTCATCACATCCATCGCAGATCGCAAGCCGAGAAGTCTTGCCATATGAAAGTGCCGATTGCGATTGCGACGTGGCATGTGGGACCTGAGGGAAAGCGGGTTTATCCAAGGTTTTTGGAAGAAAACGGAGATAGCGGGGCTATGGGAGTATAAGGAAAATGAAGGAGGAGAAGGAAATAGATTGCTGCGAGCTCCCTTTTTACATAAACACACGGCCAAGCTAGTATTTGGTGCTCCAAATGCTGAAGTACGTAGCAGAGCTAACAAGTATACCCCATGATACTTCCCTATCAATTATGAAATTGTTTTGGCCCCTTATTTAATCCTTCCATCCCATTAAAACTCCTAGATATCTCTTTCCCCATACCTATTAATGTTGAACCCTTTCCTCATTCACTTCCTAGAATCAAACTCGCTTAATCACATAAGATTTCATGTACAAGGAACCATCTATGTTCCACGGTCTAGATTTTGTATTTAAAATTTGTCCCTGGTTTCAATTACTAGCAATGTTCACTTGCCCTTGGTGCATGAGAACATTTATTTCTTTCCCAAAATCCCTATCCCTAACCTTTGTAGCATAGATAATCATCTTTGTGGAGAAATATGGAGTTATCTTGGTCAATATTGTGAGTTCATTAGCTATATTATCATTTAGAATGTTTCCCCTAGTTAATCTTACTAGCCCTACCTTTTCTTTAACCATTTAAACATAAACCAGAAAAATAATAAACCAGAAGACAACCCAACTAGCCTCAAGTTGAAGAGTTCCTTGGATTTAATAGTTTGAGCTAATATTTATAATGGGTGTTTTTGATTTAATGATTAGTGCAAGGAAACCATGTATGTGTTAAAGAAAAGGGCTTGCAAAGCCCCTGTGGTTGAGATCTCAGATGAAGAGTCACATACTAGCTTTCTTGCTCATATGTTCAAGGGAAATCCATGATTTATAAATAGATATACAACATAAAGATGTCCATAAGTGTACCAATTGTTTCATAGATAAAACTCATCTCCACATGACCCAAAATCATAGCTAAATAGGGTTGTTATGAGGTCTTGGTTGCATAAGGGGGTCACTCATCCCCTATTATTCCCATTAGAAGAGGTATTTAAGTGGTTGGTTACACATGTTGATCCTGAGGAATCCATGTGCATACACAACCATGGGAAATATATTGCCTCATTTAGTACCTCTACAATCAAATGTACTGCAAGCTCCCGAAGGAAGAGATATCCTTACACAAGGATTGACTATCATATTTCAATATATTTCCCAAAGAGCTTATGAAGACATGGTGGACCAAAAAAGTAACCTTTAGGTCCTAAGAAGACAAGGATGATCCTACCAATATTCTAGACTTCCTTTCAACCACTGGTTGCCACATTATGTAGGTTGTATGGTTGGTATAAAGCAGAAAGATTTTATGAAGGATGGGTTTTGTTGATGTATTCCATAATGGTTGAAGGAGGCATATTCAACTAGGATAAAATATTATCTCTCTCCATGAAGGGTAATATTAGAAATTATTAGAATCTAAAGGAAGGTTGGTAGCCTCAGTTTTTCATGGCTTCTTACCTATTGGATCTCATTTATGTCAAGCATGTATTCCCCACAATGAGCTTGAAGTGGAAAATTCAAGAAAATCCAATGCACATTTATTGCAAAGTCTTATAGAAGTCTCATTACATCTAGTCTTACACCAAGATATTCTATGACTTCTTGATCCCACTATATGAAGTCCCATTCAATGTGCTTGCTCCATGCATGTTTGAAAGAGGCAGACAAATGATGTCCATAGTTGGTGATTGTTTTGTTGATAAAAATGGAACATATATAAAAATATTTGGAGTAATCAAAACTCCTTATGTATTGCTAAAAATTTGAAGTAAGTAAATGATATTGTAGAAAATGGCATATCAAGTTTGCACAAGGGTAGGTGGAGCAGTTTAACAAGACAAAAATCCCCCCTAGCCACACTTCCATTACTCCTAGGTTCCTATCAATTAAATGAGAAGAAACAATCTAGAGAAAAGTATAATTCTCTAACACTATTCCATTTTTGGGATCTGACATTACACATATACGATCCCAACTATGTGGCAAAGAATCATTGTAAGGAATGCAAAAATAGGTAGGACCATCAATTAGAGACATGGGTTAAGGAAGAGAAATATAAAAATGACTTGAAATTCTCATAATTTATTGTCAGGAGGTTATAATTCAACGCAAGAAAAAATAGAGAAATCCTTTCCAAGAAATAAGTTGGCTAGAAACATTTAGCTAGAGTTTCGTAGGAGCATAACTTGAAACAAGAGAAAGAGGAAGAAAAGTTATCCAAGAATCTTGAACTCAAGAATAAGGAAGAGGAAGAAATGAGGAGGGAAAATGAAAAGAAGAGAAAATCAAAGGAAGAAAGGATAAAAGCACAAAAATAAGAAGAGGGTACAACAATAAGAAGTTAAGGCCTAAGTGATGGAAGAAGCTCTCAAGGCCCAACAAGAAGCACAAGATTAGGATTTCCCATAGAGAACAATTTCCATGGACATTGAATTAGTTGAAATAGTATCTCCTACTATCACAGGTGGTGATTTGTGGGTTACAAAGTTGGGAAACACCAACAAGGAAGAAGAAAGTGGTCAACCTCAGGAAATTCATATATGAACACACCTTGAATAGGGTGGTGGAGCATAAGCATAATACCTTGTCAAGTCCATGTCTACCTCTAATGTTAGACAACAGAAAGGAGCATTGTGCCAAACACGAGAAAATATAAACTTACTATGGAATCAGTAGGAAAAACATTATCTTAAGACATTGAGAGAAATCTTAATCACTTCCTTGAATAGCTAAAGGAAAAACATGACCATCTAGAAAAGTTGGAGGAATGGGTCAAGTTATTAAAGGAAAACAACATAAATATGAAGTGAGAGGGAATTAACATGGAAGATTATAGATCTTGTGCATCTAAATTGCATGAATATTATATGACTATGCTCAAATAAGTCTACCTATGCCCCCAACAACTCCAAAATATATCCAAAAAGTTGTTTCCACTTTGGGAATTGGCTAAGGAAAGAGGAAATTAGCTACAAAGAGTACAAAATTCTACAAAATAGCTAGAGAAAGGACCCAAAGAACATCCACAACCTCCACCAAAGGTCCCTAGGATGAAGGAAGAGGAAATTACATATGACTCTATCATTATCAATAGGGAACTAAAGAAATAACAAAATATGGTGAAAGGCTTGTCCAGGTATGTAGCTCAATACTAGTAGCATCATTATTTGGCTGAGAGATTAAACAAGATGAACAAGTTACAAACCATTGGTGCCCATGTAAAAGCCAGAATAGATGAAGAAGTAAATAGGGAATTGGAAGAGATGTTGGTTGCCAAAATGTTGTCTTCTAGAGTCTTCTCAAAGAAAATCGCAAAAGGAAATATCAAGCAACACATTATCAAGCCCTCAAAGTAAAAAACAATTATGAACTCCTTCATGCTCTCCCTGGAAAAATCTGTACAATCCCTCTCATAAAGGATGTCAAAATAACATGTCATCACAGAAGCCCGCTATTACCTATTAGGATTAAGACAATTTACTCCTATTTTGAGATCTAGGTAGCCTATTGTTACAAATTCTTAAGGTTCCTTATGGAATATCAATCACATCGTGTGGCAACTATCTTTTATAGTCTCCAGTAGTTTAAAAATTATTTTCCTTAATTGTATTTGGAAATATTGAGAATATGAAGAGATTGTAACTACCCAATGGAATCCTAATAGACCCCAAGGGTAGTTACTAGTGTAATTTATAGATCATGTAAAATTCCTTGTAAGAAGTAATTTAGATTCCTAAACTTATTTACTTTTGAAATTTCAAGTCTTTAGTAAAAAAATTTTTTATATATTTTAAAAGACGGGATATAGGAACTTGATGTACTATGTATATGTTGACAAATAATATTGAGAATCCTAGAAGGCCATTACCAAAATCATGACTTGGTATAAATTGTGATTTTGCATCAAACTAATCTCAATTATTATCGTTTGTTTGTGCATTCTCTGAGATTTGTCACTATTAGCTGATAGACTACTCTATGAACTTGATAGCTCTTTCTCACATTATCACTATTTCTTTACTATTGCTTTCTTCAATGAGCACTTTTTAGAATAGATACTGACTATACTTTATTTTCTCTAATAAGTTAAATATGTCAGTGCTAAGAAATCATCTAATTGTTTTCTTGGTTCAATTGTTATCACATTTAGTAGCTCATTTATTCTTGTCCTAATCTATTTTTATCATTTATTTAGTTTACAATAGTTTTCTTTCCACAATTAGATTGTTGTATTTTAATTTACATGCTCCCTAATATGATGATCATTCAATATTTGAAAATATTAAACAAACATGCATGGTTTATGGTCTAGAATCTAGATGGATCTCTTGTCCCAAATGGTGTGAGGTATAATTGGGACCTCATACTGGAGAGAACCACTGTGAATCTTTCCAGGTCATTTATCTTTGTCAGCAAGTAGCAATTACACTACAAGGATGGACTCTTAAACATCATGATATTTCCACATATAAGGATGCCTAAAATAACATGAAAAACTTCAAGTGGGGCAACATCACAAGGTACCTCATCTTTGAGAGGCTTGATGTCATTGGATAGGAGGCATTGTTGGTTGACACATCTGTCTTGTCCATGGCTCAACCAACCAGTGGTGTATGGTTGGGGGTGTGGCACTATTAGTAGCTTCAATTTCTTAATGATCTCAGTTAATATTAGGAAATTTTGGCTCCTAATACCAACTATGAAATGTAGTGGGGTACCCTTCACCTGCATCTATGAATGGATGAAGCACTCCCCTCTTCCATTCATAGAATCAATGATCCACTTCTAGTTGAATCTTTGCAATCACAATAGTAGCACTAGGTACTATGTTAATGATCCACTTTCCTTTATCCTATTTTGAATCATAATCATAGTCAAAGTCCATTTCTTTTTCTTTAAGCTATGCCAAAGATGATTATTTCAAACAACATTCATTAGTGTTGTGTTAGGGGATTTTGTGGAAATAACACCACTATTGAGTGTCCTTTTTTAACTTCCCATTACCCATATTTTCCTGTGACCTAGGCTGGTTTGGTTAGGTTGGATTTCCTTACTCTATCCCTTGTCATGCGAGTTTGGTTTTCCCTTTCTAGGATTTTTTTTATAGTGGATTTGCAAACCCAAACTCTCACTTATTCCTCTTCTTCAGTTTCTACTCATTTTTATAGAATATTGATAAGTAGTTCCTAGCGAGGAGATGTCTAAGAAATCCATCTATCTTTGGACATACTTTTTTATACCATTATGGTACTTTAGAACCAAGTGTGACTCAGAGCCTCTGATACCCAACTTTGAGTGTAATGCATAGAAAATATTGGTGTAATTTGGCAACATTTAGTCCCTCTCATGTCATAGGGTTGTCAATCTCGTGTATTATTCATCTTAATTTCCTATAGCCTGGTAGGATTTAACCTTAATGACATAAAAAAAACATTTCTAGGTGGGTCATGCCTTGAATATTTCAAACTCATACCTTTTCTGTCTCTCCCAGTAACCTTCCCACCAATATTTGACATTGAAAGCAGATTTCAAAAGAACAAAGGTGATCTTTTCATTGTCCAAAATTATTTTGAAAAAGTAATAACTCTCTAATATATTTAACTATTTCTCCAAATCATATGCATCTATTTTGCCTTCAAATCAAGGGATATCAAAGTTAACTTGTATCTTAAAGAGTGTTTCACCTCCGAAATTGGCACTAGTTTAAGGTGCCTTGACCACTATTGGAAGCTTTTGAAGGATCTAGACTAAATAATCTATCATCTCATTCATTTTTCATGAGAGTGCTTGTTGGAAAATTGGTGGTATATGGGTGGTTGTGTTAATGTTGGCATTGATTTCAACAAGGGCCAACATGATGATTGTGAGTTCGGGAGGAATCCCATGGTTGTTGGAGTGCTTTGTAGAAAATCATCATAGTAGTAGGCTTACTGGAAAAGCTATAAAATGATGACTACAGTGATGGACTAGACGTAATTCCATGGAAGCTGCAAACTTCATGTAGAGAATCATCATAGTAGCAGGCGTATTGAAGAAGCCATAAAATGATCACTATGGTGGTTGGGAATTCAATTTTCCAAGCACAAGAAGAAGAGTCAACAAGAAAAGTGTGGCAAAGAGTTTGAAGCCATCTCAAAAGTAGAAAATGGACTCAAAGCGTACATCAGACCCTATCCAATGAAAAGTGATCTAGAAGAGTTTTCCAACAATATGAGAAAGTCCAAAAATGGACTTCTGAACCAAAAGATATGGTTTGTCGAAGTGCAAAGATTTGAAGCCATAAGAAGGATGAGATATCGAAACTCCAAAGATCAGCTCATCAGAACATCGGGACATTGGCATATCAGATATCGGAACCCCAAAGATCAGCTCATCGAAACATTAGGACAATGACATATTGGATATTGGAATATCAAAACTTCTTAAGAGAGGAACCTTTAGAAGTTATGATATCTGATAGTTCTGATAGTACTAAAAAGCACCAAGGAATGTCGAAGAAAATTAACGAAGGATCCTATTGCAAAACAAAGTTTTAGAGGGCCCTCTTCTCTCTCCTCTAGTAGGACACATGGCGGCATAAGATTGGCTCTGAGAAGCTGCAGTGGCATCTAACGTCAGCATGACATGGCAGTACGACAAGACGCATGGCAGGAAGTTTCAACATTATTGGGTGGCCTAATGGGCCAAATCTGGGTGACATGTGTCACCACTAAGGAGTCACCATGTGGAGTAATGATGTCATATTGGAGGTCGACATATCAGAGGATGAAGACCTTGTAACTTCAGTGCAAATGGTTTTTGGAAAAGTTACAATGGAAGGGGCTTCTGATATTGGGTTGGCACTTGGTCATGAGAATCCAAAGAACCAAGGGCGTAGAGCAGTTAACAAAGGAAGATTGGCCCCCGACAAGAACAAAATTCCTTAGCACTTAAAAGCTAAGTTATTGGTTATAGATCTCGGTCCCATGGAGGAGAAATGCTAAAGGAGTTAAGCGTCAAATGAGCTGAGGATATCAAGACTCAAAAATATCGTAACATTTCAATTATGAAAGCTATGATACTGAGGAGCTCTGATACAGTGCTAAGCCCTAGTCACAACCCTTGGTCCTATGAGGAAGAAGCTACCATAGGAGCTGAAGGTAAAGGGAGTCAAGGATATCAGGGAGTACAACAGTGTAAAGTTCTGCTTTTGTAAAGTTACGATATGGCGTTTCTCCGATGAAGAAGTACAACAAGTTAAAGGGTGTATCGGTTGGCAGCTATGGAATTAAATGCAAGCTCAAGGGAGTTGATAGTTGAAATGGGCTAAACCTACATAAGAATTTGTAACAAGGAATCAAGGACAACATTTTTGGCATAGATGAATTTGGGTGAATGAAGGAAGTAATTGGCTACTTCGCATGCACAAACGGTTATGATAAATGAGAATCAGAGTGGTCACCTTTGCGAACTTTCAAGTTATATGGAAAAATAAATGAGAATGGGGCTCTTGGAGGAGTGTGCAGGTCACCCAAGATTTAATTTCTCAGCATGGAGCTCTACGCAGTCACATGATAAAGAACTACAAGGTCCATCTTTGATTTGGAACTGTGACAAGAAACTACTAGGAGATGCAACAACGACAAAGGAAGCCATGCCAAAGTACATTTGGGTTACTGAAGTATAGATAACAAAGACTTCCTTGCGCAGAATACCCCAATGAAACAAAACCATCGCCTGCAATTGAGGAGATAAGGGAGTTGAGAAAATTGTTGAAGTGTTGTGTTGTGCGAGGTGTGTGTAGAGACAAAGAGGTCGAAGCATTAAGGAGGAAACTATGTGATAAAGCATCAAGTGCAGCGAGAGTGCTATGTGGAGAATAGTGAGGGTAGTGCTGAAGAGAATTCAGTAGAGGGCCCTTGAAAAAGGAGGTAGGGTGTTGAGGAGATGTTGATGTGAGCAACAAGTAAAGATCTGCTACATGAGAACACATAAGAAAAAATGCAGAAGTTAAATCTGCAATCACCCATTTTTGGTATTTTACTTGTAATATTTTATGCCTTTGTTTTCAATTTGAAAATTTTATGAAATAGCATAGCAGTGGCAAGAGCAGGTTGGTGCCTGGACATTGAAGAGGTTGGTGCCTCTTTGCAAGTTGGTGCTTGTCTACCAAAGGGGTTTTGTGCCTCCTGTGAGTGGGTCCTCACAAAAAAAATAGATGTAATTAAGTGGGGGCTTAATTTACATCATAAACAAACAACAAATTTGGTGGTTTTTTCCCTTTGAGTTTCCACGTGAAAAACATTGGGTCAAATGTGCATGTGTTGTTCATGTGATTTTTGTATGAACATGTGTGTTTGAAATTGTTGATTCACTTCTTTTGTGAATTAATTCTCTCGCAGATAAAAGAATATAAGAAGGGGTTGTAACCATAATAGAAAAAAGAAAAGAGTTTCATAATTACTGATTCACCCTCCCGCCCCCCAGCAATTCCTTATTTCAACAATGCTTCATCAAGCAATAGCTTAATATATTATCTTGTTCTATCTTATCTATTTTCTTCTACCATGGGAGGTTTCTTTGGTTTTTGACAACGATCATTCCCAAGTGAAACTAGCTCAAGACCCAACTCTCTATACCTTGACCTTGTTAGGGACATGCACTATGAAATAACAAGGAAAAAATCTCTTTGATACCACTAATGTAAGTTGTACAAGGAATGAAATGAAATGTAGGAAAGGAAATGAAACACACACATAGATAGATATAACAAAGAGCACAATAATTTGGTGAAAACCTAACAAATAAAATAACAAAATATTGTAAGAACACAAATTTTCTAGAATGGTGGTAGTTATCTCTGAAGAGAGAGAGATGGTGGCTACATGCATCTGCAAAAGATATCACAAGATGTTGAAAAATTGGCCTTTTATAAAAAAATAAATAACCCTAGAGCTTGAAAACCTTAACCCTAGAAGATGAAGCACCAAAAGGTTTTTAGGACCTAAGGTGGTTAGTTGGTACATCAACTTCTCTTGGGTGAAAATTTTGCATACAATATTCATTTAGGGCAGATAATAGTTCATTGGAAAGAACTATATGAGGAATACAAATTTTGACTGGGGCCACAACATGGCATGGTAATTTTTTCCCCTTCAACTACTAAAAGTAATCATTTAGGGCCTCAAAATGACCCCGGAAGTTTGGGATCCAAAAAACCATGGAAAATTTGTGAAGAAGATAGAGAAAAGTTGATTCAATGGAAGAGGTGGGTGGCTACCGATATCCACCTAGATCATCTATTTGTTCATCATCAAAGTCTTGTAATGAATTTCTCAAACACCATAAAATATTCTATTACTAGTCCACAATTATATAACAACTAAATAACAATAGCATGGTGTTTGGAACTTGTAGCAAGTAAGAAGTGGCATGGTTACCGTCATGAATTCACACCACCAAGTTTGGTCATTAGGAATCTTAGGGTATGTCTGAGTTAAGTAGGAATTACAACACTTATTATATAACATATAATCATGTGTGGATCCATAACAAGTGGCAACCCTCATATTTCCATAGAAAACAAGACTTTATCACTAAGACAAGATCCATACTAATATATCTCCCCCCAGCATACCATTCCTTTAACTTTTGTAGCATGTATCTAATTTGTAGCAATATCGACATGTTTCATGAAGAATACACAACTTACAAAATTAATTATTTAACTGTAATAAAACCAAGCAAGGTATACCTAAATGATTTATGATCCAAAATGGTTATAGTTATGGATATAAAGAAGTGAAAAAGGAAACGAAGAAGTATGAAAGAAAAAGGGAAAATGATGAAATCATGTCAAAACAATGTTCTATCATCATCTAAATAATATTTAACAACCTCCTATAAACACACAAGTAGGTTTCTTGCATAGAGATAAACTCTACTTCACAATTATCAATAATAATAACAGTCCCAACCTTTGGTGTCACTAAGTATCACACATTATGACAAGTAGGATTTACCCATTCCAACATTCCCTCTTAACAAGTACTTGTATCAATATCTTATTATGTAGGCTTCATCGGTATTTAGTCCTCTACAACACATGCTCCCATAGAAACTAAAGATGTTCCTTATCAACAAGTTTGTCTTTTGGTGCAACTAAATATTTTCTTTCTCTAGGAATCACCAATTTGTATTAGCTCATACAATTGAACAACCATCCTTTGGAATACATGGGTACCTAGCTACTACAACCACCAACCTAGTAGGAAGTCATTCAAGTTCATGGTTCATTCTACTTCTTGATGAAATCCATGGGCCTAGATGTGTAACAAATGTTATCATATTTTTAAGAGCTAACTAGTGCAACAAAGGCACCCACTCTACACTAACACGTCCCTTGAGTCTTACCTCATGCTTATTTTTGTTAGACCCATGAAGGATTTGAACCTTGAATCACATGGTTTAAATAGTACTTCATAACACAATGATCACCAATTAAGCACCTACAATATCTGGTGAAAGTAGGGGTTTTTTAAATTGGAAAGATGTATTGGGTCCCTATTGGTAGGGGGCTAAATAATGTGACTTTTAGAGATATTTTCCAATATGTAATCAAATTAAGGATATTGTTTAATATGCAATGAACACAAGTGATATGTTAAAGATTCATTCAGTGAAACCCCTATGAACAACATATATATCTCAGATAATAATTTTTCAATATCCAAAAATAACATTACAAAATCAATTCACGTTACATATAATAAATTTCAATATCCAAATATCTAAAAATAGCATTATTGAATCAACTTTTACAAACATATAGCACATATACATCTCACCAAATATAATGCAAGTTCCCATAAACTTACAATTTCCACATCCTAGTGCCCAAATTCTACACTACAAGGAATGCCGACAATACACATTAACAAGTGGCCTTCCAATTCTAACCTCTATGGGTGCTACAACCAACTCTTGTTGCCATAGTCGACAATGGAAATATACCTTAGACTTTCATACACCAATAATTACATTGACCATGGTCAACAATGGTAATATACCTTAGACTTTCATACACCATAGGTTACATTGACCACAGATATCAATATATATAAAGCCAAATGGTACTCTTAGCCAATAAGTTTGTATAGTCATGCAATCTGTTATCACAACTTCTCAACCTCCACCATTGTCTAAAGACGACTACAACATGCAAAAAAAAAAAAAAAAAAACCTTCACTATAGCCAACAAAGAATGTAAATCTAAACCTAATTTGACTAATAAGTTTTTTGAAACATTTCTAAAATTTAATAAAATAATTTGAATTATATTTATTAGAAATATTTCAAAATCAACCATCAAAATAAAAATAATCATGATGAAATGTATGAATTAGCAAACAAAACGTATTAACTGATAAGAAGTTGTAAACATAAACGTGTTAACTCATAACTCAAGGCTCCACGCACAATAGTTCTACCGTACCAGCGAATCCACTCAAAACTGGTATGCAATCCTTTACGGATGATTGGAAAATAGTGACAATCGAGAACTCTCTCTCAAAAGAACCAGCTTACATTAACCACACAATTACCTAAGATTAACAATGTAAAAATGACATAATCTCTTTCACACAATTACATAAGATTAACCATGTAAAAATGACATAATCTCATGAAAGAGTTACGAATTATTTTTACCTGCCTTGATCATTATCTTTTCAGGAAAGAATTATGTCACTGTCAGTTATGATATCATATTTAAAAACTGAGAAATGAAAAAATAAATATTATTTCAACATTATTTAAAGTAGTGAGTTTAAATATTATTTTAACAGTAGTGAGTTCTTAGTGAGTTAGAAAGGTTGCCATTAAATAATTTGGTATGTGCTTATTCTTACAAAAAAAGGTTTTCAATCATTGTAATTTTCATGGTATCTAATTATTTCGGAATTTTTTTTTTTCACACAAATTTGATTTCACAATCAAATATGTACTTTTCTTTAAAATAATTATAAATTATAAATATATGTTTATTTTGATTCGTCATATTTTGAGTGTTTTATAAATTATTTACTATTTATATTTTGAAAGAAAATTTGATAGAAATCACATAAAAGAAATATCGGCCAATGCTTTTAGAACCAATTAATGTGGATCATCATGAGGACTAGATAAATATGGCAAATGCTTAAATAGAGAGTAATGTAGAAAGCATAATATCATGGCTTAAATAGGAGCAATGTAGATCATGGCAAAGGCTTAAATAGAAAGCAATGTAGAAACCATAATATCATGTAAAGGCTATATTAAACTGCAAATTTTTGAAAGATAATATTTAATTTATGATTTTAATTTATTAAAATCCAATAATATTAAATAAATTCTATAATCGAAAAATATAACTAACAAAAATTAACCAGAAGCAAACCATCAATAAGTCAAAAAATATAATTAAATCCAAAGAAAGAAAAATAATCAAAATAAAAAGGACAAATGAATCAGAATCGAGCATAGAGCATAGATTACGGGGTTAAGGCCCATAACCCATTAAACAAAGAATAACCAAAAACACTCAAAAGGAAAAACAGAGTAATAAAATACTAACGAACAAGATGATAATTTTAAAATCCAATCAGATATAGCCGTGGATCTAAATTATTAATTTGATAAATAAAAGTATATAAATATTAATAATATTAGTGTTTATTAATATTATAATTATTTTATTATTAGTTTTTAATCTTTACTTATTTATATATATTGATATTATAATATAATTTAATATAAATATTAATTATTAGTATTTTATTTAGTATTAATTTTATCGATAATTAATATTATTAATAATATAAATATTAGTTATATATAAATATTATATATTTACTCTTTATTATCAGTGTTTAATCTTTTTATATATATAGATAAAATAAAAAAGAATTAAATATTATTAAAACTTTAATCAAATTTAGCCATTTTATATAGATAAAATAAAAAAGAATTAAATATTATTAAAACTTTAATCAAATTTAGCCATTAATAGGTTAATAAATAAAAGTATATATATATGAAATAGAAATATAATAAACAATTAATAAATTAATAAAATTTATTTGAATATTATTAAATATTTTTCCTTTGCTTTCTCATGTCAAACATAATCGTTTTCTTCTGGCTGTTAGGTTGACTTGTCTCATATATATATATGAAATAGAAATATAATAAATAATTAATAAATTAATAAAATTTATTTAAATATTATTAAACATTTCCCCTTTGCCTCCCCGTGTCAAACATAATCGTTTTTTTCTGGCTGTTAGATTGACTTGTCTCCCTATTTAACCCTCTTTTTGGTTTTCTGGCTGTTAGATTGACTTGTCTCCCTATTTAACCCTCTTCTTGGATCTGTTTCCTCTTCCTGGATCTATTTATTCCTCGTGTCCTGATGATGGACCAAGTTTCTTCATCGTTTCCTAATGATGAACCACAGCGGTTGGTTTGAAAAGTGACAACCAAAATCTTTAATATAACTTTTTCATTGTCTCCCTATTTAACCCTCTTCTTGGATCTGTTTCCTCTTCCTGGATCTGTTTCTTCATCGTGTCCTGAGGATGAACCATACTTGTTGGTTTGAAAAGCATTGACCAAAATCTTCAATATAACTTTTTCCGAAAAATTCTTATCCATTAAAATGATAAAATATAAAAAATAACATAATAATAAATACTAAAAATAACATAATAATAAAATAAAATAATAAAATACTAAAAATAACATAATAATAAATACTAAAAATAACATAATAATAAAATAAATTGATAAAATACTTAAAAAACAAGAATTACTAAAAAAACCTAAAATAACATAATAATAAAATAAAATAATAAAAAACAAGAATTACTAAAAAGACCTAAAATAACATAATAATAAAATAAAATAATAAAATAAATTGATAAACTAGTTAAGAAACAAGAATTACTATATATATAAAAATAAATAAATAAATACTCATATTCTCCTTGAAAATTACTAAAAGGACAAGAAAGATAAAAAAAAAATACTCATATTCTCCTTGAAAATTACTAAAAGGACAAGAAAGATAAAAAAAAAATACTCATATTCTCCTCAAGAGATTAATTTTGTTGGAAAAAGATTCTTTCATCCAAGCAAAATGTAACAAACTCCTCAGAACGCATCACAACATTTCTCGTTTACCAATAACCGATAATAATAACAACCCCAATCAACTATCTTTAATGTGACGAATATCACACGTAAAACAAATAAGCGTCGCTTATTTGAACGCTACTATTTGACATGTAGCGTGTGCAAACGTTACTTTATTCTTCGTGTACGTTAGTTATATTTTGTATTATTCTTTGCTATGCACGTTCAGGAAAGTTGTAAATCAAAAGCATCGCAAGTGAATTGTGATTGTGTAATCGAGAAATGCTACATAACAATCTTTTTTTCATTTTTAAGTTGATGAAAGACTTGCAACACGACGACTTAAAATACAAAGTTTGTATAAAGATTGACAATTTCACATTATATTTACACCAGAACCCTTGAAGCAAGAACTGCAACACAAGACTTCAAATACTTTGTATAATGGCATTGACAGACTTAAAATATTTTGTATAAACATTGACAATTTCAGCTGGTATTCAGAAAACAGGATAGCATAACTTTGGCGATTAGTGATATTTCATGAAGTTATATGCTACAGATTTTTCATGTTCATATACATGTGGCATAGCAGCCTTCAGAGTCTTAATTTTCAGGTCACTCTGCTGCCAAAACTTCCCTATTCACAAGAGTTATATTGACAACTCTGCAACTGACATGAGTGCCACTGCACCATATATTTTCATAGCTGAAAAATTTAGCCATCCTTCTTTGCCCGTTCATCATCCAAACTACCTATATGGATCGCTACAAATCTAACTAATCTAACTATCATGTTATTGCTCAAATTTCTTCAAGAACTCAAGCTGCTAATCTCCATGATATTCCTTCATTGTTTATAGATGGTATAACTTCAAGCAGCAGCAGATACAGATCCAATGTAAGGTGTAGCTGTCCCATTTTGCAGATCAGAAGAACCATCATTGTGATCCTCCTCCTCTTCAGAACTCCATAAGAAATGAGCATAAGATGAAAGAACATAACTGCAAAAAATCAGGTCAAACTAGGTCAGTAAGAGTATGTTTTATGAGTTGCAGGGTCACCATGATCTAATGGTACATTAAGCAGCAAAGTACAGTATAGGGTAGTCCAAGGCTTATTTCAACAGATTTTTGTCAATACTGATGGGATTTTTCGGATGAGTTTAATCTACCCTGCGAATTTAATAGGAATGCCATTAATGTGGAAAAGAAAACTCAAAATTCTTCTCAGCATGAGGCTAGAGGGAGATCTGAAATATCTTACCAGTCATCAGGGGTAGCCTTCACTGCCCGAGCAAAGTAAGTTTCAGCCCGAGCTGCATCATTATATGTTTCCCATGTGAACTTGGCATAGAGTGACAGTACCTCTGCATCTTCCGGGCTTGCCAAAATGGCTCTCCCATAATATTCCTCTGCTTTTGGAATATCATGTTGCACCTATCAATAGAATACATGAAACTCTAAATAAATCAAACCCACTGGAGAATCAACATGGCATAATCATAGAATTACAATTTCATATCTAGTTCATGAACTCAGAAGCATAGAACCTGCACAATTAATTACTCTAAATAAATCAAACCCGCTGGAGAATCAGCATGGTATAATCATAGAATTACAATTCCATATCTAGTTCATGATGTCAGAAGCAAAGAACCTGCACAATTAATTACCTCATGCAGAAACTTTGCATAGTTACTGAGAAGAAGTGGATTGCCAGGATTTGCTTCCAACATGCTTTGATAATACAAATCTCTGATGTTCTTGGAATTCTGATCTTCTGCAGCTTCACAATTTCGTCCTTGTCTTTCAATACCAGATCCTCTACTCATATGCTCAGTCTCAGACACATGGGCAACTCTGCATCCTCTTGCAGTTCAGATTAATGGCACTCCATTTGGGCCAACTTCTAGAGTTGAATATTTATAACCCTCAATTTTGCTAGACACTAATGGATAGTTCTCATGAAGAGTTGCTACAAATGAGTCTACAAACTTACTCATGTTTCTGCTGGTTAGCTCTACATTAACTCCATCCAATTCTTCAACCTTAATACTTATGAGACTGGAGCCCAAAGGGTACTTTGAATCTACAAGCTTACTCATATTTCTGCTGGTTACCTCTACATTGTCTCCACCCAATTCTTCATCCTTAATACTTGTCAGACTAGAGCCCATAGGGTGGGAAATTGATGCCAAGGTCGAGTCGCTTTCTAATTGTATTTGAATTTGTTGGGCAGAGACTGAATTCTCAACTGGGTTTTCCAGACATGCAATATCTAATTTACTCACTTCATCCAGGCTTGGATGAGAGACTGTCCAGGTATTCAACCCTAACAGGCTGCTAGCTTCTGCAGATTCCGAGTTTCTGCAGGTAGAGGCTGTAAAATTACCATCCGATAGGGAGAGGATTCTTCTGCATCTCATGGGAAAAGCAGAATCAGTGGCCTCACCATCAGAATCAGCATGATCTGTGAATAGGCTCATGCGGGGATTGGAACCAGGACATCTGGAAAAACACCCATATACAGATTTTCCTGAGTTCCAGATGTGTGGATTCGTGGGTTTTATCTTGTCTCTCTTCGTGACCTCTAAGTGGGAAAGAGCAGAAGCTGTAAACACAGAACTGGGAGAATTTCTGAGCAACAGCATTTTGGGCAGAGGCAGGATTCGAGAGAGAATCACTGCGAGGAGATTAAGTCGCTGGACATAGCTAAACGGAATGGGTTTGCGCTCAGGAGATAGGGATTCGAAGGAACTGCTCTGCTATCGTTGCACTCCCACTCCAGTGGGAGCTCTGCCCCCTCTATTTATTTATATCTCTTTTCCGTCTTTCTCAGGGGTTCACTTCATACTACCTCCTTCGAAACTTGTGTAACCCTAAGCACGTTCGGTGGAAAGAGAGTCCTGCCACGCGTAATCTGTTACATCTGCACACACCATCCCTCCCATGAGGGTGGCTCAAATATTCATGCTTATCCATTATCTCGAGGCACAGAGAGGCACACTCGAAAGTTCTTTCGTCATTAACTTCCCTTTGGGACTTCCAAGTAGTAAAATAAAATTAGCAATGATATATTATAGCGATAACTTTAATCACCACTTGTACCTGGTTACGAGAGAAGTCTACTTTAATAAAAAAATTTATATTCCAACGGTTTTAATAATTAAAATTATTATAAGTGTTTGGAGTAGGTTTTAAAATTGTTTTTATTTGGATAAAAATTTGTTTTTCAAAGAGATAAGGAAATAGGTGAACAGCCTAAGACCCCAAGGTTCAGAAGCATTTCACAAGAGTAAAAGCCTATGGAAATAGCTTGTGACGATCCAAGACTCAGAGGCATCTAGAAAGAGAAAAAGTCTATGGAAATAGCCTGAGGCATCTGGCATGAGTGAAAACCTGTCCCCTTACATACCACTCATAGTTATTCCAAGTAGCTTGGTTTTCCTTGAATAACTATAGGGGTAAAAGCCTATGGAAATACACTGAGGCATCTAGCATGAGTGAAAGTCTGCCCCCTTACAGACTACTCACGGTTATTCCAAGTAGCTTGGTTTTCCTTGAATAACTGTGATGAGTCAACCTACATTCATGATTAGCAACCAAAATTGATTATCCTCATTGTTGATCTGACTACTGAATTATAATAAAATTACCCACCACTTAAAAAATTAAAATTATTATATTAAACTTATAATAAATTTAATTTAATTATATTGCTTTAGGGTTTTATGAAAAATTAAACAAATGATAGATTTAGCTTGCATAAACTTAAGGCTTCATTTACCATTATACTCCCCACCCAACCTAAGAGTCGACACACTCCTATGCATCTAGCCTCATTACCATCATACCCACCACCCAACCTAAGAGTCAACACACTCCCGGGGTTAATTATTGATAGTTTTTGGACTCGCGAGTCGCGAATTTTAAGCATTTGAGGACACATTGAACTATGGATGGAAATCCCAACAATAAGTGCTAATTAAGGAAAGTATAGCATTAATTACATTTTTCTTAATTGGTATTGCCTCCAACTTCCATCGAGACGACATTCATCTCAATTATTGAAAGGTAGAGAATTATCATGATCGTCAGTGGTCACTGCCTCAATCGAGGGGAGAAAGTTACGGCCGAAAAATAATGCAGAGGTCAGGTTTAAAGAGATCTCATCGTGTCAAAAAATAGCTTATTAGTACTTGTCTCGTAATGCAGAGGTCAGGTTTAAAGAGATCTCATCGTGTCAAAAAACTAACTTATTAGCACTTGCCTTGTCAAGGGCATTTACTTTGACCTCAAGTGGTTGATTTTTAATATTTTTCAGTGTTTATTATAATTTTAATTAAAGCGGGTAGAAAATGTTTAATATTTTTATTTTCTGTTAAATTGAGAAATAAATTTTTAATATTTTAGTATTTTTATTTATGATTTTAGCTTGGTTGAGTTATTGTTGATGAGAGTTAATTTTCTGATAAAGGGTATTAAAATTAATTTTCTAAGTAATTATTTTTTCGATGAGTGCTGTGACACTAACACTGTTATACTACTATTGTGCCCAATCATACTAACACAAATTTGCAATTAATAACATTACATTTCATCATTGTGATCACAAATTGTTAAAATGTATTTAAAAACATTTAAATAACTTTTCATTGTCGTACACAATGGTTATTATACTATTCTTGTACGGAAAGCTCCGCACACTGCTGAAGAGGGACTAGATAACTAATATTATTATATTTATTCATTGTGATGACGACTTATTATTTCCTTAACTATACATAGAAAGCACAAGTTGATAAATGTGTTTATTTAAAATCTTTGTCCATAAATCTGTGCAATAGTGTTTTCAGTGTCATTTCTGCATAAATTATTACTTAACAATGGTTGCCTTAGAATTTATTTGATCATATACACATTATCCTGTTTGAGTATGAACATAGAATATAATAAACTATAAAATTATACTTGAACATAAAAACCTGCAATAGCAAAAAACAGTAGCACCTCTCGTTGGCTCTGTTGCATCGCGTTTTGGTATTCAACCAAATTTAATCTTATCTTATATCATTTAATTATTAAAAATTATTAAATTCTATAAAATATATATATATTTAATTTTTTAAACATAAAAAATAATAACATTAATATTTTTTTCATTAATATATATCCCAGGTATACTATGAAAGAAATAGCAATAATATTAATAAATTTAACGAGTTCATTTGCAGTTCATAACAAAGAGATTATAGACTTCAAATAATGATGTGTTTAAATCAAAAGTGAGAGGTGAAGTGTTATTGGATTTCACTTATAGAGTCTGGTCTCATTTTCTATGTAATGACCTCCTCCCACATTTATCCACTTTTACAAGCTCTCCGGGGTAAACATGAGTTGAGTGTCACTATCATATGATCCGACCACCAAGTTTCAATTATGGAAGTGGGGCCGACAAACCAACAACAAACTGACATCCCATAGGAACTACAGACCACTCAGGGGCTTCCAAACCACCCCAGGTGATCAATCCCTAAGCTGAAACTCTTTTTCACTAAGCTTATCCTCTAATGATCTAAACGCACCCATAACACTGCATGCATTCGATTATGAGGCTCCAACCACACCCATAAGCTTCTCTGCATGTGGTTCGGACCCAAATTTCTCAGTTAAGTGCATGCGGTCACGAGATCTATGCCACTTTTTTAGGCAAGCCTCCAGACCACTGCCTAGAACTGCCTGTAACTTTCCAAAATCCTGATTAAGATTATAACAATCTCAAACATTCAAACTTGATTAAGATCTTTACCAGGACATGCTTAGTACACAACAAACATTTCGTCGAACATTTGGTAAACATGAAAACTACAAGTCATGAAGGCATATCTGATCATAAACTTCTAAATTTCATCTAAGAATCATGAAGAAAGCTTCAAGCCCTCTCTAACTAGCTACAACAACACTTGTTAGTCCATGCATTCATCAACCATCTAGTAACTTAACAAATCATGAACAAGAGCCATAGCTAGAGCACATCATATAACCAACATATAACTAGAATAAAGACCATAACAAATCAACCATAATGTCAACATGATAACCAGTACAAGTGCTTATAGATCACAATAGGAAAATAGATCATATTAACATATGAAAATGCTAGCCAAGTCAGGGACTTCCACGTACCACCCGACCATAGATTGGGTTGAACCAAACCTCTCTTTCATCCAATCACCCCCGCGCCATATTCCACGCATGAATGTGGGATCATATGGGTTAAACTAAAACAAAACCAACCAAGGCTTCCAAAATCCAAACCAACTCATCCCTCATCCACAATGATCTCACCTATACGGTCCAGAAATCACTAACATGATTGAGATCGATCTCTACCCAAGTTGTCCAGGGCTCCAGAAACTAATAACTCAACCCACAACCTCCAGGGAACCTGATCTCTTCCAGGGCTATACAACGTTTTTCCCAACCCTAAGTCTCCAGGGACTACTAACTCAACCCACAGATTCTAATGAATCTAAATTTTTCAAGGGCTCTAAAGCATTTGTTCCAACCCACAACCATAGGGAATGTAAGAACCAATAAGAAAAAACAAGTGGGAAACCCACAACACCATGGCTATCTAGGAAATGGCAAGGCAGGGTTGAAACAATTGTCACTTCAGGAAAATCTCCATGCCAATGACAACACATAATCAAGGAACCACTTGCATATACCATGCATCCAAAAATCAACAAGGAAATCATACATGCAATCTATTATCTGCAAAGAAATCATGTTATTGTTGTTGATCCAATTGTCTCCTTGTGCTTCCTTGCTTTCCTTTGATTTCTTTCTCCAAATCCAAGTGAATGCTAGAGTGCTCCAAGTATTCTCTAGGTTTGTAAGAGTATGAGAGAATGAAAGGAGAGCCAAAACTGAATTGACCAAAAGCTTAATTGACGAAAGTTGTGAACTGATTCTTTGATGTCATTTTAGCATTGATCTCTCTTTTTTCTTAATTTTCCTTCACTTTTCCTTTAATTTCCATTGCATGCAAATTTATGTCTCTTCATCTTCCTTTCCTCCTATTTTCCTTTTCTTCATAATCATATTTCAATTATTGCCTCTTTGCCTTTACCAATGTCTTTGTCAATTTCCATAATCATTATTAATCACAAGTAATGCCCACTATAATGGTTTTCCTAACATTCAACTTGGAATATGTGTCCCATGACCTTGGTCTTATTTTATTTACATGTAATTCAACCATGGATTGTTATGAACCCTCCCCCTTGGGGGAACACTGTCATCGGTGTTCAATGATGCTTATAACCAACAAAACATGTTGCCTATTAGATCCCTATAATACTAGTGTAGCCACCTTATTGTTATTGTTATTGAAGCCCCCTTATTATTATTGTTGTTCCCATGCAACCCCCATATTGTTATTGTTGTGCCCCATAGAATCTCATCTTTGTTATTGTTATGCCCTCACATTATTATTGTGATGTAGGCTATGATTATATTGTGACCTCTTAGACTCCTATATATACAACGGACGTCTTGTCATTTGTATCATTCAAGAATTGTTCATTTATGTGATTTAAATGAAGTTTTCCCCTCGAAGATGATATTTTTCGAGTCGTTGATTTATCTTTTCTTCTATTTTATGAGCCAGTTGCATAACATTTGGTATCAGAGATTTGGATTATAGGGTTTCGCTGCTTCAAATAGGTCATCATGTCATTTTCGCTATAATATTTTTTCTATAAGGCTTCAGAGGCTAAAATTACAACGACATGGAGCTGAAATATTGGTGAACCTTGTGCCATAATTTCAGATCTTGGTTTGATATATTTTCTGAGATATGGTCCAAATAAGTTAAGGTTTTTTTCATGCTCCATAATTCAGTCTCAAACAAGTGACCGAGGGAAAATCGTCATATTTTTCTCTTCAAGCATCATACTAGAATTTCGTAAAAAATTAAAGAAAGAGAACTGAGTGTAGTTTCTTGTATATAATTTTTAGGGCTAAAGGATGAAACAATGACACGTGGCATTACGTACATGTTCTCTCTACTAAACCAATCCATAATCAGGTCATTGTGAGAGATTTGACATAACATTATTTTGAAGAATCAAATTTTGGTCTGACTTACGGCATTGGAAAGAAGACTCAAAGGATTATCACCAAAAAAAATAAAAAAATCAGACCTTGGACATCCTAAATTACAGAGTTACAATTGTTTAAATATCAAGCTCCTAAAAGCAAGAACAAGGTGTGCATTTTTTTTCTAAATTGCATAACTTTTGTTTGAAAAATTAGTTTGAAATGATTCTAAGGGCATATTGAAGCATATATATCAACATTGGGTTATAAATTCATCCAAAACAAAATAATTCGACACTTATTAATCCCTCACAAGGCTCTACTATGACACACGAAGAGGAAGAATTGCAACATGATATATCAAAATTGTGGGACCAAGTGCAACAAATTTATAATTTTCCCTTGGCTGAGTTAGCTCTGATGGGACTTAATTCACTTGATAGAGGGCATTTTATTTTTGGTATTTGTCACTACCTGACAATTAATTAAGAAAAAAAGAACACTAATTTTTTAAGTGATCATTTCGTCGATCAATGCTATGACACTAACATTGTTATGCTACTACTCTGCCCAATCATGCCAAAACTGACACGGTTGTGGGTCTTTTACATAGGCCACGGGGTGAAAAAATTTGTAATTAATAATATTACGTTTCATCATTGTGATCACAAATTGTTAAAATGTATTTAAAAACATTTAAATAACTTTTCAAACTACTATGTGTTTCATTTTCGTACACAATGGTTCATTATGATATTCTTGTGTGAAGTTTTCCATGTGTGGAAAGCTCCGCGCACTATTGAAGAGGGACTAGATAGCTAATATTATTATGTTTCGTCATTGTGATCACGACTTATTATTTCCTTAATTATACATAGAGAGCACAAGTTGATAAATGTGTTTATTTAAAATCTTTGTCCATGGACCTGTGCAATAGTGTTTTCAATATCATTTATGCATAAATTATTAGTTAACAGTGGTTGCCTTGGAATTTATTTGATAATATACACATTATCTTGTTTGAGTATGAGCAGAGAATATAATAAACTATAAAATTATACATGAACAAAAAAGCTTGCAATAGCAAAAAACACTAGCACCTCTCGCTGGGTTTGTCGCGTCGCATTTTGGTATTCAACAAAATTTAATCTTATCCTATATCATATAATTATTAAAAAGTATTAGATTCTATGAAAAAGATACATATCTAATTTTTTAAACATAGAAAATAATAACATTAATACCTCTTTTCACTAATATATATCCCATGTATATTGTGAAAGAAATAGCAATAATACTAATAATATGTTACAAGTTCATTTGCAGTTCATAACCAAGAGATTGTAGACTTCAAATAATGATGTGTTTAAATCAAAAGTGAGAGGTGAAGTGTTATTGGATTTCACTTATCGAGTTTGGCCTGATTTTCTATGTAATGACCTCCTCCGACATTTACCCACTTTTACAAGCACTCGAGGGTAAACATGAGTTGAGTTTCACTATGATATGACACGACCTCCAAGTTCCAATTATGGAAGTGGGGTCGACAAACCAACAACAAACTAACATCCCTTAGGGACTACAGACCACTCAAGAGCTTGCAAACCACCCCAAATGATCAATCCCTAAGCTGAAACTCTTTTTCACTAGACTTATCCTCCAAACGCACCCATAAGACTGCATGCATGCAATTATGAGGCTCCAACCACACCCATAAGCTTCTCTGCATGCAATTATGACCCAAATTTCTCAGTTAAGTGTATGTGGTTGTGAGATCTATGCCACTTTTTTAGGCAAGCTTCCAAACGACTACCCAGAAATGTCTCTAACTTTCTAGAATCATGATTAAGATGACAACAATGTCAAACATTCAAACTTGAACAAGATCTTGACTAGGACATGCCTAGTACACAATAAACATTTTGTGAAACATTTGGTAAACATGAAAACTACAGGTTATGAAGGCATATCTGATCATAAACTTCTAAATTTCATTTGAGAATCACCAAGAAGGCTTCAACCCCTCTCTAACTAGCTGCAACATCACTTGTTAGTCCATGCATTCGTCAACCATCTAGTAACTTAACAAATCGTGAACACGAGCCATAGCTAGAGCACATCATATAACCAAGTATATAACCAACATACAACTAGAATAAAGACTATAACAAATCAGCCATAATGTCAACATGATAACCAATACAAGTGCTCATAGATCACAATAGGAAAATAGTTCATATTAACATATGAAAGTGCCAATCAAGTTAGGGACTTCCACTTAGCACCCACCCATAGATTGGGTTGAACGAAACCTCTCTTTCATCCAATCGCCCCCGCTCCATATTCCAAGCATGAATGTGGGATCATATGGGTTAAACCAAAACAAAACCAACCAAGGCTTCTAGAGGCCAAACCACGTCATCCCTCAACCATAGTGATCTCACTTATACGGTCCAGAAATCACTAACATCATTTAGAAAGGTCTCTACCCAAGTTGTCGAGGGCTCTAGAAACTAGTAACTCAACCCATAGCCTCTAGGGAACTTGAGTTGTTCCAGGGCTCCAGAACATTTTTCCCAACCCCAAGGCTCTAAGGACTAGTAACTCAACCCACAGACTCTAAGGAATCTAAGTTGTTCCAGGGCTCCAAAGCATTTGTTCCAACCCACGACCAGAGGGAACCTAAGAACCAATAAGAAAAAACAAGTGGGAAACCTACAACACCTTGCTTATCAAGGAAATGGCAAGGCAGAGTTGAGACCATTGTCACTTCAGGAAAATCTCCATGCCAATGACAACACATAACCAATGAACCACATGCATATACCATGCATCCAAAAATCAACAAGGAAATTATACATGCAACCTTTTACCTTCAAAGAAATCATGTCTAGTGTTATTGATCCAATTGTCTCCTTGTTCTTCCTTGCTTTCCTTTGATTTCTTTCTCCAAATCCAAGTGAATTATAGAGTGCTTCAAGAATTCCCTAGGTGTGTAAGAGTATGATAGAATGAGGGAATGAAAGGAGAGCCAAAACTGAATTGACCAAAAGTTCAACTGAAAAAAGCTATGAAATGATTCTTTGCTGCCATTTTATCATTGATCTCCCTTTTTTCTTCATTTTCCTTCATTTTTCCTTTAATTTACATTGCATGCAAATTTATGTCTCTTCATCTTCCTTTCCTCACATTTTCCTTTTTTTCATAATCATATTTCAATTATTGCCTCTTTTCCTTTGCCAATGTCTTTGTCAACTACCATAGTCATTATTAATCACAAGTAATGCCCACTATAATGTTTTTCCTAACATTCAACTTGGAATATTTTATTTACATGGAAAATCAACCATGGATTGTTATAAACCCCCCCCCTTGGGGGAACACAGTCCTCCGCGTTCAATGACGCTTATAACCAGCAAAACATGCTACCTATTAGATCCTTATAATACTAGTGTGTTATGAAACTAGCTCACAAAAAGATAGAAAAGATAGATGAACGCCTTAGAAATAAGCCTCTTCGAGGGAGAAACCTCCTTTACATTACACAAATGAACAATTCTTTGATGATACAAATGACAAGACCTTCTTTCTATATATAGGAGTCTAAGGGGTCATAATATAATCAGAGCTGACATAACAATAATAATGTAAGGGCACAATAATAACAATAGTGGGCTTCTATGGGGTACAATAATAATAAGGGGCTTGTACTAATAACAATAAGGGGTTACACTAGTAGTATAGGGACCTAACATGCCCCTCTCCTTCAAAAAGTGTTGTCCGTAGTTCTTGATGCTTCTGTATAAAATTCTTGTCCTCCCATGTGGAATCTTCAGCGGGTAATTTCTTCCAATTGATGAGATACTCTAAAATTGATCGATTTCGTAGCTGTCAGGTTCTTGTTTCTGTGAGTGCTCCAGGTTCCAATGTGATTTTTCCTTCCTAGTCAAGTTCTAGCAATATTGTTTGAACTAGGATCTTGTGCAACTTTTGAATGAGTGGCCACACTTCTTTGTCCTTCTTCCATTCATCCCTTGCTTCATTTATCCAATTTGGTTGGATAATAGAAATAGAACAAAACAATGCTTCGATATCCTCATCCTTTCTTGAGAATGCATCTACAACACCATTTTGCTTCCCTTCTTTGTAGATGATTTCAAAGTCATAACCCAACATATTTGTGACCCATTTTTTTTGTTCTTCTTAAGATAATCTTTGTTCTAAAAAGTATTTAAGATTATCATGATCCATTTTTACCTTGAAGTGTCTTCCCATTAGGTAAGGTTTCCATTTCTTAAGTGCATGTAGTATTGCCAATATTTCCTTCTCATAAATAGCTTGCTTGAGATGTAGCCATAAAAATACCCATTTGCCCACATCAAAACTTCGTTCAGTGTGATGTTGATCTGCCTATTGTTTCATTCAATTCTGCACCAAAGTGGCATTATCCTTTGAAAGTTGGAGAACTTGTTGTTGATGCTCAATGTGATCTTTCACTGCTTGAATCTCTTTCTTCTTGATATGTCCTATATTAAGAGTTTGAGAAGTGGTAATTTCTTCCAATGCATTACAAGATATGGTCAGATTCATTTCTTGATGCTCGATGTAATCTTTCACTTCTTGAACATTTTTGGTCTTGATATGTCCTTCTATATTGATAGTTTGAGGAGTGGTAATTCTAGCCAATGCATTATAAGATTGGTCGGATTCATTCCTTCTTTCTCGATGTAATCTTTCACTTCTTGAACCTTTTTCTTCTTGATATGTCCTTCTATCTTGAGAGTTTGAGGAGAGGTAATTCCTGCCAATGCTTTACAAGATATGGTCAGATTCATTTCTTCTTTATCTGGGGTTGTTTCCTAGTGTATACTTCTTTTGATGCTTCTTTATCCTTTTCTTCCTCCTCTTCATAATATATGTAAAATAATTTCTTCTCAACACACTTCTGACCTTTAGTGTATTTGATATCACAATTGTAGCAAAGCCCTTTTTCTATTTTTTCTTCCAATCGTTGTGGTGTAAACCTTGTAGGTTTTGGAAGGCTAGGAGAAAAAACACTTCCATAATTATAGTCATGAGTGGTTGGATTCCTTGTTTCCATAATTTCGCTTTCAATTTTTCTTGCCCACCTAAATGCCTTCTCCAATGAATCAGGTTCCCATAGACAAGCCTCATGTTGAATGATATCCTTTAAAGTCCTTATGAAGACATCAATCCTTTGCTTCTCTGGAATATCATTTACCCTTATATTCAATTTTTGGAAGTCTTCAATGTGCTCTTCCATTGAGAAATTTTGTTTGAGATTTATCAATTGGCTAAAGAAGGTGTTGCTCTTTTTATCCTCATAATGTGCTATCATTTCCTCTGTGAAAATTGACCATGTAACAAGTGTTTTACGAGAACAAAGCCCTTTATACCATAAAAATTGATTTGGTTCTAAATATGAAGATGTAATATGTACCTTTTGTAACAATTGCACCTCATGTAGATCAAAATATTGCTCCATCTATAGTATCTAATTTACCGGATCCTTGCCATCAAACTTCCTCATGTCATCTTTTCTTGGTTTTAGAATCTTGATATTGAAATGACTGTAACTCTATAATTTCAGATCTCCAAGTTCTAAAATTGCACCCTGCAGTAGCCCTCTCATTTCTCTTTCTAACCTTGCAAGTCTTATCAAGATTGGATTCTCCAAGGAAGAGCTATGCCAAATCTCCCACGGTCACCTAATTATACACTAGTTCAGTAGAGTGAACTTGTACGATGTGCTGCGGGTCATTGTTTCAACCTTAGGTTCTTAAAATGATACCAAAACAAACTACAGCCTGTCCTCTCTCTATAACTTCTTACGAAAAATCAATCTGATTCTCAGAGCGAACGTTATGACAATTTTCCCAAGGTGACCTGTTTGGAATGTAATTTGAGGGTCTGCAAAAACCCTAACTTCCTCAGAATATATATCCGAAAATATAGCGAGATAGGATCTGAAATTCAGAGTTGTGGTTCAGAACGATTTTTTCTCAATTTTTTTTTTAGCTTCTCAAACTTCGTAGCGAAAGTTTTATAACGAAAATTCTATGATAACCTGTTTTAGATGAAATTCTGGATCTTGTCAAAACCCTAACTTCCTTAGATCATATCTCCGCAATTATAGCGAGACAAGATCTGAAATTCAGAAACAAGGTTTAGCGAGATTTAGTCTCAAATGGGTTTTTTTTCACTTCTGAAACGTTGCAGAAAAAAGTTATAGCAAGAATGCCACGATTACCTATTTGGAGTAGCGAAACCCTAAAATCCAAAGCTCTGATACTAAATGTTATGAAACCAGCTCATAAAAAGATAGATGAATGCCTTAGAAATAAGCCTATTCGAGCGGGAAACCTCCTTTACATTACACAAATGAACAATTCTTGGATGATACAAATGACAAGACCTCCTTTCTATATCCAGGAGTCTAAGGAGTCATAATATAATCAGAGCCAACATAACAATAATAATGTAAGGGCACAATAATAACAATAGTGGGCTTCTATGGGGCGCAATAATAATAAGGGGGTTGTACTAATAACAATAAGGGGTTACACTAGTAGTATAGGGACCTAACATAGTGTATCCACCTCATTGTTATTGTTATTGCAACCCCCATATTGTTATTGTTGTGCCCCATAGAATCCCATTGTTGTTATTGTTGTGCCCTTACATTATTAGTGTTATGTAGGCTATGATTATATTGTGACCTCTTAGACTCCTATATATACAACGGAGGTCTTGTCATTTGTATCATTCAAGAATTGTTCATTTTTCCCCTCGAAGAGGATATTTTTTGAGTTGTTGATTTATCTTTTCTTCTGTTGTATAAGTTGGTAGCATAACATTTGCTATTAGAGCTTTGGATTCTAGGGTTTTGCTGCTTCAAACAGATCATCATGTCATTTTATCTATAATATTTTTCTATAAAGCTTCATAGCCTAAAATTGCAACCACATGGAGCTAAAATCTTGGTGAACTTCGTGCCATAATTTTAGGTCTTGGTTTGATATATTTTCTGAGATATGGTCCGAATAAGTTAAGGGTTTTTCATGCTCCATAATTCAGTCTCAAACAAATGACCGAGGGAAAGTCGTCATAACTTTCTCTTCAGGCATCAGATTAGAATTTCCTAAACAATTAAAGAAAGAGAACGGACCATAGTTTCTTGTATATAATTTTTAGGGTTGAAGGATGAAACAATGACACATGGCATTACGTACAAGTTCTCTCTATTGAACCAATCCATAATCAGGTCATTTTGAGAAATTTGACATAACATTATCTTGAAGAATCCAACTTTGGTATGACTTATGGCATTGGAAAGAAGACTCAGAGGACTACCACAAGAAAAAAATTCGGACCTTGGAGATCCTAAATTACAAGGTTACAATCGTTTAAATATCCAGCTCCTAAAAGCAAGAAAAATGTATGTATTTTTTTTTAATTGCATAACTTTTATTTTAAAAATTAGTGTGAAGTGATTCCAAGGGAATATTGAAGCATATATATCAGTATTGGGCTCTAAAATTCCTCCAAAACAAAATAATTCTACACCCATTAATCCCTCATAAAGATCTACTATGACGCATGAAGAGGAAGAATTGCAGCATGATATATCAAAATTATGGGACCAAGTGCAACAAATTTTTCTCTGACAAAGAGAAACAAAAGATGAACTAAAAGGGAACATGGATGGTTAAAAAGAAGAAATAAAATGTTACATAGATGGTTTAGAAAGTGATATGAATGGTTTAAAAGCAGACATGGAAGGTTTGACAAAGTTGCTACAAGAAATTCTTCCTAATGGTGAAAAGGTATTCCATGAAAATCTTGATGAGCACAAAATGAATGTTAATCATGATTTTAGAGACTCCAATGTTGGGTTTAAGACCCACCACATTCCAAAGATCGATATGAGGAAGTATGATGGTAAGGATTTGGTAACATGGATATTACAGATGGAGCAATATTTTGATCTCCGTGATGTGCAACACACACAAAATGTAGGCATTGAATATTTATATTTAGAACCTAATCAGTTCGTATCATATCGATGACTGGTTTCTCGTAAACCACTTGTCACTTGGTCAATTTTTAAGAAGGAAATGATAGCACATTATGAGGATACAAATATCAACACCTTCTTTAGCCAATTGATAAATATCAAACAAAAGGGTTCAATGGCAGAGCACATTGAGAACTTCCAAAAATTGAATATCAGGGTAATTGATATTACAGAAGAGCATAGGATTGATGTCTTCGTAGGGATTTTAAAGGATAACATCTAATATGAGGTTCGCTTTTGCGAACTTAATTCATTGGAGAAGGCATTCAGGGTGGCAAGAAAAGTTGAAAGAAAAATTATGGAAGAAAGGAAGTATACCACTCACAACTATAAAGATTGAAGTGTTGTTGCTCCTAACCTTCCACAACCTACAAGGTTGACACCAAAATAATTGGAGGAAAAAAGAAAAAAAGGGCTTTGTTATAGTTGTGATAACAAATACACTATAGGTCATAAGTGCATTGACAATAAATTGTTTTACATAGATTGTGAAGAGGAGGAAGAAAAGGAACAAGAAACATCAAAATACAAGGATATACACCAGAAACCAACCCTAGAGAAAGAATAAATGGATCCGACCATATATTGTAATGCATTGGCAAGAATTACCACTCCTCAAACTCTCAAGATAAAAGGATATATCAAGAAGAAAAATGTAATAGTGCTAATTGATTCAGGTAGTACCCATAATTTTATTCATTTTAAGATAGCCAAGGAATTGAATTGCTTCATATATCCAACACTTGAGTGTCAAGTGATGATTGCAAATGGAGGAACTATAAATTTCTTTGGAAAGTGACATAATATCAAGCTAACCATGGGGGAATATGTATTGAATGGTCCAATGATTTACATTCTAATGGGTGGTGTTGATGTTGTACTAGGAGTCCAATGGTTACAATCTTTGGGGATGATAACTTTCAATTTTCAAGAACGTTTCTTGATTTTTTTTGGGAAGTAAAGGAAGGTTAATTAAGGGGTATCATAGGGAAACTAGAATAGATAATCAAATCTAAGGGAATGACAAAGCTTCCGAAGAAAGAAAAACAAGGTGTAATTGCACAATTATGCTCACTAGAGGTTCAAACATCGAAATCATTTATTTATCCAAATCTCCAAAAAGCCTTGGACAATCATTCCAAGGTGTTTGAGACTCCCAAAGGCCTACCACCTATTCATGATCATGATCATGCTATTCATTTGATTCCAATAAGAGTTCCTCCAAACATCAGGCCTTACTGATATCCTTATGCCCAAAAGAGTGAAATTGAACGATGATTGGAGAAATGCTAGAGGTTGGTATAATTCAACCTAGTCAAATTTATGTCTCTTCTCTAGTAGTATTGGTGCACAAGAAGGATGGATCATGGCATATGTGTCCATATTATAGTTAGCTCAACAAGCTCACTATTAAAGATAAATTTACAGTTCTTGTCATTGATTAATTGTTAGACGAATTACATTGAGAAATTTACTTCACCAAGCTAGATCTTTGTTCAGGATATCATCAAATTAGAATGAAGGTTGAAAAAATTTCGAAAACAATATTCGGAACTCATGAGGATCATTATGAATTTTGGTCATGGATTTTTCCCTTACTAATGTACCTTCCACATTTCAAGGTTTGATGAATTCCATTTTCAAACCCTTCCTTAGAAAATTTGTGTTAGTGTTTTTTGATGATATACTAATCTACAACAAGTCTTTGAGGGATCATGTTCAACATGTTGACTGGGTGCGTAATCTGTTACATCTGCACATACCATCCCTCCCATGAGGGTGGCTCAAATATTCATGCTTATCCATTATCTCGAGGCACAGAGAGGCACACTCGAAAGTTCTTTCGTCATTAACTTCCCTTTGGGACTTCCAAGTAGTAAAATAAAATTAGCAATGATATATTATAGCAATAACTTTAATCACCACTTGTACCTGGTTATGAGAGAAGTCTACTTTAATAAAAAAAATTATATTCCAACAGTTTTAATAATTAAAATTATTATAAGTGTCTGGAGTACGTTTTCAATTTGTTTTTATTTGGTTAAAAATTTGTTTTTCAAAGAGATAAGGAAATAGGTGAACAACTTAAGATTCAGAGGCATCTCACGGCCCAAGACTTGGAAGCATCTCGCAAGAGTAAAAGCCTATGGAAATAGCTTGTGATGACCCAAGACTCAGAGGCATCTAGTGTTGGGATTATGATTCAGGTTTGGCGCTATGGCACAGGTGTTGTACTTGATGGAAACTCACTCAAGTGGCAGATCTCTGTTCATGCTCTCAAAATCATAGAAAATGAGATACCCACAGGTGATCCTAAGAGAAGTTGCGGACCCATAGGTACACTGACCAAGAAGTGCGGACATACACGCAGGTGCTCCGTTCAGAAGGTGCGGACCCCAGTTCACTCACTCCAATGCAGAGAAGCACGCACACGTGGGGTTTCTTATGTTTGGCCCTTGGTATTTAGCCCGTCGATCATGATCCTATGGTTTTGGTTCGTCGTATAGGATCTAAAGTATTGAACCCCGATTTGGATCCCTTGTATTGGTTTTCGATGGTTTTGTCCCATGGTGTGAATAAGGGTTTGCCTATAAAAAGGAAAGGAGATCACTTGGCTAGATACTTGTGAAAATTGAATATCTTAAGATCTAAAATTTTGGGTGATCAGTTTTAAAAGCTAGATCTAAATCAAGGTGAATTTTAAGGCGAATCTATTGATAGGTCGTGATCTCTCAGGCGCATGATCAGATCTGTGGATCTGACTGTCTGTGGCACATTGGAGGACTGTTAATTTGGCTCTATTCAGAGGTCCGTAGGCGATCCACAACGTAGGTGCGGGGGTCCACAGTGCAGTAGAAGGCGCAGGTGCGGGGATCCGCAGCGCAGCAGAAGGCGCAAGTGCGAGGTACGCAGCGCAGAAGAAGGCACAGTGCAGAGGTACGCAGGGGAACAGAAGGACCAGGTGCGGAGGTACGCTGTCAGGCAGACAGTGCAGGTGCGGATCTAAGCAGAGGTACGCAGGGCAGCAGAAGGAGTAGGTGTGGAGGTACGCAGAGTAGAAGAAGGACCAGGTGCGGATCTGCGCAGTTTAGACACAGAAGAGTTGCGGATATTCGCAGGCTTCTATTGGTGAAGTTGCGGACCTTTCTTGAAACATTTGTTGGCTGTCTTTTATCTATTGCTGAAGAGTTCTGGGTTTAGATTACTGGTATTGTTGATCTGGTTACTGCATTCTGAGAAGTTATTGGTTGATTGAAAAAGTTGATTGGGTGATTCACATGTACTTGATGATTATTTGATGTTCATGGATCCAGTTTGAAAATTTATGAAAAGTGGTCCTTGGAAGAAAAGAAGTAGGGGGTTGTAGCTCCCTTCTAGGAGAGACTGGAAAACAAGAGAGGGTTGTAGCTCTCTGCAGGTTGCAACCTGCGTACTGGTAAAGGACTGCACCAGTACAAAATCATTGTAAAAGAAGTTTCTAATTGAAAGAACATAGAGACCTATTGCAACAGGTGGTTTTCACCCACATTGGGTTTCTACCTTATATCTGGTGTTCTTTGGTGTGATTATCTGTTTTTCCTGTTCTTGCTCATTATTATATGGTACTGACATACAAACTAATGATCAATATCTGAAGAATAAATTAAAGTATAAATCTGGAAGATATATTGAAAAGAATTTGATAATACTGATTCACCCCCCCTCTCAATATTATTTCCAACATCTAGAAAGAGTAAAAGCCTATGGCAATAGCCTAAGGCATCTGGAATGAGTGAAAACCTGTCCCCTTACATACCACTCATAGTTATTCCAAGTAGCTTGGTTTTCCTTGAATAACTATAGGGGTAAAAGCCTATGGAAATACACTGAGGCATCTGGCATGAGTGAAAGTCTGCCCCCTTACAGACTACTCGTGGTTATTCCAAGTAGCTTGGTTTTCCTTGAATAACTGTGATGAGTCAACCTACATTCATGATTAGCAACCAAAAATGATTATCCTCATAGTTGATTTGACCACTGAATTATAATAAAACTTCCCACCACTTAAAAATTAAAATTATTATATTAAACTTATAATAGATTTAATTTAATTATATTGCTTTAGGGTTTTATGAAAAATTAAACAAATGATAGATTTATCTTGCATAAACTTAAAGATTCATTTACCATTATACTCCCCACCCAACCTAAGAGTTGACACACTCCTATGCATCTAGCCTCATTACCATTATACCCACCACCCAACCTAAGAGTCAACGCACTCCCGGGGTTAATTATTGATAGTTTTTGGACTCGCGAGTCACGAATTTTAAGCATTTGAGGACACATTGAACTATGGATGGAAATCCCAAAAATAAGTGCTAATTAAGGAAAGTATAGCATTAATTACATTTTTCTTAATTTGTATTGCCTCCAACTTCCATCGAGATGACATTCATCTCAATTTATTGAAAGGTAGAGAATTATCATGATCATCAGTGGTCACTGCCTCAATCGAGGGGAGAAAGTTACAGCCGAAAAATAATGCAGAGGTCGGGTTTAAAGAGATGTCATCATGTCAAAAAATAGCTTATTAGTACTTGTCTCGTAATGCAGAGGTCAGGTTTAAAGAGATCTCATCATGTCAAAAAACTAACTTATTAGTACTTGCCTTGTCAAGGGTATTTACTTTGACCTAAAGTGGTTGATTTTTAATATTTTTTCGTGTTTATTATAATTTTAATTAAAGTTGGTAGAAAATGTTTAATATTTTTATTTTCAGTTGAATTTTTTTTATAATATTTTAGTATTTTTATTTATGATTTTTGCTTGGTTGAGTTAGTGTTGATGAGAGTTAATTTATCTGATAGAGGACATTAAAATTAATTTTCTAAGTGGTTATTTTTTCGATGAGTGATATGACACTAACACTCACAATAACATTGTTATGCTACTATTGTGCCCAATCATACCAACACTCACACGATTGAGGAAGGTGAACAAATTTGCATTTAATAATATTACATTTTATCATTGTGATCACAAATTGTTAAAATGTATTTAAAAACATTTAAATAACTTTTCAAACTACTATGTGTTTCATTGTCGTACACAATGGTTCATTATACTATTCTTTTGCGGAGCTTTCTGCTTTCCGTGTGCGGAAAGCTCCGCACACTGCCGAAGAGGGACTAGATAACTAATATTATTATATTTCTTCATTGTGATGACAACTTATTATTTCCTTAATTATACACAGAAAGAACAAGTTGATAAATGTGTTTATTTAAAATCTTTGTCCATAGATCTGTGCAATAGTGTTTTCAGTATCATTTCTGCATAAATTATTACTTAACAATGGTTGCCTTGGAATTTATTTGATCATATACACATTATCTTGTTTGAGTATGAGCATAGAATATAATAAACTATAAAATTATACTTCAATAAAAAAACCTGCAATAGCAAAAAACACTAGCACCTCTCGTTGGCTCTGTTGCATCACGTTTTGGTGTTCAACAAAATTTAATCTTATCTTATATCATATAATTATTAATCTTATATCATATAGTTATTAAAAATTATTAAATTCTATAAAAAAGATAGATATGTAATTTTTTAAATATAAAAAATAATAACATTAATACCTCTTTTCATTAATATATATTCCATGTATATTGTGAAAGAAATAGCAATAATACTAATAAAATTAACGAGTTCATTCATAACAAAGAGATTGTACACTTCAAATAATGATGTGTTTAAATCAAAAGTGAGAGGTGAAGTGTTATTGGATTTCACTTATCGAATTTGGTCTCATTTTCTATGTAATGACCTCCTTCCACATTTAGCCACTTTTACAAGCTCTCCAGGGTAAACATGAGTTGAGTGTCACTATCATATGACCTGACCTCCAAGTTTCAATTATGGAAGTGGGGCCGACAAACCAACAACAAACTGACATCCCATAGGAACTACAAACCACTCAGGGGCTTGCAAACCACCCTAGGTGATCAATCCCTAAGCTGAAACTCTTTTTCACTAAGTTTATCCTCTAAACTAGGGAAAAATTTAGGGGCTAATATTCGCCCATGGGCTAATTTTCTATACTTTTTCCAAAAAAAGATTCGCTAATTTCCATTTTTTTCCAAAAATGATTCGTCCAAAGTTTATAGAATGAAATCATTTTACCCTAAAAATCGTCAAAATACTATATATAGACTATATAAAAATATTATAAATTTAAATATTTTTACAAAAATATCTCCAAACATTTTATAGATTTCATATTATGGACTAGTGGGATTCGCCAAGGTTTCTAAACTTTAAGATAAATTTCCATCTTTAAAATTTTTCCTGTAGTCTAAACTCACCCATAAGACTACATGCATGTGATTATGAGGCTCCAACCACACTTGCAAGCTTCTCTGCATGTGGTTAGGACCCAAATTTCTCAGTTAAGTCCATGTGGTCATGAGATCTATGCCACCTTTTAGGCAAGCCTCCAAACCACTACCCACAACTGCATGTAACTTTCCAAAATCATGATTAAGATGATAACAATGTCAAACATTTAAACTTGATCAAGATCTTGACCAGGATATGCCTAGTACACAACAAACATTTCGTCGAACATTTGGTAAACATGAAAACTACAAGTCATGAAGGAAAATCTGATCATAAACTTCTAAATTTCATCTAAGAATCATGAAGAAAGCTTCAAGCCTTCTCTAAGTAGCTGCAACAACACTTGTTAGTCCATGCATTCATCAACCATCTAGCAACTTAACAAATCATGAACAAGAGCCATAGCTAGAGCACATCATATAACCAGGTATATAACCAACATACAACTAGAATAAATACTATAATAAATCAGCCATAATGTCAACATGATAACCAGTACAAGTGCTCATAGATCACAATAGGAAAATAGTTCATATTAACATATGAAAATGCCAACCAAGTTAGGGACTTCCACGTACCACCCAACCATAGATTTGGTTCAATCAAACCTCTCTTTCATCCAATCACCCCCGCGCCATATTCCAAGCATGAATGTGGGATCATATGGTTTAAACCAAAACAAAACCAACCAGGGCTTCCAAAGGCCAAACCAACTCATCCCTCAACCACAATGATCTCACCTATATGGTCCATAAATCACTAACATCATTCAAATCGGTCTCTACCCAAGTTGTCTAGGGCTCTAGAAACTAATAACTCAACCCACAGCCTCCAGGGAACCTGAGCTCTTCCAGGTTTATACAACGTTTTTCCCAACCCCAAGGCTCTAGGGACTAGTAACTCAACCCACAGACTCTAATGAATCTAAATTTTTCAAGGGCTCTAAAGCATTTGTTCCAACCCACAACCATAGGGAACCTAAGAACCAATAAGAAAAAACAAGTGGGAAACCCACAACACCATGGCTATCTAGGAAATGGCAAGGCAAGGTTGAAACCATTGTCACTTCAGGAAAATCTCCATGCCAATGACAACACATAACCAAGGAACCACATGCATATACCATGCATCCAAAAATCAACAAGAAAATCATACATGCAACCTTTTACCTGCAAAGAAACCATGTTATTGTTGTTGATCCAATTGTCTCCTTGTGCTTCCTTGCTTTCCTTTGATTTCTTTCTCCAAATCCAAGTGAATGGTAGAGTGCTCCAAGAATTCTCTAGGTATGTAAGAGTATGAGAGAATGAGAGAATGAAAGGAGAGCCAAAAGTGAACTGACCAATAGCTTAACTGACGAAAGTTGTGAACTGATTCTTTGAGGCCATTTTATCATTGATCTCTCTTTTTTCTTCATTTTCCTTCATTTTTCCTTTAATTTCCATTGCATGCAAATTTATGTCTCTTCATCTTCCTTTCCTCCTATTTTCCTTTTTTTCATAATCATATTTCAATTATTGCCTCTTTGCCTTTGCCAATGTCTTTGTCAATTTCCATAGTCATTATTAATCACAAGTAATGCCCACTATAATGGTTTTCCTAACATTCAACTTGGAATATGTGTCCCATGACCTTGGTCTTATTTTATTTAAATGGAAAATCAGCCATGGATTGTTATAAACCCTCCCCCTTGGGGGAACACTATCCTCGGTGTTCAATGATGCTTATAACCAGCAAAACATGTTGCCTATTAGATCCCTATAATACTAGTGTAGCCACCTTATTGTTATTGTTATTGTTATTGTAGCCCCCTTATTATTATTGTTGTGCCCATGCAACCCCCATATTGTTATTGTTGTGCCCCATAGAATCCCATTGTTGTTATTGTTGTGCCCTTACATTATTATTGTTATGTAGGCTATGATTATATTGTGACCTCTTAGACTCCTATATATACAACAGAGGTCTTGTCATTTGTATCATTCAAGAATTGTTCATTTATGTGATTTAAATGAGGTTTTCCACTCGAAGATGATAATTTTCGAGTCATTGATTTATCTTTTCTTCTATTTTATGAGCCGGTTGCATAACATTTGGTATCAGAGCTTTGGATTATAGGGTTTTGCTGTTTCAAACAATTCATCGTGACATTTTCACTATAATATTTATTCTATAAGGCTTCAGTGGCTAAAATTACAACCACATGGAGCTGAAATCTTGGTGAACTTTGTGCCATAATTTTAGATTTTAGTTTGATATATTTTCTGAGATATGGTCCAAATAAGTTAAGGTTTTTTCATGCTCCATAATTTAGTCTCAAACAAGTGACTGAGGAAAAATCGTCATAACTTTCTCTTCAAGCATCAGACTAGAATTTTATAAAAAAATAAAGAAAGAGAACGGACTGTAGTTTCCTGTATATAATTTTTAGGGTTGAAGGATGAAACAGTGACATGTGGCATTACGTACAAGTTCTCTCTACTGAACCAATCCATAATCAGGTCATTGTGAGAGATTTGACATAACATTATCTTGAAGAATCAAATTTTGGTCTGACTTATGGCATTGGAAAGAAGACTCAAAGGATTACCAAAAAAAAAATCAAACCTTGGACATCCTAAATTACAAAGTTACAATTGTCTAAATATCGAGCTCCTAAAAGCAAGAACAAGGTGTGCATTTTGTTTTTAAATTGCATAACTTTTGTTTGAAAAATTAGTTTGAAATGATTCCAAGGGAATATTGAAGCATATATATCAGTGTTGGGTTCTAAAATTCATCCAAAACAAAATAATTCGACACTCATTAATCCCTCACAAGGCTCTACTATGACACATGAAGAGGAATAACTGCAACAAGATATATCAAAATTATGGGACCAAGTGAAACAAATTTATGATTTTCCCTTGGCTAAGTTAGCTTTGATGGGACTTAATTCACTTAATAGAGGGCATTTTATGTTTGGTATTTGTCACTGCTTGACAATTAATTAAAAAAAAAAAAAAAAAAAACTAATTTTTTAAGTGGTCATTTCGTCGATCAATGCTATGACACTAACACTGTTATGCTACTGCTCTGCCCAATCATGCCAAAACTGACACAGTTGCGGGTCTTTTACGTAGGCCACGGGGTGAAAAAATTTGCAATTAATAATATTACGTTTCATCATTATGATCACAAATTGTTAAAATTTATTTAAAAACATTTAAATAACTTTTGAAACTACTATGTGTTTCATTGTCGTACAATATGGTTCATTATGATATTCTTGTGTGAAGTTTTCCATGTGTGGAAAGCTTCGCGCATTGCTGAAGAGGGACTAGATAGTTAATATTATTATGTTTCGTCATTTTGATCACAACTTATTATTTCCTTAATTATACATAGAGAGCACAAGTTGATAAATGTGTTTATTTAAAATCTTTGTCCATGGATCTGTGCAATAGTGTTTTCAATCTCATTTATGAATAAATTATTAGTTAACAATGCTTGCCTTGGAATTTATTTGATCATATACACATTATCTTGTTTGAGTATGAGTAGAGAATATAATAAACTATAAAATTATACATGAACAAAAAAGCTTGCAATAGCAAAAAACACTAGCACCTCTCGCTGGCTCTGTCGTGTCGCATTTTGGTATTCAACAAAATTTAATCTTATCTTATATCATATAATTATTAAAAAGTATTAAATTCTATGAAAAAGATACATATCTAATTTTTTAAACATAGAAAATAATAACATTAATACCGCTTTTCACTAATATATATCCCATGTATATTGTGAAAGAAATAGCAATAATACTAATAAATGTTACAAGTTCAATTGCAGTTCATAACCAAGAGATTGTAGACTTCAAATATGATGTGTTGAAATGAAAAGTGAGAGGTGAAGTGTTATTGGATTTCACTTATCGAGTTTGGTCTGATTTTTTATGTAATGACCTCCTCCCACATTTATCCACTTTTACAAGCTCTCCAGGGTAAACATGAGTTGAGTGTCACTATGATATGACCCGACCTCCAAGTTCCAATTATGGAAGTGGGGTCAACAAACCAACAACAAACTGACATCCCTTAGGGACTACAGACCACTCAAGAGCTTGCAAACCACCCCAAGTGATCAATCCCTAAGCTGAAACTCTTTTTCACTAGACTTATCATCTAAATGCACCCATAAGACTGCATGCATGCAATTATGAGGCTCCAACCACACCCATAAGCTTCTCTGCAAGAAATTATGACCCAAATTTCTCAGTTAAGTGCATGTGGTCGTGAGATCTATGCCACTTTTTTAGGCAAGCTTCCAAATGACTACCCAGAACTGTCTGTAACTTTCTAGAATCATGATTAAGATGACAGCAATGTCAAACACTCAAACTTGAACAAGATCTTGACCAAGACATGCCTAGTACACAACAGACATTTCGTGAAACATTTGGTAAACATGAAAACTACAGGTCATGAAGGCATATCTGATCATAAACTTCTAAATTTCATCTAAGAATTACCAATAAGGCTTCAAGCCCTTTCGAACTAGCTGCAACAACACTTGTTAGTCCATGCATTCATCAACCATCTAGTAACTTAACAAATCATGAACACGAGCCATAGCTAGAGCACATCATATAACCAGGTATATAACCAACATACAACCAGAATAAAGACTATAACAAATCAGCCATAATGTCAACATGATAACCAATACAGGTGCTCATAGATCACAATAGGAAAATAGTTCATATTAACATATGAAAGTGCCAACTAAGTCATGGACTTCCACTTAACACCTGCCCATAGATTGGGTTGAACCAAACCTCTCTTTCATCCAATCGCCCCCGCTCCATATTCGAAGCATGAATGTGGGATCATATGGGTTAAACCAAAACAAAACCAACCAAGGCTTCCAGAGGCCAAACCACCTCATCCCTCAACCACAGTGATCTCACCTATACGATCCAGAAATCACTAACATCATTTGGATCGGTCTCTACCCAAGTTTTCCAGGGCTCTAGAAACTAGTAACTCAACCCATAGCCTTGAGGGAACCTGAGTTGTTCCAGGGCTCCAGAAAATTTTTCCCAACCCCAGGGCTCTAGGGATTAGTAACTCAACCCGTAGACTCTAAGGAATCCAAGTTTTTCCAGGGCTCCAAAGCATTTGTTCCAACCCATGACCATAAGGAACCTAAGAAACAATAAGAAAAAATAAGTGGGAAACCTACAACACCATGGTTATCTAGGAAATGGCAAGGCAGAGTTGAAACCATTGTCACTTTAGGAAAATCTCCATGCCAATGACAACACACAACCAATGAACCACATGCATATACCATGCATCCAAAAATCAACAAGGAAATTATACATGCAACCTTTTACCTTCAAAGAAATCATGTCTAGTGTTATTGATCCAATTGTCTCCTTGTTCTTCCTTACTTTCCTTTGATTTCTTTCTCCAAATCCAAGTGAATGCTAGAGTGCTCCAAGAATTCTCTAGGTGTGTAAGAGTATGAGAGAATGAGGGAATGAAAGGAGAGCCAAAACTGAATTGACCAAGAGCTCAACTGAAAAAAGCTATGAAATGATTCTTTGTTTCCATTTTATCATTGATCTCCCTTTTTTCTTCATTTTCCTTCATTTTTCCTTTAATTTCCATTGCATACAAATTTATGTCTCTTCACCTTCCTTTCCTCATATTTTCCCTTTTTTCATAATCATATTTCAATTATTGCCTCTTTTCCTTTGCCAATGTCTTTGTCAATTTCCATAGTCATTATTAATCACAAGTAATGCCCACTATAATGTTTTTCCTAACATTCAACTTGGAATATGTGTCCCATGACCTTGGTATTTGTTTATTTACATGGAAAATCAACCATGGATTGTTATAAACCCTCCCCCTTAGGGGAACACAGTCCTCAGCGTTCAATGACGCTTATAACCAGCAAAACATGTTACCTATTAGATCCTTATAATACTAGTGTGTTATGAAACCAGCTTACAAAAAGATAGAAAAGATAGATGAACGCCTTAGAAATAAGCCTCTTTGAGGGAGAAACCTCCTTTACATTACACAAATGAACAATTCTTAGATGATACAAATGACAAAACCTCCTTTCTATATATAGGAGTTTAAGGGGTCATAATATAATCAGAGCCGACATAACAATAATAATGTAAGGGCACAATAATAACAATAGTGGGCTTCTATGGGGCACAATAATAATAAGGGGGTTGTACTAATAACAATAAGGGGTTACACTAGTAGTATAGGTACCTAACATGCCCCTCTCCATGAAAAAGTGTTGTCCTCAATGCTTGAGTAGTTCTTGATGCTTTTGTATAAAATTCTTGTCCTCCCATGTGGAATCTTCAGTGGGTAAGTTCTTCCAATTGATGAGATACTCTGAAATTGATCAATTTCATAGCTGTCGGGTTCTTGTTTCTATGACTGCCATTTCTTAAGTGCATGTAGTGTTGCCAATATTTCCTTCTCATAAATAGCTTGCTTGAGATGTAGTCGTAAAAATACCCAATTGCCTACTTGAAAACTTCGCTCACTATGATGTTGATCTGCCTGTTGTTTCATTCGATTCTGCACCAAAGTGGCATTATCTTTTAAAAGTTGGAGAACTTGTTGTTGGTTCTTGATGTGATGTTTCACTGCTTGAATCTCTTTCTTCTTGATATGTCCTTCTATCTTGAGAGTTTGAGGAGTGGTAATTTCTTCCAATGCATTACAAGATATGGTCGGATTCATTTCTTGATGCTCGATGTGATCTTGCACTTCTTGAACATTTTTGTTCTTGATATGTCCTTCTATATTGATAGTTTGAGGAGTGGTAATTCCGGCCATTGCATTACAAGATATGGTCGGATTCATTTCTTCTTTCTCGATGTCATCTTTCACTTCTTGAACCTTTTTCTTCTTGATATGTCCTTCTATCTTGAGAGTTTGAGGAGAGGTAATTCCTCCCAATGCTTTACAAGATATGGTCTGATTCATTTGTTCTCTATCTGGGGTTGTTTCCTGGTGTATATCCTCTTCTTTTGATGTTTCTTGATCCTTTTCTTCCTCCTCTTCATAATATATGTAAAATAATTTCTTTTTAGCGGACTTTTGACCTTTAGTGTATTTGCTATCACAATTGTACCAAAGCCCTTTTTCTATTTTTTCTTCCAATTGTTGTGGTGTAAACCTTGTAGGTTGTGGAAGGCTAGGAGAAAAACCACTTCCATAATTATAGTCATGAGTGGTGGGATTCCTTGTTTCCATAATTTCGCTTTCAATTTTTCTTGCCCACCTGAATGCCTTCTCCAATGAATCAAGTTCCCAAAGACGAACCTCATGTTGAATGATATCCTTTAAAGTCCCTATGAAGACATCAATCCTTTGCTTCTCTGGAATATCATTTACCCTTATATTCAATTTTTGGAATTCTTCAATGTGCTCTTCCATTGAGAACTTTTGTTTGAGATTTATCAATTGGCTAAAGAAGGCGTTGCTCTTTTTATCCTCATAATGTGCTATCATTTCCTCTGTGAAAATTGACCTCGTAACAAGTGTTTTATGAGAAAAAATCCCTTTATATCATAAAAAATGATCTAGTTCTAAATATGAAGATGCAATACGTACCTTTTGTAATAGTTTCACCTCATGTAGATCAAAATATTGCTCCATCTGTAGTATCCAATTTACCAGATCCTTGCCATCAAACTTCCTCATATCACCTTTTCTTGGTTTTAGAAGATCGATATTGAAATGACTCTAACTCTGTAATTTCATATCTCCAAGTTCTGAAATTACGCCCTGCAGTAGCCATCTGAGTCCTCTTTCTAACTCCGCAATTCTTATCAAGATTGGATTCTCCAAAGAAGAGTTATGCCAAATCTCCCACGATCACCTGATTATAGACTAGTTCAGTAGAGCGAACTTGTATGATGTGCTGTAGGTCACTATTTCAACCTTAGGTTCTTAAAAGGATACCAAACAAAGCTACATTCTATCCTCTCTTTGTAACTTCTTACGAAAATTCAATCTGATGCTCAAAGCGAACGTTATGACGGTTTTCCCAAGGTGACTTGTTTGGAATGTAATTCGGGGGTCTGCAAAAACCCTAACTTCCTCAGATTATATATCTGAAAATATAGTGAGACAGGATCTGAAATTTAGAGCTGTGGTTCAGAATGATTTTTTCTCAATTTTTTTTTTCCTTTTTTTTTTTTTATCTTCTGAAACTACGTAGCAAGAGATTTATAGCGAAAATTCTATGATGACCTATTTTAGATGAAATTGTGGAGCTTGTCAAAACCCTAACTTCCTCAGATCATATCTCCGCAAATATAGCAAGAAAAGATCTGAAATTCAGATGCAAGGTTCAGTGAGATTTAGTCTCAAATGGGTTTTTTTTTCCGCTTCTAAAACGTCGCAGAAAAAAAGTTATAGCGAAAATTCTGCGATGACTTGTTTGGAGCAACAAAACCCTAGAATCCAAAGCTCTGATACCAAATGTTATGAAACTAGCTCACAAAAAGATAGATGAATGCCTTAGAAATAAGCCTCTTTGAGGGGGCAACCTCCTTTACATTACACAAACAAATAATTCTTGGATGATACAAATGACAAGACCTCCTTTCTATATATATGAGTCTAAGGGGTCATAATATAATCAGACGACATAACAATAATAATGTAAGGGCACAATAATAACAATAGTGGGCTTCTATGGGGAACAATAATAATAAGGGGTTACACTAGTAGTATAGGGACCTAACATAGTGTAGCCACCTCATTGTTATTGTTATTGTAGCAACCTTTTTATTATTTTTGTGCCCATGCAACCCCCATATTGTTATTGTTGTGCCCCATATAATCCCATTGTTTTTATTGTTGTGACCTTACATTATTAGTGTTATGTAGGCTATGATTATATTGTGACCTCTTAGACTCCTATATATACAACGGAGGTCTTGTCATTTGTATCATTCAAGAATTGTTCATTTTTCCCCTCGAAGAAGATATTTTCCGAGTTGTTGATTTATCTTTTCTTCTATTGTATGAGCTGGTTGCATAACATTTAATATCAGAGCTTTGGATTCTAGGGTTTCATTGCTTCAAATAGATCATCGTGTCATTTTAGCTATAATATTTTTTCTATAAATCTTTAGAGCCTGAAATTGCAACCACATGGAGCTGAAATCTTGGTGAACTTTGTTCCATAATTTTAGATCTTGGTTTGACATATTTTCTGAGATATGGTCTGAATAAGTTAAGGCTTTTTCATGATCCATAATTCAGTCTCAAACAAGTGACCGAGGGAAAATCATCATAACTTTATCTTCAAGCATCAGATTAGAATTTCATAAAAAATTAAAGAAATAGAACGGACTATAGTTTCTTGTATATAATTTTTAGGGTTGAAGGATGAAACAGTGACACGTGGCATTACGTACAAGTTCTCTCTACTGAACCAATCCATAATAAAGTCATTTTGAGAAATTTGACATAACATTATCTTGAAGAATCCAATTTTGGTCTGACTTATGGCGTTGGAAAGAAGACTCAGAGAACTACCACAAGAAAAAAATTCAGACCTTGGAGATCCTAAGTTACAATGTTACAATCGTTTAAATATCCAGCTCCTAAAAGCAAGAAAAATGTGTGTATTTTTTTTAATTGCATAACTTTTGTTTAACAAATTAGTGTGAAGTTCCAAGGGCATATTGAAGAATATATATGAGTATTGGGCTCTAAAATTCCTCCAAAACAAAATAATTCTACACCCATTAATCCCTCAGAAAGATCTACTATGACATATGAAGAGGAAGAATTGCAGCACGATATATCAAAATTATGGGACCAAGTGCAATAAATTTTTCTCTCACAAATAACAACCAAAGATGAACTAAAAGGGAACATGGATGGTTTAAAAGAAGAAATAAAAAGTAACATAGATGGTTTAAAAAGCGATATGAATGGTTTAAAAGTAGACATGGAAGGTTTGAACGAAGGTTTGACAAAGTTGCTACAAGAAATTCTTCCTAATGGTGAAAAGTTATTCCATGAAACTCTTGATGAGCACAAAATGAATGTTAATCATGATTTTGGAGACTCCAATCTTGGGTTTAAGACCCACCACATCCCAAAGATCGATATTAGGAATTTTGATGGTAAGGATTTGGTAACATGGATACTACAGATGGAGCAATATTTTGATCTCCATGATGTGCAACACACACAAAATGTACGCATTGCATCTTTATATTTAGAACCTAATCAATCGTAAACCACTTGTTACTTGGTCAATTTTTAAGAAGGAAATGATAGCACATTATGAGGATACAAAGATAAACACCTTCTTTAGCCAATTGATAAATATCAAACAAAAGGGTTCAATGGCAGAGCACATTGAGAACTTCCAAAAATTGAATATCAGGGTAATTGATATTCCAGAGGAGCATAGGATTGATGTCTTCATAGGGATTTTAAAGGATAACATCTAATATGAGGTTTTCTTTTAGGAACTTCATTCATTGGAGAAGGCATTCAGGGTGGCAAGAAAAGTTGAAAGAAAAATTATGGCAATGAGGAAGTCTACCACTCACAACTATAAAGATGGAAGTGTTGTTGCTCCTAACCTTCCACAACCTACAAGGTTGACACCACAACAATTGGAGGAAAAAAGAAAAAAAGGGCCTTGTTATAGTTGTGATAACAAATACACTATAGGTCATAAGTGCACTGACAATAAATTATTTTACATAGATTTTGAAGAGGAGGAAGAAAAGGAACAAGAAACATCAAAATACAAGGATATACACAAGAAACCAACCCTAGCGAAAGAATAAATGGATCCGACCATATCTTGTAATGCATTGGCAAGAAGTACCACTCCTCAAACTCTCAAGATAAAAGGATATATCAAGAAGAAAACTATAATAGTGCTAATTGATTTAGGTAGTACCCATAATTTTATTCATTTTAAGATAGCCAAGGAATTGAATTGCTTCATATATCCAACACCAGAGTGTCAAGTGATGGTTGCAAATGGAGGAACTATAAATTTCTTTAGAAAGTGACATAATATCAAGCTAACCATGGGGGAATATGTATTGAATAGTCCAATGATTTAAATTCTAATGGGTGGTGTTGATGTTGTACTAGGAGTCCAATGGTTACAATCTTTGGGGACGATAACTTTCAATTTTCAAGAACGTTTCTTGATTTTTTTGGGGGAAGTAAAGGAAGGTTAATTAAGGGGTATCATAAGGAAACCAGAATAGATAATCAACTCTAAGGGAATGACAAATCTTCCAAAGAAATAAAAATGAGGTGTAATTGCACAATTATTCTCACTAGAGATTCAAAGATCGAAATCATTTATTTATCCAAATCTCCAAAAAGTCTTGGACAATCATTCCAAGGTGTTTGAGACTCCCAAAGGCCTACCACCTATTCATGATCATGATCATGCTATTCATTTGATTCCAACAAGAGTTCCTCCCAACACCAGGCCTTACTAATATCCTTCTGCCCAAAAGAGTGAAATTGAACGATGGTTGCAGAAATGCTAGAGGCTGGTATAATTCAACCTAGTCAAATTTATGTCTCTGCTCCAGTAGTATTAGTGCACAAGTATGGATCATGGCATATGTTTCCATATTATAGTTATCTCAACAAGCTCACTATTAAAGATAAATTTTCAGTTCTTTTCATTGATGAATTGTTAGACGAATTACATGGAGCAATTTACATCACCAAGCTGGATCTCTGTTTAGGGTATCATCAAATTAGAATGAAGGTTGAAGACATTTCAAAAACAATATTTGGAACTCATGAGGATCATTATGAATTTTTGGTCATGGATTTTTCCCTTACTAATGTACCTTCCACATTTCAAGGTTTGATGAATTCCATTTTCAAACCCTTCCTTAGAAAAGTAGTGTTAGTATTTTTTGATGATATACTAATATACAACAAGTCTTTGAAGGATCATGTTCAACATGTTGACTGGGTGCTAAAACTATTGGAGGAAAAAAAATTATATGTAAAAATCTCCAAATGTTTCTTTGGAGTATAGGAGGTGTAATATTTGGGTCATACTGTATCTCATGAGGGTGTTAAGGTAGACCCTGAAAAATTAAAGCCATTAAGGAATGGAAAATGCCCACAACCATAAATCATCTTCGAGGATTTCTCATGTTGACAGGGTATTATTTCAAGTTTGTTAAGAATTATGGGAGAATAGTGGCACCTCTAACATCATTCATGAATAACGATGCAATTTCTTAGACTCCAGAAGAAACTAAGGCCTTTGAGCATCTTAAAGAGGAAATGTTCCAAGCAGCGGTCTTAGCTATGCTAGACTTCACAAAAAACTTTATTGTGAAATGTGATGCCTCAGGAAATGGAATTGGTATTGTTTTAATGCAAGAAGGAAGACCCATTTCTTTTGAAGGTCATCCAATCAAAGGAAAGTATTTACACAAACCCATTTATGAGAAGGAAATGTTGGAAATACTGCATGCACTAAAGCAATGGAAACCTTACCTAATTGGAAGACGCTTCAAGGTAAAAACAGATCATGATAGTCTTAAATACTTTTTGGAACAAGGATTATCTTCAGAAGAGTAGCGAAAATGGGTGACAAAGATGTTGGGTTATGACTTTGAAATCATCTACAAAAAAATGTTGGTGCATATGCACTCTCAAGAAATGATGAGGATGTGGAAGCATTTCTTTGTGCCATTTCTATTATCCAACCTAAGTCGATAACTGAAGCAAGAGATGAATGGAAGAATGATGAAGAGGTGTGGACACTCATTCAAAAGTTGCAGCAATATTCCAGTACATCTGATACGTTTAGCTGGAAAAATGATTCATTTTGGTACAAAGATCGCTTATATCTTTGTAAGAATTACCAAATCAAACAACTGACTATTTTTGAATTGCACACCTCTCCCTTAGGAGGGCACTCAATATTTTTAAAAACTTACCATAGAGTGAAGAAGGATTCTTTTGGGATGGCCTTAAATATGATATTCAGAAGTTTGTGGCAGAAGGTTTGGTTTGCCAATAAAATAAAGTTGAGATAATTACGACCTCGGGTTGGTTACAACCTTTATCCATTCCAAGTCAGCATTGGGAAGAGGTCTCAATGGATTTTATCACAGGTTTACCCAATTTTGAAGGAAAGAGTGTCATCATGGTGGTAGTTGATAGAATTACCAAGTATGCACACTTTTGTGCATTATCTCATCATTTTAAAGCCAGTTTATTTGCTAATGCATTTATGTAAAATATTCAAAAGCTTCATGGAAACCCAAATATTATAGTAAGTGACAGAGATCCTATTTTCACTAGAAATTTTTGGATGAGATTATTTTCTTGTCTTGGTACTCAATTAGCTCATATCTCATCTTATCATCTTGAATCTGATGGGAAAACTGAGATAGTGAACAAATGTTTAGGAGGATATCTTCGTTGCTTTATATCTGAAAAACAAACATAATGGGTCAAGTAGTTACCTCTAGCTGAATGGTGGTATAACACTTCCTTCCATACTGCAGCAAAAGTGACCCCATTTATGGCACTTTATGGATATCTCCCACCATCCATTGCATCATATTTAAGAGAACATTATAATGTTCAAGCAGTGGAAGATCACAGTGGGCAACAACAAGTTCTCCAACTCTTAAAGGATAACCCCACTATACTGTAGAATCAAATGAAACAACAGGAAAATTAGAATCGTAGTGAAATTTTTTTGATGTAGGTGACTGGGTATTTTTATGGCTTCAACCATACAAACAAATGTCTCTCAAGAAAGAAACGAAGGATAATAAATTATCACCCAAGTACTATGGTCTTTACAAGGTGTTGCAAAAGATTGGTACTATGGTATATATGTTATCACTCAGAGGTTTTCCTTAGAAGTTATCAAAAGAAGGAATAATTCGAGGTAACCACAAACCAAATCTTTCAAACTCAGGTTCTAGCCAACCTAAGTCCAGAGAGGGCTCTCTCTTTATAATATAACTTTGTTTCTATTAGATTTTAGTCTAGTTCTTAGTGTTCATGAGGATTTTGATTTTGATTGAAATTTGGGTGGTGGAATTCTCGGAACAGATGGGTAGAGCTAGGTCTTTAAGCCATTGGGCTATGGATTCAATCAAAGGATAGCTTAACTAGATCAGATCATTAAAGGGATTGTTCACAGGGCAGGATAGCAAAGCAAAAGGCAAATCTTCAAAGGGCTGATGGATGGAATGATTCTAACCAGGGTAAAGGGCAATGAAGAATCCTTAGACCAGGATCAGAATGAGGAACAGAGGGTGATCATCAACAAAGATAAATTAATAATTCTTTGCTACATAGACCACAGGGAGAAACTACAGTAGTAAGGGAGCATTTAAGAATTCCCAAACTAATATAGTTTAGCAGAAAACATTAAGAAGGTAAACAGTCAAAACAGAGTGCACAAAAGTAAGTTCTGAAACATAATTCCTAGTTTACCATTCAAATTTCATAGAAACATATATGATTATTAATAAACATAAGGGAAAAGCAATAATACACAAGAGAGAATACTTATTTGATTTTCGCTTAACACAATAATCCTGCAAAATGCCTGAACTTTCTAACATGATCCAGCAAGCCAATCCAGTCTTGATACATTAGCACTTTGATTTTAGATACAAGTCTATAGAAATGTCTTTGAATCCCCCCTAAATACTTCGAAATGGGAAGTATTTATACAAAAAAAATTACAAAATATCTCATAATAGTTTGAGATTTAATTAAGGAAATAAAAATATCTTCAAGCACGAAGATAGAGACAGATGGAAAACTACATCATGTTGTCCCTCTCATTGTGGTAGTGTTGGTCGCAGTTGAATTTGAGCCCTTTTAAGCTGGTTAGTATGTGTATGTTGGAATCATTTTTGTCTTTAATCTTTAACTGATACTCTTTAACCTGATACTCTTTAACCCTATTCACCTGTTTCATCTGGATGCCATTCAGATTTACTGTGGTAACTTATAGTCAATCTGTCATTTTTTCCCACCATTCATCTTCAGGTAACTTTACTTTGAGCATTCTTCTATATATCACATCTGCCTCAGTGTATTTGGAAAAATTTGGCTTGGTGACAAATAGATGTTTCACCTCATGCTCTAGGAAAAATAGATTTTCCAAAGTATCATACAATACTTTCCCTGTTGGCAAGGCTTTGATACCTGAAGTACTTGCATGTTCCTTGGACAACTTCTTAAATTTGTCAACATAGTCCAGGTGGGTCATAAGTTTGTCATGGATGACCATAATTGGAAGGCCTTTATCCCTAAAAATTTGAAACTTTGCCATGAATCTGTCAATGCCCACCTGCATGTTATGGCATTTTTCCTCCAGGTTAAGCATAAGGTTTCTTTTACAAAGAACCTTTTTGACTTCAATGATGGCTTCAGTTCTATCCTCCACACCAGGCTAATTTAGTTCATGCATGTTCTTGCTGTTCAAGAAGTGGATGAGTCGGTTAGCATCCTCAAGCTAGTCTCCTAAGTCTTCCTTTACTTTCTGAATTGCTTCAGTGGCCACTTTCACCCATTTTCTTGGCTCAAATATTACTTGAATTGATGGCCAATATCATTGACAGAGTCAATTATATTTGCCCAGAGCATCTCCTTAGTCTATCTTAGTGGCTTTTGTAGAGTTAGATCCTTCTCTAGGACCTTAATCTTCTCACTCATCCTTAGGGCTTTCTATGTCTCTTCTCTTTGCTGAATCTGGGCAAGCTTGCAGCCAGTTTCTAGGCTTGCCACTTTCTCCTTAAGCCTTTTAGGTTCTGTTGCCTGGATGTACATTTCCTCCATGACTTTCACTAACTTTGTTGTCTTTTCTATTGAGGTACCTGCTGTTGTAGACTCAGTTGTGACTAGCAGTGTTGTGGCAAGTGGAGCTGTTGGTGTTAAGGATGCTACCAGTGTTGAGGGAACTGCAGTTGTTATTGTGGGAATGGCAGTTGTAGAAGTGGTGGCCAGTTCACTTTGTTTGGAATGAATCAATGTATCCAATTATTTCTCTATTTCTTTCAACTGGTCATTTAGCTTTAGGACCAAGTCCATAAGATCCTCTTGTCCTTTTTGGGTCTCTAGGACCTTTGCTGTCTAGGGGTGATGTAGTGGTGGAATATTAAGTTGCTTATTTAAAGCAGCTATGTCATCGTTTTTCTTCTTTATTAGTCTTTTAGTGGCCTTCACATCTTTTGGATCATGTCCCAACTCAATGATTAAGTCCTCCAAGGACTTGATTCTGGTGTCCTTTTCCTATGAAGAGGCCTTTTCTAATCGGAATTGAGCTAATATGTTATTTAGGGAATTATGCGATTGGTAAGATGTGATGGATTTCCCTGTCAAGGTGGAGTAAATCATCTCCCCTAGCTGTTTGTGAAGTTCAATCTAGTCAATAGGATGTATGTCCTTTGCCAGCACTTCAAAATCAATCTTCTTGAAGTCAGCTGTTATTCTTGGTTGCTGAGTGGTAGGTTTGACAAATGTCATCTGCATCTTACCTTCTTTGACATCATAGGCTGACATAAGCCTTGTTTGGTTTGTAGGTTCCATCTTGAGGTACTGTGCATAAGTCTAGGCTTTTAGCATTTCATTCCTGGCCTTTATATCCTTGTACCTTGCTCTATTGTCTTTATCTTTGTCAGCTAGAATCCTAAAGGAGGACACTTCAACACTCCGTTGCCTTTCCAACATCTGAGTGTTTGATGTGGAAGGTTCTAGCATGCCCCCAAAAGGAGTGGTAGGCCTTCTTCTTTCTCTTTCTATGTTGGTGGCCTCTACTGTTTCTTCTGTGAATTCCTACTCTGAAATAGGATTTAACCTCTGCCTTTTGACTAGGTTGGTTTCTGCATATGTTTGTATGGTTGCTTTGCCTAATGTAGTGGCCTCTTCCCTATTTCTTTTGAGGCTTTTCTCCTCATTTAGAGGAGCTTTCAAGTTAGGGTGAGCACTCATAGTGGGCTACTTTATACCTGTTTGATTCAATTCCTCTGACAGGTCTGGCTGCTCTGACTCTTCCTGCACCTGGGATTCTTCTTCTATTTGTGATTCACTTGGTGCCTGAGATTCTCCTTGTGCTTGTGATTCTTCTTGGATTTGGGACTGTCCTTGGGTTTGAGATTCTCTTGGAACCTGTAGGAAATAACCCTCATCAAGCCTTTTCTTTAAATCAATCAGAGTGTTTTCAACTCCAACTTCAGTGTTGTCCCTATCTACTAAAGTATTCTCCACCCATTCCAATTGATTTGCATATTTCTCTATCTCAGGGATTCGGTGGTGAATGTAGGGAGCCATCTTGTTTTTCTGTCTTCTATTGTAGATGAAGTCATAGGGGTCATATCTCCACATGAAGATTTGTTTTAGTTTAAGTCTCTGAAGGATTTCTTCTACTTCTCTCCCAGCTTCTCTTCTATTACATACAAAGGGGCCTAGTTGATCTTTGATTCTCAGCTGGGCCTTCTTTTTGGCCTTAACAAAATGTACCTCATCTGATTTGATTATATACCTTTAGTACTCCAGAGCAAATAACCTCATTGGGAGGTATCTAGGCAGTTTATCTAGGGCCAACTCACAGCCATAGATCCTAATTTTTGCATGATTTTGGTACAAGTACCAATCTCCCACTTTGTGTTGTTTTGACAGCTGCAGGATCCTCCTAATATCTGAACTGATTCTTGGAGGAGGACTTCCTAGCAGCATGGTCACTACTGGATGTACAAAAATATCAATGAAATCTGTGTATGGATATGGGGAATCATGCTTATGTATCAAAGGAGTCCAAAAAATTACTGACCTAGGATGACCTTTAGTGTCAAGCTTTTGGAGAGTGAAAGGGAACTTGTCAGCTTGGTAATATAAGAAAAGGTGGTACAAAACTGAAGAATACTTAAACACTCTTTCATTGCTCATTCTAAGAAATTGTTCATGCATCTTATCAGCTATGTACTTGGCATAATCATACATGACAGCGGGGGGTTGTCCTAGAGTAAAAATGGACATGAAGGCTAAAATGATTTCATCTATGTACTCACTGGTGGTATAGCCTAAAACACAAGAGATCATTGCTACTATATCCTAACCAAATGGGGAAAATATGGTAGCTACATATGGGGGAGGGTCTTTTGGGATGTGATTTTCCTCCTTGTTAAAGTTTTGGAGCATTTCAGCAACTTTGGTAGTGGTAAGCTTAGGAAATTTGTCTAGTAGGTCTCCAATTGAAATAGGAGTTAAGTTTTGCCCTGGTTGTAGTTGCAGCATTTCATTGATTGACTTGGCAATGATGGTGAAAAGTATGGTGTGGTTAGGGGACATCACTGCTCTTCCACTGGGAATGTAGTTTGCATGGCAATAATGAAAAATCTCTGGAAAGATATGCACCTCAGGGAATTGGTATTTGGGTAAATTAGACTCCCAAAGACCTATTTTATCAGCATGGTTGAGGTATTGGTCTCTTTATCGACAGTACAATTTGATAGGGGATTCAAGGACAGAGGTGTCTTTGATTTGGAAATCTTTATCAGCAAGAGGAAGGTGGTCTAGGTCTAGGTGAGGAGTAGTAATTGGCCAAACATCCATGGCAATTGGGGCAGCCATTCTTAGTTCTTTTGGATTTAAGAATGAGGACGGTAAAGTTTCAGTTTTTGAGGTAATGGGGGTTCAATTCCAGGTGGGTTTTATGTTACTAAAGTTCCATTTAATTTAAATTAAGAAAGCTTAGAGATTGGTTCAGAAATTAACAAGGATTTCAATGGATTCTGGCTTAAATACCTGGAATTGATGAAAACAAGGTGAGAACCAAGCAAATGGAAATTCTGAACGGTTGAAAAGGCTTCAATCAGGCTGGAAGGCACTCTGGGAGATTTTGGCGTCTTCAAAGTGCAAGTGTATGTGGGTTGACGGCTTTCAACATTCACAAGTGCATGCATGTAAAATTACAGTTAAAAACGATAAAAACAATGATTTGGGGCTTTTTTGGATTTATGCACAAAAAGTCAATTTGGCAGGTATGGGTGAACAGTGACCATTTGTCGCGTAGTGGGATGAACAATGATAGTTTTGGTGGGTAGCAGGCTGGCGGTAAGTGGTTTACTTCACACAGCCTTTGGGCGCTTGGCGGTATTGGGGGGAGGCCGCCCGATTCCACTCATTGAGCGCCACGTAGCTTCGGGGGCCCAATGGAAAACAACCCATTTTGGGCGGGTATAGTTTCGATTTCAGGCCCTTCCAAAATCAACGTGGGCTGTCGGATGGGGAGGGGGGAGATGGTGTCGCGGTCGAGCATGGGATTTGCACGGAAGGTAATGGAGGGGCCCAATGGGCAATTTAACGTGGTGGTTTTAGCTTAATGAATGGTTAAGGCGGGGATTAAAGTATCAGGTGAGATTTGATTGGTGGATGGTTCGACTTTAATTAATCACAGATCGATTAATTATGTCCATTGTCGGGGTTAGATAATATAAAGTTTTTATTTCAAAATTCGGGGTAGGGATATTAATATTAAAGGAGTTTAATAAAATATATACGAGAAAAAGGGGTTTTTCGAGAATTAACATATAAATAATGTTAAAAGTTAATATGAAAATTGCGGGAGATAAATGGAGTGCACTAAGCATAATGTGTTTTTGTAATTTAATTTTCTTTTTACATAGAACATTATAACTTAGGCTAAGTACATTTTTGTGGGTTTTTCATAAAAAGGGGTGTCCATGGGAGTGATTGCTTTTCCTTAGGAAAATAGTGTTTTATCCTTAGGAAAATGGATTTATTAGGGGAAAATGAATGAATTGAAGGGGGTGAATGTTTATGAGGGAATTTAGTACTTAAGATCTATAAGTCATTAGGGCGAGGGTCTGGTCCCTCTAGAAGTCAGAGAAATGCTCTAAGCCCCTTTGACTTATGATTTTGGGTACTTCAAACTTATTGTGCGAAAGTAGTTAAGTAAAGGGTGAAATGAGTGAGGGGAAATTAGTTAATTTGACTTTGTGAACTTTACGCTAGTCCAATTTCTCATTCATACTTAGAAATTTCATGATGAGGGTGATAAATGCGCTTTTGTCTAACAATCATCATAATTCTGCAACCTTTATTCTACTTACCCATCTACTCATCCTACCATTTTTACTTCTCTTTATTAGGGTGCATTTAAGCTAGCAAACCCTTATCAAATATTTTTCTTTTCTTTACAATGGTAATCTAGGTAAATTTAACCTTATTACATCCAAGGGCTCAGATTAAACAGTTGAGCTCCTTTTTATTTATTCTACCTAATCTACTTATCTTCCAAGATTACACTGTTTGTTCAGATTTTATTCTCTATGTATAAACATGAAATAGCCAAGTTTAAACATTTTGACTATCATGGATTGTGGCATAGGTTACAAACTGCACACAATCATTTATTTTGCATAAAAGGTAGATAGTAGTGGCATTTTAACTAGCCCACTTTCATGGTCCTTTTTTCCTTTGGGTTCATATTTTCATCTTTTTTGACCTTTTTATTCTTTTTTTCCTTTGATTTTTCTTTTAGGGCATGCCCTCTTTACATTTTTTAATTTTTTGAATATGGAAAACATTTGCAACAAGCAAAGGTATGTACATATTACAGGTTTAATCTCAGCCATTCAAAAATTATGACTCCTATTGGTATAGGAACCTAATAGTGGCTCCACTTGGGGATGGCATTTCCTGGTGAAATGTCAAGAACTTGTAGATCAATGGCCTTCTAGATTGCTGTGATTTCACTCTGCAAATTTTTCCCTTTCACTTTTCTACCTTATTGCTATTTATGACAGTAAAACCTTTGAAGCTTAGGGCCTTCTCTTCAGGCTTCAACTCCAAAAATTCACTATCCAATCAACTCTAGACTTTGAAAAACAGAATATGTACAAATAATTAGTGGAATCAATAACTAGGTTCAATGTAGTGTTTAAGAATTCGACCATTAACTAGTCCTGCTTTTGCTTCTGTGGCATCCATTTCTCTAAGGAAGAAATCATTATTACCTCTGAATGCACAGATGATATATGGGCCTTTCCATAGGAAATCGAATTTCCCATGTTTACCTTTATCCTCTCTTCTTGAATCCCATTTCAAAACTTTGTCTCCTTGGTAAAAATATTATGCCTTAGTTCTTTTGTCAAAAGCCTTCTTGATCCTTTCCTGCACAACTTGAGATCTGATGTACACTTCTTCCCTGGTTTGCTATAAATGAATTGTTTGGTTGATTCTCCTTTGAATGTCATTTGGTTCAACCTACAACTCTTTGAGCAACTTCATCACTGGAGATCCCAAGGAAGATGGGAAAACAACTTCCATTCCATAAACTAATTGATAAGGACTTGTACCAATGGATTTCTTTGTGGTTAGCCTATCTGCCCATAAGGCATTCACTAGTTTCTTGCTCCATGTTTTATTGTTGTCTTCTAACAGTTTTTTGATGATATTTACCAAACTTTTATTTGAAGACTCTGCTAGTCCATTTCCTTGGGGGTAATAAGTTGTGGAATGGCCCAAAGTTATATGGTACTTATTATAGAAATCAATTATTCTCTTATATTTGAAGGCTGCTGCATTATCAGTGATGATCTTGGTTGGGCACCCAAATCTAGATAGGATGTTGGATTCAAGGAAGGTTATTATAATAGTATGAGTGGCTTGCCTTGATGGTATGGCTTCTATCCATTTAGTAAAGTAATCTGTAACAGTGAGAATCCATTTGTGTTGGGCAGAGGAAGGTGGGTGGATTTCACTAATGAATTCAAGACCCCATTGTTGAAGAGGTGCTTCAGAAGATATTGGTTTTAGGGGCAGGGGTAAAAGCTATTTCTTTCCTTAAAAAATTTGGCATTTATGACATGAGACTACAAATTTCTTTACATCAAAAAACAAGGTGGGCCAATAGAAACTAGCTCTAAGAATCTTGTCAGTAGTGGTTTTCCAGTAAAGATGTCCTCCACAATCACCTACATGAAACTCTTGTAACACCTTGTCAAATTCTTCTTTCAACAAACTGTTAAGAAGGATACCTTCATGATTCCTCCAAAAAAAAACATTGGCAATTATGCAAAATTTTAAAGATTTCATTTTTAAAAACCTGCTTTTGGTCCTGGATAATTCAGGAGGAGCTTGTAAATTTTGTAAAACATATATGATGTCAACATACCATGGTGATTCAATAAAGGCCTAGCTGATTGGTGGAGTCGCCATCTCCTCTCCATTATCCATTTCTGCAATAAAATTTATGTCTAAGGCCTGACAGTTCGATTCAGCCATGAGCTTGGCTAAACCTTGGCCTTTGATTAACTTTGTTGGCTTGATTTCTAGGTCATATTCTAATATAGTAGCAATCCATTTCCCTCTCTTTCCATCTAGACCATCCTGTGTTAGGATATCCTTGACTACTACATTGGGGACATAGGCTATTATATGAGAATATAAAATGTAAACTCTAAAATCTTTGATAGCTTTGACCAAAGCAAAAGCTTTCTTTTCCATTATATTGTATTTTAAAGAGGCATATCTTGGGGCTTTGCTAAAAAAGGCAATAGGTTGTTCATAACCTTCATCATTCTTCTGCAGTAGGACTGCAGCAATTGTGTGTTCTGAGGCAAAAGAGAATATAATGAAATCCCTATCAAACATTGGACTGATCAAAACTGGTGTTTTTGTTAAGGCTAGCTTAATATCTTCAAAGGACTTCTTAGCCTCAACTATCCACTTTATGGTCGAATCTTTCTTTAGCATGTTATTCAATGATCTAATTAATTCTGCTAAGTTAGAAATAAATCTCCTAAAAAAGTTTATTTTTCCTAAAAAGGCTTGTAATTCTTTGATGCTCCTAGGATGTTGTATCAGTAAGATGGCTTCAATTCTTGTAGGGTCTATTTGAATACCATCTTTAGAGATTATGTGGCCTAATAATTTACCCTCTTCTAAACCAAATAATATTTTTTAGGGTTCAAAGAAATTCCATATTTCCTACATTTGATGAAAACCTGCCTTAGATGATCTAAGTGTTGTTTATCAAATTTTGAGAATACAGTGATATCATCTAAGTATATTACTAGAAAGTCATGAATATCCTTAGCAAAAGCTATATCCATAGCTCTTTGAAAGGTGGCCCCTACATTCTTTAACCCAAAAGGCATCTTCACATACATGAATGTGCCCCAAGGAGTAGTGAATGCAGTTTTTGCCTGGTCATCTGGGTGAACTAAAATCTGATTGTAACCAGAAAACCCATCCAATAATGAGATCCTGGTTGACCCTACTACCCTTTGTAATATATGATCCATTTTAGGGAGAGGGTAATTGTCTTTAAGTGAAAATTTATTGAGATTCCTGAGATCAACACACAGTCTAATCTCACCAGTCTTTTTCCTTGTGGGCACCAAATTTGAAACCCAATCAGAGAATCTAATTGGTGCTATTATCTTGGCTTCATACATTCTTTTGATTTCCTTTTCAATAGAAGGCAATAGAATAGGATTAATCCTCCTAAGCTTCTGTCTAAAAGGTTTCTGGTTTTCTTTTATGGGGATAGTGTGTTGTATTATGTTGGTGTCATAGGACTTGAGGTCCTCATAACTCCAAGAAAAGACATCTTGGAATTCCTTTAGCAGTTCTATGTATTTCACTTTTTCAGTAGGAGGTAAAGACTTTGAAAGTTTTATCAATTTTGGATTTTCCTTAGTCCCTATGTTGCACTCCTCTATATCAGATTTTAAGGGTTCCATCTTTGGTTTTCTAGGGACATCATTTGAATCAAACAAGTCTTCCAAAGGGGTTAATCCTTTGGGCAAAAAGTTGTCTTTGAGATTAATGATTTCAGAATCTTCGTTAATTATCTCTTCAATTTCAACTTGCTTTAGGTTTTGAATATATGATTTTGTAAACTTTGTGGGATGGAATCTATCTATCTCTTCATCTTCTAATTTGTTAATTTCTATTTTATCTGTAAAATCAATATCTAATTTTATGTCAGTATCTATGTTGCTAATTTACAAATTCTTCCTCTAAGGTTAAACAATTTTTTATCTGTTGGTCATTAGTGAATACTTACCAGTTTTTCAAATTATCTGGAATAGCAAGTCTGTGTCTGACCTCAACAGTGTATTGATGGTTAGGCTGAAATGGTAACTTACAAGTGCTGGCAAACATTTCTAAACTATGAGCCTGCATATTATGTTTCCTTGGAATGACTGCAAGCATAGTTTCCAGAAAAGTGTTCAATATTTCTACAATTGTTCCTCTATAAAAACTTAATCTGGGGTCTTTGGTCATATATAAAGCATTAATTTGCTTGATAACCAACTCAAAATCTCCCATAATAAGAACTCTTATAGCTCCTAATTTTTTAACCAATTTGAGACCTAAGAGAAGTGCTTCATACTTAGCCATGTTGTTCGTGCATTTGAAATTCAGTGTGTAGGCATGGCCCTCTGAGTAATCATTCTCTAAATTGTAAATCCACACTCCTGCTCCTGCTCCTAATTTGTTCACTGATCCATCAAATTCAAGATGCCATAATATTTCATGTTCATAATTCTTACTGTCTGGGGGGGACAAAATATTCTTTGATTAAGGTCTCTTGATTATCTTTTTTATCTGAAAGCTCTTGAGTTTGGACAATTTCATTTTGAACTGTAACTGCAATTTCTTTTGGTTATGAAATAGTGTTGTTTGAAGTAGTTTCTTGTGTTTGTTCAACATTGTACAAAATAAAAGAATCGATGTCAGAATGCATGGAATAGATAGGAAAGTTTTGAGGCCTAGCCTAGCTACTCACTACATATTTCATTAGGGTCTCTCTGTACAGTCTTTTAGGATGTCCAAAGACTGAAATTGTGGCATATGACATGTCAAGTTGCAAAGATCCTTGGAGTTTCCCCCCCCATGATCTAGACAATTGCATGCCATATTTAGGTGGTATATCACCAACAACTATGTCCATGAGAATTTTCTTAGCAGGATATTGTACTAGGGAAACACACAGGTCTTTAATTAGCCCTAGGCACTTTACTTGACTTGAATCAAATGAAAACAGGTCCTTGTAAGGCCTAGTGATGTCTAAATTCAATTTTTCCATAACAGAATTACGCATTAAATTGTGTGAAGCCCTAGAATCTAACATTGCATTGTGTAAGATCTTATCATGAATGTTGAGGCTAATATAAAAGGTAAGTATCCCTCCTAATGGTTTCCCATTAACATCAGGACCAAATACAATCTTAGACTGATCATCAAATAGGTTAACAGAGTCTTCATTCTCAACGAAGTTTAAAGATTTGCTTATTTGAAATCTGTAAGTTTCATTTTTAATCAACTCTGTTAAGGGTACTAAGATTTTTAGCTTAGCCACCTCTGCTCCCAAATTGAAAGGCAAAGGGGCTTTCTCTATTTGAGGATTTGGAATTTTCATGGTAGGATTTGGAGTAGGTTGGTCTTCTTTTTCTACATTTGAAGTCTTTTTCTATGGATTTTCTAATATGATGTTTGGAGTTTATTCCACTATCTCCTTGGAGGGGGTTAAAGTGGATAGTTGATTATCAGGGGGTTGTTCATTGGTTATAACTACAATTGTAGGACCAGAAGGATTCTGATTTGGTCTAGAGAGGATTTGGAGAGTTTTATAACTGGAACTGCTTTGATTTTATTAGGTTGATTTGGTATTGCTTTCATGTTTTGGCTAGGAGTATCAGTGTTCTTTTTACTCCTCAAGTTGTATTGTTTGTGCACTTCGAAGATAGCAGAATCATACCCTTGCTTGTAATCGAATGATTCTCCTGATTGGGTCTGCAACTGTTGAAGCATGTGTAATTCCTGATCATCTTGAGTCAAAAAGATAGTTTCCTCCTCATCTAATCCCATTAAGTTAATTTGTGTGTCTTGTTCAGGGTCTTCTAAATGGGAAGTTTCAACATAGTTTTCTTGAAAAGGAGGCCTAATATTTTGATCAGGTCCATTTTTTCCAGTGTTTTGATTTTGATTCTTTCTAAAGTTTGGATTTCTCACTAGAGGTGTCTGTTGATTATCCCAGTGAGGCTTCCTTTCAATGTTCTCGATCCTATCCATCAGTTTTTCCATTCCTTTGGCTAAGGCATCTATCTTAAGGTCAAAGGATGAGGATTCATCTTTCAAGGGTCCTCTCCTTTCATTCCTAACCCTAGCTCTTTTTGCTAGCAAATTAGCTTCTACACTAACTGCTACACTCTGCATATCTTCTAAAGTTGGAAGATTTCTCTCTCTAAGTTAGAAGGCCATATCAATATCAAACCCGTCAAGAAACTTTATCAAAGCTAAGCTAGGTGGGGGCCTGAGATTGACTGGTATTGCATTATATATGTTGTTGAATCTAGTACAGTAATCCTGGACTGTTTCATTTGGTCATCTCTTGATTTTTTCATATTATGAAAGGATCTGCAGAGGGTTATTTTTCTTTTCCCAACTATTTAAAAATTGTAGATAAAATACTTCTAAAGTGTCTATGCTATTAGCAGGTAAAGATGTAAACCATGTTCTTACATCACCAGCTAGAGTCTGAGCAAACAGTCTCATTTGGACATCTCCAATATCAATTTCATGTAATTCAAAGAAATCTGTCATTTTGTTTGTGTGTTGTTGTGCTGTGTAAGTTCCTATGCCATCAAATTGGACAATTTTGTTCTAGTAATCTTATGTTATGGCACCTCATGGAGCAGGAAACACAAGAGGAGCATATCTATTTTCCATGGCTCTAAGTTGGGTAGGACTAAGAGGTGAGGTTTGGGTAACAAGAGATGATACAGTAGGTGATGGGGAACTGGGAGTAATGGGTGACTGATGTGTAATGGTAGGCTGGTGGGGAAGTGAAGGTATAAATGGAGGTGTGGAATGAATTTCAGAGATGGAAGGGAATAATGGTGAGATAAAGGCGGTTGAAACTATTTCAGAAAGCTCAGGGATCTTAACAGTAGTGATGGATGACATAGGGGAATTTAGAATATACTGATCAATTGACAAGTTCTCCCTTTGAACTTCAAGTTCTGCTGTAAACTCTGGATCTAGAACTATGTCATCAAGTGCATTTTCAGACCTGGTTTTAAATAGGGAAAGGTCAAATGACTCATCAAAGGGGAGGTCTTCTAAAAACAACCACTCATCCGAGCAGGAATCTGCTTTAAATGAAGGTGTAGGGCTGACTTAACTTTCTTGTCTTCTGGATATTCTTGAAATTAGATTAGGATTATCAAATACTTGGGGAGGGTTTGGATTTGGGTTTGCCCTAGTATAGTGAGTTCTACTTGAAGCCAGAGTTTCAAACTTTTCTAGTTACTTACTTTTTATGAAATTTTTATAAATAACTTCTAATAAACCCTTCAAGAGTCTTGAAATAAAGATTTTAAATTTCTCAAAGGTTTATTAAGACTGAGGATTTAAGTCCCCAGTATGGTCGCCACTATGTTATCACTCAAAAGTTTTCCCTAGAAGTTATCAAAAGAAGGAATAATCCAAGGTAACCACAAACCAAATCCTTCAGACTCAGGTTCTAGCCAACCTAAGTCCATAGAGGGCTCTCTCTTTATAATTTAACTTTGTTTCTATTAGATTTTAGGCTAGTTCTTAGTGTTCATGAGGATTTTGATTTTGATTAAAAGTTGGGTGGTTTAATTATTGGAATAGATGGATAGAGTTAGGTCTTTAAGACATTTGGCTATGGAGTCAATCAAAGGATAGCTTAACTGGATCAAATCATTAAAGGGATTGTTCACAGGGCAAACTACCAAAGCAAAAGGCAAATCTTCAAAGGACTGATGGATGGAATGATTCTAACCAAGGTAAAGGGTAATGAAGAATTCTTAGACCAGGATCAGAATGAGGAACAGAGGGTGATCATCAAAAAAGAGAAATTAAGAATTATTTGCTACATAGACCATAGGGAGAAACTACGAAAGTAAGGGAGCATTTAAGAATTCCCTAACTAAGATAGTTTAGCAAAAAACATTAAGAAGGTAAACAATGAAAACAGAGTGCACTAAAGCAAGTTCTGAAATATCATTCCTTGTTTACCATTCAGATTTCATAGAAACACATATGATTATTAATAAACATAAGGGAAAAACAATAATACGCATGAGAGAATACTTATTTGATTTTTGCTTAACACAAAAATCCTATAAAATGTCTGAACTTTATTCCATGATCCAGTAAGCCAATCAAGTCTTGATACAATAACACTTTGATTTTAGAGACAAGTCTACAGAAATGTCTTTGAATCCACCCTAAATACTTCGAAATGGAAAGTATTTATACAAAAGACATTACAAAATATCTCATAATAGTTTGAGATTTAATTAAGGAAATAAAAATATCTTCAAGCACGAAGATAGAGACAGATGGAAAACTGCATCATGTTGTCCCTCTCATTGTGGTAGTATTGGTTGTAGTTGAATTTGAGCCCTTTTAAGTTGGCTGGTATGTGTACGCTGGAATCATTTTTGTCTTTAATCTTTAACTGATACTCTTTAACCTGCTACTCTTTGACCATATTCACCTATTTCATTTGGATGCCATTCAGATTAACTGTGGTAACTTATAGTCAATCTGTCATTTTTTCCCACCATTCATCTTCAGGTAACTTTACTTTGAGCATTCTTCTATATATCTCGTCTGCGTCAATGTATTTGGCAAAATTTAGCTTGGTGACAAATAGATGTTTCACCTCATGCTCTAGGAAAAATAGATTTTCTAAAGTATCATACAATACTTTTCCTGTTGGCAAGGCTTTGATACCTGAAGTACTTTCATGTTCCTTGGACAACTTCTTTAATCTTTCAACATAGTCCAATTGGGTCATAAGTTTGTCATGGATGACCATACTTGGAAGGCCTTTATCCCTCAAAATTTGAAACTTTGCAGTGAATCTATCAATGCCCCCCTGCATGTTATGGCATTTTCCCTCCAGGTTAAGCATAAGGTTTCTTTTAAAAAGAACATTTTTGACTTCAATGATGGCTTCAGTTCTGTCCTCCACACCAAGCTCATTCAATTCATGCCTATTCTTGCTGTTCAAGAAGTGGATGAGTCGATTAGCATCCTCTGGCTGGTCTTCAAAGTCTTCCTTTACTTTCTAAATTGCTTCGGTGGCCACTTTCACCAGTTCTATTGGCTCGAATATTACTTGAATTGATGGCCAAATATCATTGACAGAGTTAATGGTATTGGCCCAGAGCATCACCTTAGTCTATCCTAGTGGATTTTGTAGAGTTAAATCCTTCTCTAGGACCTTAATCTTCTCACTCATCCTTAGGGCTTTCTGTGTCTCTTCTCTCGGCTGAATCTGGGAAAGCTTGCAGTCAATTTCTAGGCTTGCCACTTTCTCCTTAAGCCTTTTAAGTTCTGTTTCCTGGATGTACATTTCCTCCATGGCTTTCACTAACTCTATTGTCTTTTCTGTTGAGGTACCTGCTGTTGTAGACTTAGTTGTGACTAGCATTGATGTGGCAGGTGGAGCTGTTGGTGCCAAGGATGCTGCCAATGTTGAGGGAACTACAGTTGTTACTGTGGGAATGGCAGTTGTAGAAGTGGTGGCCAGTTCACTTTGTTTGGACTGAATCAATGTGTCCAATTATTTCTCTGTTTCTTTCAACTGGTCATTTAGCTTTAGGACCAAGTCCATAAGCTCCTCTTGTCCTTTTTGGGTCTCTAGGACCTCTGCTGTCTGGGGGTGATGTAGTGGTGGAATCTTAAGTTGCTTCTTTAAAGAAGCTATGTCATCTTTTTTCTTCTTGATCATTCTTTTAGTGGCCTTCACATCTTTGGGATCATGTCCTAACTCAATGATTAAGTCCTCCAAGGACTTGATTCTGGTGTCCTTTTCTTGTGAAGAGGCCTTTTCCAATTGGAATTGAGCTAATATGTTATTTAGGGAATTCTGCAATTGGTGAGATGTGATGGCTTTCCCTGTAAAGGTGGAGTGAATCATCTCGCCTTTCTATTTGTGCAGTTCAATCTGGTCAATAGGATGTATGTCCTTTTCCAGCACTTCAAAATCAATCTTCTTGAAGTCAGCTGTTGTTCTTGGTTGCTGAGTGGTAGGTTTGACAAATGTCATCTGCATCTTACCTTCTTTGACATCATAGGTTGACATAAGCCTTGTTTGGTTTGTAGGTGCCATCTTGAGGTATTGTGCATAAGTCTGGGCTTTTAGCATTTCATTCCTAGCCTTTATATCGTTGTACCTTTCTCTAATGTCTTGATCTCTATTAGCTGGCATCCTAAAGGAGGACACTTCAACACTCTGTTGCCTTTCCAACATATGAGTGTTTGATGTGGAAGGTTCTAGTGTGCCCCCAGAAGGAGTGGCAGGCCTGCTTCTTTCTCTTTCTGTGCTGGTGGCCTCCACTGTTTCTTCTGTGAATTCCTACTCTGAAACAGGATTTAACCTCTGCCTTTTGACTAGGTTGGTTTCTGCATATGTTTGTATGGTTGCTCTGCCTGATGTAGTGGCCTCTTCCCTATTCCTTTTGAGGCTTTTCTCCTCATTTATAGGAGTTTTCAAGTTAGGGGGAGTACTCATAGTGGGTTACTTTATACCTGTTTGATTCAATTCCTCTGACAGGTCTGGCTGCTCTGAATCTCCCTGCACCTAGGATTCTTCTTCTATTTGTGATTCACTTGGTGCCTGAGATTGTCCCTGTGCTTGTGATTCTTCTTGGATTTGGGACTGTCCTTGGGCTTGAGATTATCTTGGCACCTGCAGGAAAGAACCCTCATCAAGCCTTTTCTCTAAATCAATCAGAGCATTTTCAACTGCAACTTTAGTGTTGTCCCTATCTATTGAAGTATTCTCCACTCATTCCAATTGATTTTCATATTTCTCTATCTCAGGGATTCGGTGGTGAATGTAGGGAGCCATCCCTTTTTTTTGTCTTTTATTGCAGATTAAGTCATAGGGGTCATATCTCCACATGAAGCTTTTTTTTAGTTTAATTCTCTGAAGGATTTCTTTTGCTTCTCTCCCAGCTTCTCTGCTATTACATACAAAGGGGCCTAGTTGATATTTGATTCTAAGTTGGGCCTTTTTTTTGGCCTTAACAAAATGTACCTCATCTAAGTTGATTATCTGCCTGTAGTACTCCAGAGCAAATAACCTCATTGGGAGGTATCTGGGTAGTTTATATGGGGCCAACTCATAGCCATAGATCCTAATTTCTGTGTGATTTTGGTACAAGTACCAATCTCCCACTTTGTGTTGTTTTGACAGTTGCAGGATCCTCCTGATATCTGAACTGATTCTTGGAGGAGGAATTCCTAGCAGCATGGTCACTACTGGATGTACAAAAATATCAATGAAATCTGTGTATGGATATGGGGAATCATGCTTATGTATCAAAGGAGTCCAAAAAATTACTGACCTAGGATGACCTTCAGTGTCAAGCTTTTGGAGAGTGAAAGGGAACTTGTCAGCGTGGCAATATAAGAAAAGGTGGTACAAAAGTGAAGAATACTTAAACACTCTTTCATTACACATTCTCAAAAATTGTTCATGCATCTTATTAGCGATGTACTTGGCATAATCATACATGATAGTGTGGGGTTGTCCTGGAGTAAAAATGGACATGAAGGCTAAAATGATTTCATCTATGTACCCACTGGTGGTATAGCCTAAAACACAAGAGATCATTACTACTATATCCTGACCAAATGGGGAAAATATGGTAGCTACATATGGGGGAGGGTCTTTTGGGATGTGCTTTTCCTCCCTCATAAAGGTTTGGAGCACTTCAACAACTTTGGCAGTGGTAAGCTTAAGAAATTTGTCTAGTAGGTCTCCAATTGAAATAGGAGTTAAGTTCTTCCCTAGTTGTAGTTGCAGAATTTCATTGATTGACTCGGCAGTGATGGTGAAAAGTATGGTGTGGTTAGGGGACATCACTGCTCTTTGACTGGGAATGTAGTTTGCATGGCAATAATGAACAATCTCTGGAAAGATATGCACCTCAGGGAATTGGTATTTGGGCAAATTAGACTCCCAAAGACCTATTTTATCGCCGTGGTTAAGGTATTGGTCTCTGTATCAGCAATACAATTTGATAGGGAATTCAAGGACAAAGGTGTCCTTAATTTGGAAATCTTTATCAGCAAGAGGAAGGTGGTCTAGGTCCAGGTGAGGAGTAGTAATTGGCCTAACATCCATGGCAATTGGGGTAGCCATTCTTAGTTCTTGTGGATTTAAGAATGGGGACGGTAAATTTTCAGTTTTTGAGGTAATGGGGGTTCAATTCCAAGTGGGTTTTATGTTACTAAAGTTCCCTTTAATTTCAATTAAGAAAGCTTAGAGACTAGTTCGGAAATTAACAGGGCTTTCAATGGATTTTGGCTTAAATACTTGGAATTGATGAAAAAGAGGTGAAACTGTTTCAGAAAGCTCAGGGATCTTAACAGTAGTGAGGGATGACTGAGGGGAATTTAGAATACACTAATCAATTGACAAGTTTTCCCTTTGGACTTCAAGTTCTGCTGTAAACTCTGGATCTAGAACTATGTCATCAAGTGCACTTTTAGACCTAGTTCTAAATAGGGAAAGGTCAAATGACTCATCAAAGGGGAGGTCTTCTAAAAACAACCACTCATTCGAGTAGGAATCTGCTTTAATTGAAGGTGTAGGACTGACTGAACTTTCTTGTCTTCTGGATATTCTTGAAATAAAATTAGGATTATCAAATACTTGGGGAGGGTTTGGATTTGGGTTTGCCCTAGTATAGTGAGTTCTCCTTGAAGCCAGAGTTTCAAACTTTTCTAGTCACTTTCTTTTTATGAAATTATTATAAATAATTTCTAATAAACACTTCAAGAGGCTTGAAATAAAGTTTTGAAATTTCTCGAAGGTTTATTAAGACTGAGGATTTAAGTCCCCAGTATGGTTGGCACTATGTTATCACTCAGAAGCTTTCCCTAGAAGTTATCAAAAGAAGGAATAATCTGAGGTAACCAGAAACCAAATCTTTCAGACTCAGGTTCTAGCCAACCTAAATCCAAAGAGGGCTCTCTCTTTATAATTTAACTTTGTTTCTATTATATTTTAGGCTAGTTCTTAGTGTTCATGAGGATTTTGATTTTGATTGAAAGTTGGGTGGTGGAATTCTTGGAACAGATGGATAGAGTTAGGTCTTTAAGCCATTGGGCTATCGAGTCAATCAAAGGATATCTTAACTGAATTAGATCATTAAATGGATTGTTCACAGGGCAGGCTAGAAAAGCAAAAGGCAAATCTTCAAAGGGCTGATGGATGGAATGATTCTAACCAAGGTAAAGGGCAATGAAGAATCCTTAGACTGGGATCAGAATGAGGAACAAAGGGTGATCATCAACAAAGAGAAATTAAGAATTCTTTGCTACATAGACCACAGGGAGAAACTACGGAAGTAAGGGAGCATTTAAGAATTCCCTAACTAAGATAGTTTAGCAGAAAACATTAAGAAGGTAAATAGTCAAAACAAAGTGCACTAAAGCAAGTTATGAAATATCATTCCTAGTTTACCATTCAAATTTCATAGAAACACATATGATTATTAATAAAAATAAGGGAAAAACAATAATACACATGAGAGAATACTTATTTGATTTTCGCTTAACACAAAAATCCTGTAAACTGTCTGAACTTTATTCCATGATCCAGCAAGCCAATCCAGTCTTGATACAATAGCACTTTGATTTTAGATACAAGTCTACATAAATTTCTTTGAATCCACCCTAAATACTTCGAAATGGGAAGTATTTATACAAAAATCATTACAAAATATCTCATAACAGTTTGAGATTTAATTAAGGAAATAAAAATATCTTCAAGCACGAAGATAGAGATAGATGGAAAACTGCATCATGTTGTCCCTCTTATTGTGGTAGTGCTGGCTGTTGCAGTTTTATTTGAGCCCTTTTAAGCTGGCTAGTATGTGTACGCTGGAATCATTTTTTTGTCTTTAATATTTAACTGATACTCTTTAACCTGCTACTCTTTGACCATGTTCACCTGTTTCATCTGGCTGCCATTCAGATTTATTGTGGTAACTTATAGTGAATCTGTGATTTTTTCCCACCATTAATCTTTAGGTAACTTTACTTTGAGCATTCTTCTATATATCTCATCTACCTCAGTGCATTTGGCAAAATTTGGCTTGGTGACAAATATATTTTTCACCTCATGCTCTAGGAAAAATAGATTTTCTAAAGTATCATACAATACTTTCCCTATTGGCATGGCTTTGACACCTGAAGTACTTGCCTTTTCCATGGACAACTTCTATAATCTATCAACATAGTCCAATTGGGTCATAGGTTTGTCTTGGATGACCATAGGACTTGGAAGGCCTTTATCCCTCAAAATTTGAAACTTTGCCATGAATTTGTCAATGCCCACCTGCATGTTATGGCATTTTCCCTCCAATTTAAGCATAAGGTTTCTTTTAGAAAGAACCTTTTTGAGTTCAATGATGGCTTCAATTCTGTCCTCCACACCAAGCTCATTTAGTTCATGCTTGTTCTTGCTGTTCAAGAAGTGGATGAGTCGATTAGCATCCTCAGGCTGGTCTCCTAAGTATTCCTTTACTTTCTGAATTGCTTCGGTGGCCACTTTCACCAGTTCTGTTTGCTCAAATATTACTTGAATTGATGGCCAAATATCATTGACAGAGTCAATGATATTGGCCCAGAGCATATCCTTAGTCTGTCCTAGTGGCTTTTGTAGAGTTAGATCCTTCTCTAGGACCTTAATCTTCTCACCCATCCTTAGGGCTTTCTGTGTTTCTTCTCTCTGCTGAATCTGGGCAAGCTTGCAGTCAGTTTCTAGGCTTGCCACTTTCTCCTTAAGCCTTTTAAGTTTTGTTGCCTGGATGGACATTTCCTCCATGGCTTTCACTAACTCTACTATCTTTTCTATTGAGGTACCTGCTGTTGTAGACTCAGTTGTGACTAGCAGTGTTGTGGCAGGTGGAGCTGTTGGTGCCAAGGATGCTGCCAGTGTTGAGCTAACTGCAGTTGTTACTGTGGGAATGGCAATTATAGAAGTGGTGGCCAGTGCACTTTGTTTGGACAAAATCAATGAGTTCAGTTATTTCTTTGTTTCTTTCAACTTGTCATTTAGCTTTAGGACCAAGTCCATAAGCTCCTCTTGTCCTTTTTGGGTCTCTAGGACCTCTGCTATCTCAGTGTGATGCATTGGTGGAATCTTAAGTTGCTTCTTTAAAGCATCTATGTCATCCTTTTTCTTCTTGATCAGTCTTTTAGTGGCCTTCGCATCTTTTGGATCATATCCCAACTCAATGATTTCCTACAAGGACTTGATTCTGGTGTCCATTGCCTCTGAAGAGGACTTTTCCAATTGGAATTGAGCTAATATGTTATTTAGGGAATTCTACAATTGGTGAGCTATGATGGATTTCCCTGTCAAGGTGGAGTAAATCATCTCCCCTATCTATTTGTGCAGCTCAATCTGGTCAATAGGATGTATGTCCTTTTCCAGCACTTCAAAATCAATCTTCTTGAAGTCAGTTGTTTTTCTTGGTTGCTGAGTGGTAGGTTTAACAAAAGTCATCTGCATCTTACCTTCTTTGACATCATAGGCCGACATAAGCCTTGTTTGGTTTGTAGGTGCCATCTTGAGGTATTGTGAATAAGTCTGGGCTTTTAGCCTTTCATTCATTGCCTTTATATCCTTGTGCCTTTCTCTAATGTCTTGATCTCTGTCAACTGGCATCCTAAAGGAGGACACTTCAACGCTCTGTTGCCTTTCCAACATCTGAGTGTTTTATGTGGAAGGTTCTAGTGTGCCCCCAGAAGGAGTGGTAGGCCTGCTTCTTTCTCTTTCTGTGCTGGTGGCCTCCACTGTTTCTTCTATGAATTCCTTCTCTGAAATAGGATTTAACCTCTACCTTTTGACTAGGCTGGTTTCTACATATGTTTGTATGGTTGCTCTACCTGATGTAGTGGCCTCTTCCCTATTCCTTTTGAGGTTTTCTCCTCATTTAAAGGAGTTTTCAAGTTAGGGGGAGTACTCATAGTGGGTTGTTGTATACCTGTTTGATTCAATTCCTCTAACAGGTATGGCTGCTCTGATTCTTCCTGTACCTGGGATTCTTCTTCTATTTTTGATTCACTTGGTGCTTGAGATTGTCCCTGTGCTTGTGATTCTTCTTGGATTTGGGACTGTCCTTGGGCTTGATATTCTCCTGGAACCTGCAGGAAAGAATCCTCATCAAACCTTTTCTCTAAATCAATCAAAGCATTTTCAACTGCAACTTCAGTGCTGTCCCTATCTACTAAAGTATTCTCCACCCATTCGAATTGATTTGCATATTTCTCTATCTCAGGTATTCGGTGGTGAATGTAGGGAGCCATCTTGTTTTTTTGTCTTCTATTGCAGATGAAGTCACAACGGTCATATCTCCACATGAAACTTTGTTTTAGTTTAAGTCTCTGAAGTATTTCTTCTACTTCTCTCCGAGCTTCTCTGCTATTACATACAAAGGGGCCTAGTTGATCTTTGATTCTGAGCTGGGCCTTCTTTTTGGCCTTAATAAAATGTACCTCATCCGAGTTTATTATCTGCCTGTAGTACTCCAGAGAAAATAACCTCATTAGGAGGTATCTGGGCAGTTTATATAGGGCCAACTCACAGCAATAGATCCTACTTTTTGTGTGATTTTGGTACAAGTACCAATCTCCCACTTTGTGTTGTTTTGACAGCTGTAGGATCCTCCTGATATCTGAACTGATTCTTGCAGGAGGACTTCCTAGCAGCATGGTCACTACTGGATGTACAAAAAGATCAATGAAATCTGTGTATGGATATGGGGAATCATGCTTACGTATCAAAAGAGTCCAAAAAATTACTGACCTAGGATGACCTTTAGTGTCAAGCTTTTGGAGAGTGAAAGGGAACTTTTAAGCTTGGTAATATAAGAAAAGGAGGTACAAAACTGAAGAATACTTAAACACTCTTTCATTACTTATTCTCAGAAATTGTTCATTCATCTTATCAACTATGTGTTAGAGCCTAGATTTGTCTCAGGCTAAAAAGACAAGGTTCTAGGTCCACATCAAACCACGCTCAGCCTCGTAGCTAGCCCTACGAGGACAGGAGAGGGCTCTCTCCAGGTCAATCTCAGCGAAAGATTTTCAATGGGGCTAGAGATGACTGATTTAGCAATTGATTTTAGGCTAGGTATTAAGTGCAAAGGATTTGATTTGAGTTTTTTAGGGTTTTGTTGAAAAATGGGAAAGGCAAATTGGGCTCGGGGATGAGGCACAGTTTCTGCAGAGTTCTGATTGGGGCAAGGAAGGCAATCATTTTGATGCTTTAAAGTGAGTGAGATGGATAGATCAGACTGGTGAGGAGCTAAGGAGAGCAAGAGAGTCTCAAGAATTCTCCTTAAACTGATGAAAACATGAAAATTTAAACAAATTCAAAGGCAGAGCATAACAGTTATGGATTCTACCTTAATCACTCATTTGTTCAAATTCAGAAGAAGAAGCTTGAAAATGATACACATAACACTAATGAACTTACAATTACTCAGAGAAGCACACCATCAAAACACAAAGCCACATGGATCCCAAACAGTGCTGCAAAACCCTGGTCTTTCCTTTGCCAAAAATGCAGAAATGAATGTACAATAGAGTGCCAAACTTTTCCCAAGAGTCCAACCCTGAAAATGACTTGGAAATTACATGATATAGACTAGCCCAAACCATTCCCTTACCTCTAGGGGTCGAGCTCATCATTCTAGGAGCTGTTTCAACCAATTCTAAACAAAGCACTAAAATCTAGGCAATCAAAACAACTTGCCTCTATAAGGTAGGAAACTGATTCATTCATTAAATTTTCACTTTTTAGTGAGTGAATCCTCTAGAACAATTGAATAAGTACCAAAATTACATCATGTTCACCCAATTACATCAAGATAGATCAAAAATTACATCACAAAGCAAAACTAGTCAAACTGGCCGAATTTCTGAGCTGGAAGGTGAAAAATTGGGCAAAAAACCTCTGTGTGCCGCGCCAATTTCTGTATGCGTTGCGCCACTTTGATGCTAATTTTTAGGCACTTCCTAAAGTCCAAATTGAGCCCAAGTGTTCTTGTTGGAAATCCCTGCCTGTCTACTTTCCAACCCAAGTGGAATTTCTAAATTTGGTGCCCATTTGCCCCTCCAAAACCTCAATCTCCCAAGACTGCTTTTTTTGTGTGAAATTAGGGGCAGAGAGGTCATTTTTAGGGTGTTTTTGACCTCCTGAGGACTCAAAACTTGCCCAAACTTCTTGGCCATGAAAAATGACATTGATCTTCATGGAAAAAGCTTATAAAGACATTGATTTGATTTTTGGTTCTTCAAAACCCAATTTTGTAATGTTTTGAAATTGGCACTTTTTGACAATTAATAGAACTCTGTCTTTTTGTTTCCTTCTTGATTTTTTGGTTGAAATGATGAATTTCTTGGCAAATTTTTGCAGGAATAGCTGACATGTAATTTGGCAAAGGAGACCAGGGCTGTGCCTGAAGAATTCAAGAACTGAAAATTTTGAAAAATTATTACAAGCTTTTGGAGAGTGAAAGGGAACTTGTAAGCTTGGTAATATAAGAAAAGGTGGTACAAAGCTGAAGAATACTTAAACACTCTTTCATTACTTATTCTCAGAAATTTTTCATGCGTCTTATCAACTATGTACTTGGCATAATCATACATGACAGCAGGGGGCTGTCCTGGAGTAAAAATGGACATGACGACTAAAATGATTTCATCTATGTATTCACTGGTGGTATAGCCTAAAACACAAGAGATCATTGCTACTATATCCTGACCAAATGGGGAAAATATGGTAGCTACATATGGGGGAGGGTCTTTTGGGATGTGCTTTTCCTCCCTGATGAAGGTTTGGAGCATTTCAACAAGTTTGGCAGTGGTAAGCTTAGGAAATTTGTCTAGTAGGTCTCTAATTGAAATAGGAGTTAAGTTCTACCCTGGTTGTAGTTGCAGCATTTCATTGATTGACTTGGCAGTGATGGTGAAAAGTATGGTGTGGTTAGGGGACATCACTGCTCTTTGACTGGGAATGTAGTTTGCATGGAAATAATGGACAATCTCTGGAAAGATGTGCACCTCAGGGAATTGGTATTTGGGCAAATTAGACTCCCAAAGACCTATTTTATCAGCGTGGTTGAGGTATTGGTCTCTGTATCAGCAGTACAATTTGATAGGGGATTCAAGGACAAAGGTGTCCTTGATTTGGAAATCTTTATCAGCAAGAGGAAGGTGGTCTAGGTCCAGGTGAGGAGTAGTAATTGGTCTGACATCCATGGTAATTGGGGCAGCGATTCTTAGTTCATGTGGATTTAAGAATGGGGACGGTAAATTTTCATTTTTTGAGGTAATGGGGTTTCAATTCTAGGTGGGTTTTATGTTACTAAAGTTCCCTTTAATTTCAATTAAGAAAGCTTAGAGACTGGTTCGGAAATTAAGAGGGCTTTCAATGGATTCTAGCTTAAATACCTGGAATTGATGAAAACAGTGTGCGAACCAGGTAACTAGCAATTCTAAACAGTTGAAAAGGCTTCAATCAGGATGGAAGGCACTCTGGGAGCTTTTGGCATCTTCAGAGTGCAAGTGTACATGGGTCGACGTCAACGTTCACATGCACGTGTAGGGAAAATTACAGTTAAAAAGGATAAAAATAATGATTTAGGGCTTTTTTGGATTTATGCGCAAAAGGCCAATTTGGCGGGTACGAGTGAACAGTGACCGTTTGTTGCGTAGCGGGATGAACAGTGACAGTTTTGGTGGGTAGTGGGCTGGCGGTAAGTGGTTTACTTCGCACAGCCTTTGGGCACTTAGCGGTATCGGGGGGAGGCCACCCGATTCCACTCATTGAGCACCACATAGCTTCATGGGCCCAGTGGAAAACAACCCATTTTGGGCAGGTATAGTTTAGATTTCGGGCCCTTTCGAAATCAACATGGGCCATCATATGGGGAGGGGGGAGATCGTGTGGCGGTCGAGCGTGGGAGTTGCACGGAAGGTAATGGAGGGGCCCAGCGGGCAATTTAACGTGGTTGTTTTAGCTTAAGGAAGGGTTAAGGCGAGGATTAAAGTATCGGGTGAGATTTTATTGGTGGATGGTTTGAATTTAATCAATTGCAGATCGATCAATTATGTCCATTTTCAGGGTTGGATAATATAAAGTTTATATTTCAAACTTTGGGGTAGAGATATTAATATTAAAGGGGTTTAATAAAATATATACGGGAAAAAGGGGTTTTTGGGGAATTAACATATAAATAATGTTAAAAGTTAATATGAAAATCGCGGGAGATAAATGGAGTGCGCTAAGCATAATGTGTTTTTGTAATTTCATTTGCTTTTTACATAGAACATTATAACTTAGGCTAAGTACATTTTTGTGGGTTTTTCATAAAAATGGGTGTCCATGGGAGTGATTGCATTTCCTTAGGAAAATAGTGTTTTATCCTTAGGAAAAGGGATTTATTAGGGGAAAATGAATGAATTGAAGGGGGTGAATGTTTATGAGGGGATTTTAGTACTTAAGATCTATAAGTCATTGGGTCGAGGGTCTGGTCCCTCCAGAAGTCAGAGAAATTCTCTGAGCCCCTTTGACTTAAGATTTTGGGTACTTCAAACTTATTGTGGGAAATTAGTTAAGTAAAGGGTGAAATGAGTGAGGGGAAATTAGTTAATTTGACTTTGTGAACTTTATGCCAGTCCAATTTCTCATTCATATTTAGAACTTTCATGATGAGGGTGATAAATGCGCTTTTGTCTAACAATCATCATACTTCTGCAACCTTTCTTCTACTTACCCATCTACTCATCCTACCATTTTTACTTCTCTTTATTAGGGTGCATTTAAGCTAGCAAACCCTTATCAAATTTTTTCTTTTCTTTACAATGGTAATCTAGCTAAATCTAACCTTATTACATCCAAGGGCTCAGATTAAATAGTTGAGCTCCTTTTTATTTACTCTACCTAATCTACTTATCTGCCAAGATTACACTGTTTGGTCAGATTTTATTCTCTATCTATAAACATGAAATTGAAACATGAAATAGCCAAGTTTAAACATTTTGACTATCATGAATTGTGGCGTAGGTTACAAACTGCACACAATCATTTATTTTGCATAAAAAGTAGATAGTAGTGGCATTTTGACTAGCCCACTTTCATGGTCCTTTTTTCCTTGGGGTTCATATTTTCATCTTTTTTACCTTTTTATTCTTTTTTTCCTTTGATTTTTCTTTTAGGACATACCCTCTTTACATTTTTTAATTTTTTGAATATGGAAAACATTTGCAAAAGCAAAGGTATGTACATATTACAGGTTTAATCTCAACCATTCAAAAATTATGACTCCTATTGGTATAAGAACCTAACAGTATACAAATTGGAGTTGCCTGCATCTTCTTGAGTACAACCAATTATCCATGTTTCATGCTTAAAGAAGGTTATCGGTGACAATCTTCCAGTTCAAATAATGTTTCCAAAACTTGACAAAGAAGGAAAAAGCATATTTGAGCCCAAAGAAGTCATCGAAACAAGAACCCGATAGCTACAAAATCAATCAATTTCAGAGTATCTCATTAAGTGGAAGAACTTACCCATTGAAGATTCCACATGGGAGGATGAGAATTTTATACAAAAGAATCCATAACTACTCAAGCATTGAGGACACCACAATTTTGAAGGAGAGGGGCATGTGAGTTCCCTATAATACTAGTGTAGCCCCCTTATTGTTATTGTTAGTGTAGACCCCTTATTATTATTGTTGTGCCCATGTATCCCCCATATTGTTATTTTTGTGCCCCATAGAAGCCCACTATTGTTATTGTTATGCCCTTACATTATTATTGTTATGTAGGCTATGATTATATTGTGATCCTTTAGACTCCTACATATACAAAGGAGGTCTTATGATTTGTATCATTCAAGAATTGTTCATTTATGTGATGTTAAGGAGGTTTCCCCCTCGAAGAGGCTACTTTTCAAGTCGTTGATTTATATTTTCTTCTATTTTATGAGATGGTTTCATAACATTTCCCATGGAGCTTTATAACACAACTCGATTCAACATTTACATCATAACAAACTACTAAAACCATAAACACCATACTGCCTATTAGAGATTTATAACACAACTTGATGCATTATTTACAACATATTTCTTATTGGAGCTTTATAACACAACTCATTACAATATTTATAATACACATATGCATATACATAAACCAAAACACATAATTCAAACTCGTCTTCTCAACAAATGAAAAAGGAAGGATACAAAGCCCGCATACAATCAACCATCTCCCTTGTAGCTTCATTAGGCCAAAGTGCTTCCACTGCACTTTAACCTTCTTGATTGCTCGGTTCCCGAGCATGAGTTGTTTCCATTGCAAAATACATTGAGGTTCCAGATATAACTCTCCCTTTGGTTCCACTTGCAATATAGATCAATTAATCACATGGTTATCATCCTAGACATATTTATTAAGCAATGAAACATGGAAAACATCATGGAATTTCACTGTTGGTGGAGATGCAAGTCGATAGGCCACAGATTCAATCCTCTAAAGGACCTCAAATGGCCAAAAATATCGAGGTGCCAACTTGGCACATGATCCAATCCTTAAGGCGCTCCTCTTGGGCTTGATGCACAAATACACATGTTCCCTAACCTAAAAGTCCTTGAATGCTCTATGTTGATATGCATAAATCTTCTGTCAATCTTGTGCTACCATTAAATTTCTCTTAATAACTTGCATCTCCTTCTCCATCTCAGCCAACATATATGGTCCAATCAACACCTTGTGCACTGGATCAATCCAACTGGTAGGAGTATTACAACTCCACCTATATTGAGTCTCAAATGGACTCACTTCAAGGGTTCTTGATACCCATTATTATATGAAAAATCCACCAATGGAATATACTCCTCTCACTTCCTCTGTTGATTCATGACATACATCCTAAACATATCCTCAAGAATCCTGCTAACCCTCTCTATTTGCCCATCTATCTCTAGATGATAAGTTGTGCTAAAGGATAAATTTGTCCCCAAGCCTGCAAACAACTCCTTCCAAGATTGGAAATGGACTTGGCATCTTTGTCTAATATAATGTTCTTGGGGACACCATGCAACCTCAATATCTCCCTAATGAAGATCTGAGCTACCTCACTAGCTGAATTTCTAGACTTCATTGCAATGAAGTGATCTACCTTACTCAACGTTTCAACCACAACCATGATGGAATAATGTTACTTCGATGTCCTCAAAAACCTGTAATGTATTCCATGGAAATGACGTCCCATTTCCATTTTGGAATCGGAATAGGATGTAATAAACTAGTTGGATTCTTACATTCTACTTTCACCTACTGACAGTCCAAACATCTTGAACCAAACTCAACCAACTCTTCTTCAAGTTAGACCAATGATAGAACTTCTTAAAAAATTTCAAAGTCTTCGAGTATCCCGGGTGGCTTGAATGTGAATTGACATGAAACTCCCTCAAGATAAGGTTCTTGAGCTCACTATTATGTCAGACATCAATCTTGTTCCTGAATCTGACTAGGCCATATGTCGTGAGGTGATACTCCTCATCCCTATCACCTTCACCCTACTACTGCAATGTCTGCTTCAATTACTGGTACCTCTCATCATGTTTCCCTGCATGCAATATTCTCTCCTACAAATTTTTCTTGTGTGAACTCGTAGCTAAAATGTGATTCACCTACACTTTCCAACTAAGAGAATCAGCAACCCTATTCTCCTTGCCCTTGATATACCTTATCTCAAAGTCAAAATCACTGAGGGTATCCAACTGTTTATATTGTCTGGAATTCATATTGGGTTGGTCAAAAAAGTACCTACGTCCACTGTGATCACTCATCAAGACGAATCTCCTCACAAGAAGATAATGTCTACACATATTCAATGCATGGATGATAGTTTCTAACTCAAGATCAGGGGTCACATAGTTTCGCTCGTGCTCATTCAACATCCTTAACTCATAGCATACCACCTATCCTTCCTGCATTAGGACTCCACCAAGTCCTTCCTTGCAAGCATACATACATACCATGAACTCTTTATTAGGATCTATAATATTCAAGATTGGAGCACATGTAAGAAAATGATTCAACTGATGAAAACAAGTTGCACACTCCTCAATCCATTCAAACTTCTTTCCTTTTCTCTACAAAGGTGTAATAGGATAGCCAATCCTTGAGAATTTCTTGATGAACCACCTGTAATATCCTGCTAGTCCCATGAATGATCTGACCTCATCCACATTCCTAGGATTTGGCCACTCCATGATAGCTTTAATATTTTACATGTCCACTGATATCCCCTCCTTGGAAAAAACATGTCCCAAGTAGTGAATTTGAGACTGAAAGAAACTGCACATGCTGAGCTTAGCATACAACTGATGCTCTCTCAACAATATCAACATTGCTGCCAAGTACTCTGCATGCTCTTCCTCATTCTTGGAATATATCAATATATCATCAATAAACACTATTACAAACTTGTTCAGGTAAAGACGCAACACATTGTTCATCAAACACATGAAATTCATTGGAGCATTAGTAAGACCAAAAGGAACCACCATAAACTCAAAGTGTTCATACCTCATACGAAATGTGGTCTTGTAAATAGCTTCTTCTTTGATGCGCACCTAATGATATCTTGAACTCAAATCAATCTTTGAGAATACTACTTCTCCTATCAACTAATCAAACAAATCATTATTTTGTGGCATTGGATACATGTTCTTGATATTCACCTTATTCAACTGCCTGCCAATGCAAAATATGAGAGTACCATCCTTCTTCTTTAAACAATATTGGTGCACTCCAAGGCGATACACTTGGCCTTATGTATCCCTTATCAAGTATTTCCTTAAGTTGAAACTTCAATTCCACTAACTTTGGAGTGCTCATCCTGTAAGGTTCCTTAGATGTTGATGTTACTCCAGACATCAACTCAATAGAAAATTCCACCTCTCTATGAGGAGGAAACTCTAAAATATTTGTAGGAAACACATCCTGAAACTATTGCAAAATAGGATACCTCTTCAGGACTTCATCATCCTCAACATCCTTCCATTTATCACTAGAAATATGAACTACAAACAATACACATCCCTTCCAGCAACTGTATTTTTCCTGAATAGTTGTAACCATTCTTACTAGCATAGGCTTCTTCTTTCCCTGCAAGACTCTCCTTTCCCCATCATCATCCAGACACTCAATAGCAGTCCACTTTAGTCCTGTGAATGTACAACCAGTCCATGCCCAAAAGCATATTATATGATCCCAAAGGAAGCATATATAGATGTGCTAATACAACATACCATTTAGCTCAAATGTACATGATCTCACCCAATGATGAACTCTTTTCTTGGTCCTTGTAGGAAACTACACCAACCAAGATTTTGCATGCACTTGTTTATTCAAGAAACAATTATCCAACAGGACAGGACTGATATAAATATAGTTAGATCTAAGATCAATCAAAATAGAAACAAATTGATCACAAAGCTTACCTTTTGTCTCAATAATGGATGCTTGATGATCTTCCTTCCTATTATCCGCTGTTGCATAAATCTAAGGAATACTCTATCCAACATCTCCAACTATTTGTGCCTCATGAGAACTATAAATTTGAGTCTTCACACCCTGCTCCAATGGTAACTCACTCCATTGATGCTCTCCACCACAAGTCCAACACCATACAGGCTTCCTACCATTACCCTTATTCTGCTCCTCGGGCTAAAACCCATGTCCTTTGTCAACTACATTGAACTTCTTGTATGACACTACGTTCTCGTTGTCACCTGCATCTTGAAGTCTTCCTTTCTTATTATCCCACTTTCCTTTAATCTTCTCATTACCTTTACAATATTTCTTAGGCTTAGACTTGCACTTAGACTGCTCATAACAATGCTTCATATTCCTAATGAATTCCTCCAATAACCGAGGCTCATCGTACTCAACCCAATATTTAAATTCTAAAGGCAATCCATTGATGAACCTTTAGACCTTTGTCTTCTCATCCTTAATATATGACACACACCTCAACTACTCGAGAAACTTGGTCATGTATTCTTCATCTTTCATGGAACCCATATTCAACTCATAGAATTCCCTCGCCTTCCTTTCGTAATATCTCTTAGACAAGTACTTCTTCCTAAAGAGTCTTTTAAACTCATTCCAACTCAACTCCTCTATGATGATGCCTCTCACATGCTTCACATCTTCCCACCAGATATATGCTCTTCCCTTGAGACTCGAGATAACTATATTGGCTTTCATATTCTTTGAATAATCATGCAATTTGACAAACTTATTCATACCAAGTAGCCATGTTTCTACATCTTCTGGTTTCTTCACATCCCCATCATAAGTAAGAGGCTTGGATTTCTTGAACTCCTATGGAAAATATTACTTCTCACTTCTCCTATAAGGATGCTAATAGTAATGAAAATGATGTCTCTCAAAACTGGAACTAGAATAGAATCCATGGATGTTAGTCCACTTATCAGGTGTATCCAAATATTTTCCACCTTTGACTGTGTCCTCCCTGTCCAACCTGTAACCTAATTGAGATTTGCTACCATACGCCCCATTAGTCCTTTCATCCTATCCATGACTGACCCTCATTCGTCCTTGATTTTCAAAATCTATAAGGTTCTGAAGGATGACTACATTAACCTTTGATTTCTTTTCCTGATCTCTGGAAATAATTATTTCATGTGCCTCAATCAACCTGCTTTTATTTGTCTTACAAATTCTGATTTCTGCCTTCAAACTTCTCAATGTACCTAGTATATCAAGAGAGTACTCTTCTCTTTACTGCTCAATTGACATGTCCCAATTCCATTGAATTCACATCAAGCCTATAAGGGGAGTCATGTAAAATATAGTCTACCGTTCTACTCTTCGTCTTTGATCTTCTATCTCTTGCAAACATGTACTGTTAGATAAACCAAATATAGATATAATCAAAATCATACCTTAATGAAGTTCAGGGGAGACTATCACATCTACACAAATCAATCCATATTAGCACAATATATATAGACATAATGACACCATTATATCAACCTCTCAACACCATGCATGCTAACACAAAACTAAAATAATGACCACATACATGATAACCATAACCATCACAATGCATGTGTAACAACATGCATTTGCCCATCTAGTCCAAGTGTTTGAACCTGGAAGCTCTGAACCACCCTATGGTATTATTTATCACCTAAAAAGAATGAAACCCACTTTGATTCCACCAGGTAATGGCCTCCTCCCACTTTTACCCACTTTTACAAGCTCTCCATGGTAAACATGAGCTGAGTTTCAATATGATATGACCCAACATCCAAGTTCCAGTTATTGAAGTGGGGTCAAAAAAATGAAAACAAACTAACATTCCTCAGGAACTACATACCAATAATGATCTTGCAAACCGCCCTCAGTGATCAATCCCTGAGCTGGAACTCTTTTTCACTAGGCTTATCCTCCAACCGCACCCATAATATTACATGCATGTGGTTATGAGGCTCCAACCACACCCATAAGCCTCACTGCATGCGATTATGACCCAAAATTTTCAGTTAAGTGCATGCAGTCACGAGATCTATGCACTTTTTTAGCCAAGACTCCAGACCATTGCCCAGAACTGCACGTAACTTTCCATAATCATGATTAAGATGACAACAATGCCAAACATTCAAATTTGAATAAGATCGTGACTAGGACATGCCTAATGCACAAAAAACATTTCATCAAACATATGGTAAACATGAAAGCTACAATTCATGAATGCATATATGATCATAAACTTTTGAATTTCATCTGAGAATCACCAAGAATGCTCCAAGCCCGCTCTAACTAGCTATAACAACACTTGTTAGTCCATGTATTCATCAACCATATAGTAACTTAAAAAATCATGAACAAGAGCCATAGCTAGAGCACATCATATATCCAAGTATATAACCAACATTTAACTAGAATAAAGACCATAAAAAATCACCCATAATGTCAACATGATAACTAGTACAAGTGCTCATATATCACAATCACAAAATAAATCATATTCACATATGAAAATGCCAACCAAGTCAGAGACTTCGACATACCACCCGACCATAGATTGGGTTGAACCAAATCTTTGTTTCAGACAATAACCCCCATGCTATATTCCAAGCATGAATGTGGGATCATATGGGTTAAGCCAAAACAAAACCAACCAGGGCTTCCAAAGGCCAAGCCACCTCAACCCTCAACCACAGTGATCTCACCTATACAGTCTAGAAATTACTAACATCATTCATATCAGTCTCTACCTAAGCTATCCAAGGCTCCAAGAACTAGTAGCTCAAGCCACAACATCTAGGGGATCCTGAGTTGTTCCAGGGATCCAGAGTGTTTGTACCAACCCCAAGGCTCCAGGGACTAGTAACTCAACCATCAAACTCTATGGAACCTAAGTTGTTCCAAGGATCCAAAGAATTTGTTCTAAATCACAGCCATAAGGAACCTGAGAACAAATCAGAAAAAACATGCGGGAAACCCACAACACCATGACTATCTAGGAAATGGAAAGGCAAGGTTGAAACCACTGTCACTCTAGGAAAATCTCCATGCCAAGGAAAACACGTAACCAAGGAACCATATGCATATACCATGCACCCAAAAATTAGGAAGGAAATCACAGATGCAATCTGTTACCTGCAAATAAATCTTGCTATAGTTGTTGATCCAACTGTCTCCTTCCGCTCCCTTGTTTTCCTTTGCTTTCTTTCTCCAAATCCAAGTGAATTCTAGAGTGCTCCAAGAATTCTCTAAGTGTGCAAGAGTATGAGAGAATGAGAGAATGAAAGGAGAGAGCCGAAAATGAACTGATTAAAAGCTCAACTGACAAAAGCTGTGAACTAATTCCTTGATGCCTTTTTATCATTGATCTCCCTTTTTTCTTCATTTTCATTTATTTTTCCTCTAATTTCCCTTGCATGCAAATGTGTGTCTCTTCACCTCCTTTTACACCTATTTTCCTTTATTTTCATAATTAAATGCCAATTATTTCCTCTTTACCTTTGCCAATTTCCATAGCCATTATTAACCATAAGTAATGCCCACTATAATGTTTTTCCCACCATTCAACTTGGAATACGTGTCATGTGACCTTGGTCTTATTTTATTTACATGGAAAATCAATTAGGGGTTGTTACATTATATGTGAACACACTACAAGGTCTTTGCAAATTTTATCCAATTGGCCCTTTCAATTCACAAATTCAATGCCATTATTGATGTCATTAATAAAACTGATACTAGAAGCTATGGTTGCTTTTTGTTATGTCATTCACCAAAAACTTGTGTGTCCTCAATATATGGAATAGGAAATGTTTGGCGACTAACTTCAACAAATGGATATTGAAAACATTCCATAAAGAAAGGGAACTTGGGGTATATTTCTTAGGACATATGGGCAATACTTAGAAATTGTTTTTAGAAAGCATATGCAAAAATTTTATAGTAAATTTTTTATAGTTGCACTCACTCAAGTTGGGTGTTGGCATTCTGCACTAAGTTCACAACCAGGTGCATAAATTTTTCCCTGGAGTCTAGGATGACACAGAGATCCAAATAGACTTTGTGGAGTTTTTATGGTGTGTATATGCAAGAGCGACAAGCATTTGCTATAGGGTTATTCTCACAAGTAGACAGTGCCTTGGTCTATGAGAGGAATTTAAATTACATTTTTATTCACCCAGTGAAGATAAACTGGTTCAGATATAAAAAGGAAGAAATATTGCATTATATTCAAATTTAATAGTGCCCTTTGTCTCTTTTCTTGGAATGACTTAGAATACAAGGAAAACCTTTCTAAGAAACAAGACTAATTTACAAATATTGCTTTATGTGTGGACAACAAAATTTAATGAGATGGTCTTGTGGAAGTACTAATGAACACAAACCCAACGGACAAGCCTCATATTGAGAGACAATTCCCTACAGAGCATCTTGACTGAAGAAATAGAGGATGTAAAACATAAATATGACTCAGTTGTTCGAATTACTAGTTAGCAACTAGCCAGTCACTAGTGATTTTTGTCTAATGAGTAAATGGCATTGAGCCTGTCTTATAAATCGAAAATTATGACTAGAGTAATAAAGTTTGAATCAATGAATCTGAATTTTGAAAATTAAATCATGAATTCCCCACTGGAGTTTGCAAAGATTTTCTTGTGTAGAGCTTTCCGCATAGTGAAATGTCCGCACAAGTAAACCTCTGCATAAGTCCCGGTGGGCCCAACTATAAACTCCATTCCACATTGCTACTAAGTTGTCAGACATATCTACTAATGATGGGATTTGTGGAATTGGAGTTGGTGGATTGCGTTGGGGAAGATCTACCAGAGATGAGTAGAAATAGAGACTCCTTTCCTACTGTTAAGAGAGAGCAAGGAACAAAATGAGATTTTGTTCCAACAATGCCCACTACCCCTCACGGGTCTCCTTTTGGGTATGTGGGTACTAAGAGTCCTACCATTACCAACCAGCGGATGATAGATCATTTGGCTGGGTCTTTCAAGTATCAACAAGTGGAGCAAGAAGAAACTATGAAAACATAAGCAACAAATCACTATGGGTCTTGGCCCAGACTATGTCCTAGGCATGCGTAGATCAAAACAACAAGACAAAAAATGATTAAACAACTCAAGGGTTGTAGTAAGTAAATCTAGAGGTTGTTTCGTTGCTTGTGCCCAATAATAATGAGATAGGTAATATGTTCCCATATAGTGTAGCTCTGATATTACCTAGCTGGCAATCAATTCCAGTCCGCAACATTCATAGTTTATTATTGCATTATCATAGAAGCAATACATTCAGATCACTTCTCAACATGTGAATGGGACATGCTTCACAACATTCATTGTGTGGATTTCTACACAATGAGCGAGATTCGCACAATGAGCTAAGATCTACACAATGTATATGTTGTATTTCTGTTAAATGTTATGTTAAATAAGTTGAAACATATCCAATGCATATACTATATAGCGTAGTGTCACCACGCCATAGTTTTCAATGTTCTCTTATGTAATCTAAATTTGAGTGGCCATGTGCCTACTGTCGGTCCCTGGGGACTGCCCTCAGCCGATTTTCTTTGCCTTTTCTTTAATGTTGTGTGACTAACATTACTATTACACAAAGAAGGAACACAATACTTGGCAAGGAACCTAGTTGTGTCATGTGTTGATACACTACAAATAAATGAGATGTGGCACGTGTTCATACGTTGCAAATATACGAAAATCAATAAATAAGCCCTTATTTATCCATTAGTAGCAAATTTCTTAATGAGACTCTAACTAAATACTTAAATCATCTACTAATTGTATTAGTCTAAAATGGTAACGAGGTTTAATTCCACAGTGAAAATGAAGAAAGGAAAAAATGATAGCCAAACGGTGTTAAGACTTAGACAGGATAAGAACTTATACAAATGCATGTTTTACAGGAAGCAAGTGTTTGAGGACAAGCTATCTTGTTTGAGGTATGATTCAAATTCCAACAAATGATGTGGAATTAGCAAATGATTTTCTTCTCCCCATACTTAAAATTGTATTCCTCTGTTCCAAGGTTACACCATATTCGTTGTCATGTCATATGTGAACTTAAAATTGCATCAAGAACAAAATCCTTGAAATCAATTTTCAATATAGGGATCTCTGCATAATTCCTAGAAAAGAGGACAAATTATAAATTTCCATAGAACATCTATGTTGTTGAAATGTGCGGGGTTGTGGGCTACTAGTCTCACATTTATCAATTAGGTATGTCAGGGTATACATTGTTGCATCTAAACTATGCTAATTGCATGTGGCAAGGAAGTCAGACCTAAATACCACCATCACGAATAACAAATTGCGTCAAACCAAAAAAATTAATTTTTCCATGTCATTATAGGTAATTTCCAGTGAGTGTCACTAAATTCCAATGATTTGCCAACGTGTTTCCTCTGGGGGGCTAGGAAAAGGCTACCAAACATGGGACTCGGAGTGCTCCATCTTCCACACTCCGTACAACTTTATCATCATATTCTGCATTCCGCAAAACTAAATTAATCGAGTACCGACAATTACTATATTTGTTACTTGATTCATTAGAGGTAATAAAATAATTTACAATAATAAATTCTAGTGTGCGGGAGTGCGGAGAGATGTCTTTTATCCACACACTCAATTTCTTCGCACTCAAACCGTTAATGGTAATAGAATAATTTACAATAATAAATTCTAGTGTACGTGAGTGGAGAGAGATGTCTTTTATCCACAGAGTCAATTTCTCCACACTTAAACCATTAGCAGTAAAAAAATAATTTACAATAATAAATTCTATTGTGCGGGAGTGCAAAGAGATGTCTTTTCTCTGCATACTCAATTGCTCTACACTAAAACCATTAGCAGTATCTATTAGTTTCAATTTTGTAATTTTGATGAATATGAAGCCCAATTGTTGGATTTCATATCTAAGTTTGAATATTTGAGTTTGGAGGCCTAAGTTGTTCTGCAACTTTGCTGGCTACATTGCAAATCACACATTTTCCGACCACATTGTATCTTTTTGCACTATTGCAGACCTCCTCTACACTCAAAGAATCACGGTGGGTGGAGCTATGAATGTTGTTATGGAATACGGGGATTTTTAGAGTTATCATGGAAAAGAGTTCAAACATTACAAGGTTGGAGGCAATTTTGGCACCGAAAGCTTCAAAAATTACTCAAACGGAGACAACGTGGTCAAGGGTGATTTCAAAGGATATGGGTGTGATGGAAATGGACGATCTCAAGTTTTTGCAAGTTACACACCCCAAACCAATGTTGAAGATGAAGGTTTTACAATGTATGGTAGAAGAGGCAGTGCAGGGAATATCAATTTCTCTAGTTATGGATCTAATACCAACGTTCATGATCATCATTTCAAAAACTATGGCACCGATAGTAATGCTAATATTGGTGCTCTAGTTTTTTTTACCTAAGCTCTAGGGGAAATTAGGGTAGCAGATCATTGGAAGCCCAAGGAAGATACTACGTTGTGGAGACAATGGAAAGACAAGTATGACTAGCCCCTTTCTCCAAGAATTCTTCCATGGGAAGAGTTTCAAAAAGAGTTAGATGAAAGAAAGATCTCAGGTTCCCAACATTGTGACATTTTACGGCGAGGAATGCATCCATCTCACTCTTTTACTTTAAAGTAAGCTTACACATTTATTACGGAGTTTCCAAGTATGGAGAAGTCAGTCATGTGGAATAGAATTTGGTCTTGATGGTAGTGGCAAAAAAATTCTACTTTTTTTGTGGTTAATTGCTTGGGGTCACCCCCTCACTTGGGATTGTATTCGTAGGAAGGGATATGAATGGTTGCCTTTATGTCCCCTTTTCTTTCAGGATGAGGAGAATACAGAGCATCTCTTTTTTCTTGTCATTTTTCATTGGAAGTTTGGGACACTGATGTAGGAGCATTAAAGCTTCCAAGTCATCAAGATTTTTGGAGACAAAGTTCCAAACTAGATTTTAATATGGAAAATGAATTTTATTTCCTTATTCTAAATAATTTTAATTTCTTTATTTCTTATAGAATGATAGATAGAGATAAGATTTAGTACATAAGAATTTTAAGAAGAAAATCTGCCTTTTAAGGCATGAACAAATTTAGGAAATAAATCATGAGAGGTGTAGAAGAAAAAATCTTGGTAGCAATTAACAAGTTGTTAGGATAATAAAAAGATTAGAAATATTAGAAACTATTGAGGGTGTTTTAAAAGTTATGGATATGCAAGATTTTGTCAATAAGAAAAAAAGCAAGTCTACCTTGAAAAGCATGAATGATTTGTGGATTGATTTATGGATCTAGGAAAATTTATTTTGTTTGTATATTTTATTATAAATATTGTAAGCCTAAAGGGAAAATGAATGGCCGAATGAATGTAGAATTGGGCAAAGAGAGAAATGTATGATTATGAGTTTATGTATGTATAATTTTCCTTTGTTTAATAGAAATGCAGATTCATCAACACCTCTTCGTATGAGTCTTTGTATTATTGTGTGTGTTATTTTAAATGCTTTGTGACGTGATAAATAATAATTAAAGATATAAATACATGTAATCCATATTGAGAATTTGAACTTTGCAAGGAAAATTCAATTTTTCCTTATCAAGACCCTTCCTCATATATTTGGTGTTGATTGTCCAAATTTAGATAGCATCATCATTGTGTTGGATCATTGGTTCCTTTCGAAGTTCAAAAATCACATAATTTCCAAGGCTTGAGTGCTTATGTTAGGGTTCATCTTATGGAACTTATGGACAAAACATAATTATATAATCTTTCAACATAAGAGAAGACCAACTTCGGTGCTCAGGGAGTTGATTACTTTAAATGTTAGAGAAACTTTTCTTATATTGTCTTGGTCTTCTAAGGATTGGACAGTAGCGGGATGAAGGTTCTATATTGAATAACCTTAATCTAGATTCGTCAATGATCTCTACATCCCTAAATTTTGCGAAGGTATACCCACCTCCTAGAGCCTTTATCAAACTAAGTTTTGAAGGGACCTCCAAAGAGAGCCTAGATTTGGCCTGATGTGGAAGGATTTTTCCCGATGATAATTCTCTTCCGTTGAGAATCTTCTCATCATCTTGTGGGGTAACTTAATCCGAAAGCCATTACAACTATAAAAACATTGAAAAGGTGTAGAAATAATATGGATGGTAATTAGAAAAGGATAAAAGAAAGTAGTACAAATATTATACATAGAATATTGAGAAAAAGTTTATTATTTTGGAATGTTTTCATATTAAAAAAAATTATAGTAAATATCATTTCTGAAACTACATATTCTAAATAATGCTTTGTTTGTTTAGAAACATTTATTATTTTGGAATATTTTCATAATAAAATAAATACTTAATTAAAATAGGTTGACATAGATTTAAACTATAGTTATTATTATTTTTAAATTTTATATGGTATATCTTAAAATACCATGTAAAATATATGAGTTTAATAATAAGCATTTTCAACCATGTCACTGAGTAGGAAGTCTTAATTTGCGCAATGGAAACCCAAATATTTTGACCACATACCAATAGAGTAATATGTCCAAAATTCTAAAAGTTTCAAAAATAGTAGCATGACTAAAGTATCCATTATTGTACTGTAATACCAAAAACTAAAAACAAACATTCTGACTCAAGAATCAGAGGGGGTGACAAAATCTAGGAATTTAGTGTTGGAACCAGGTGCATCATGAGGAGCAGTTTCACACTAGAAGTGAAGCTCAATGTGTGCCAACCTTGCATCAATTCTCTCTAAACAAACTCTTCGATTGCGTTGTACATGTTTAACATACTCCAAACTAGAAAATACATTATATCTTTCAACCTATTTCTCAATCATGACCTTGCCAACAGGGTCTTCATCTACCAATACAAAGCCAAAGCATTGTAATATTGCGTCCTTCTACCTCGAGAATGTCCAAGGTCAGGAATCTAGTTACAAACATCTTCCAGGATCTTTGAGTGTGAGAAGGTACTGTCACGAACAACAAGGGACTCCAAATGGAAAAAAAATCTGAGTGTCGGGGATATAACTACGTGGTATGTATCAACAACTTTGTGGGCTTGTTATTGGGCATGGTTGTGGCCCTAAGGACTGTGGCCAACACCTCGTCCCTTGCCACCCCACCTGCTTCGCATATGCTGGCATTTCATAGAAAACAAATAAAAGTTGCACCAGGGGCATACCCAAAATGCTCAGACCCAATTTAACAACACAAAGAAACCAAACTAGCTAAACTACGGAAACCAAAAAAAAAAAAAAAACCAGAGGTTATGGGGAATAGGTTGAAAAGCACAGGTCATTGGGCTAGAGGAAGCAACCCACAACCATAAGAGAGACAACGGATAAAAAATTCTATGGGTGCCAACCCAAGAAGCAAGCCAAGACGATGTTAGTGTCAGTACATGCAGCCTTCCACCAGTGATCAAACATGCTCTTACAAAGTGGTCTTAGGGTGTCAAAGTCAAATTCATTTTAGTGAGTCTTCAAGTAAAAATTTGGTCACTGGGTATTAGGTCTAGGACTGTTTTCACTCCTTCCAAAGTTTTCCAAGTACTGGTCCATGTCACCCCTCAGCTGAGTGTACCATCATTAAAAGAGTTGTCATCATTATTACAGGTTCCAAACTATCATTTGTAAGTGAGTGGGTCATCTTATACCTTGTTGCCTCAGTTGTGCTTTTAAGGCTCATTTCCCTCTCCTAGGGTTTTGAGGGCATTTTTCTTGGTTCCATGAATCCCATGATCAAAAAATCAACAAAACTTATATCCTAATGCTCATATACCTTCCCCTACCCTTCATAGACCTTCTTAAACACTTCCCATCACTTATATCCCTCAAATTCACCATTTTCCCACAAACCCTAGCCTATTGTTACAATTTGACACTTTTTTTAGGCTAGGCTTGTGTTTTTCCCTTTTGGACCCCTTACCCTCACTCAATATTTGAAATTCCACTTTCCCCTGTTTCCTAACATCCCTCCCTACCTCCCAAAATTTTCCTAAGAATTTAGAATCCCCCATCCCCTTCATTTCCCTTCATTTCTACAAATCCCCTGTTTTCCCTTCACTAAACCCTAATTTCCTCTCCCACTGAGCTAGGGTTTGCTATGGAATCAGAGATATCTAAGTAGAGGAGGCATAAGGGATATCAGCAGGTATGAGGCCATTTCATATCATCAACATCAGGTCTCCATCATTTGTCAAGAAGTCATTCCAAGGGACAAGTCATTCACCAACACTTTGATGCGTCAATCAACTTCACACTAGCTCGTTTGTTGTAGATGTCATGCTTTGAACTTTCGCACTTGATTTTGACACGCTCGCTTGCTTGGTTGTTTGAATGACACGCTATCTTGCTTGGTTGTTTGAATGACACGCTCACTTGCTTTTTCGTCTATTACACTTGCATTAAACACTGGCTTGATTTGATGCTCACTAGAATTCACACTTGTTTGATGATGATTGCTTGCTAGATGGCTTGCTTGAACTTGCTTGATTGATTACTAACACGTTGTGTTTTCTTGAATGTACTCACTGAATGTACGGATTTTAGAAAAGGAAGGGTATCGAACACTGTCAAAAATGCACCCAAGAGACAAATGACAAGTTCAATCTTGATGACTCAATTGAAGACTTACTTGACTTAATGTATTCACCTTAACAATTCAAATTAGGGTGTCGGTTACAACCGAGAATGCACCCGTACAATTCAGTTAAAAAATGTTTATCTGCAAGTGATACAAAAAGTGTTGATGATGTTGATATCGTCTTGGCTTGAAATGCTTGATTTTGTATCGTCCTTAACTTGATTGCTTGGATTACATGATGTGAAATGTGCTTGCTTAGAAGATCATCTTATCAAGTTGATGATGTGACACTTTGTGCTTGTGTACTTAAACTTGATTACAGGAGCTTGATTAAGCATTCTTATACTTAAGCTTGCTTATGTGCATGTAGTTGTTTTAAGCATAATACAAAGAGATCGTTTTGATAATCTGAACACAATTCATGCACACGCATTCATTACACACGGTGTACCTAAGATCCCCTTATTCAATTTCGGGCAGATCTAGGACACAAGCACCACAAAACTTATGATTTTATTAATTACTCGACTACATCATTATTCGTCACAACTTTGTAGTGTAAACTTCTCAATGAGAATGCCACACTTGCAAACTTTGGAAGCAAATTGTCTTCAAACACTGCCTGTAGTGATTCAATCGATCTCAAAGTAAAATATTACTTTGGATTATAATAATGACTTTCACTCAAACAAATTCACTTATTGCTCCAAATTTACAAAATATGCACCTTATGACTCCACAAAATCACTTATTACTCCATTACATAAAGAATTAGAAATACTCCTTATCCCTCCAAAATCTGCAAAAATCACCTCTACTTCTCAAAAACTTATCACTTCAACATTTTGTCAGTGGAAGAAACTATCTTACCTTCAAGGCAAACTATTCGTGAAAGTATTGAGCAAGGCAATTAGAAATTCAAGCCTAGGTGGAAAGATATTTTTCGCAAGAATCAAAAAGAGCTTGAATCTGCAATACGCAAGGTGTCAAGTGATCCTACATAAACTACACTCTGGCCACCATTGTTGCCATGCTCTTATTTGTTTGGCTCATTATGGTGGAAGCTTCTGCAAATAGACCCAACTGCAATTGGATCAAATATACTCTTCCACGAAGACTAGATTTTTCGATGCAGGTCTCTCACACTTAATGTGCTCAAACTGTGCACCATGAATAGAACTAATGCCTCTTTCACTGGTCAGACTAATGCCTCTTTCACTGGTAAGCTACTTCAAGTCTCACACCCTTAGTAATCTTTCGAAATGTAAACGCCAAAGGAGAATTTCCCAAAGCAATCTTCAAAATATAAAAGCTACCAAAGAAGAACTACCCAAAGGAACCTTCAAGATCTAGTGCCAAAATTGCCCTAACCGATATTCTAAATAAAACTGCTAAAATATAACTCGTTATCAATCTTCCAAGCATTCCAAAGGAGAACAGATCTAAACAACTCCAAGCACTAAACTACTAAACATCACGTATTCAACAATCTTCAAAGATCAATCTTGAAACTGCTGAAGAGGATTGTCCAGTTATCTTCAACAATCAAACTGCTGATGTTGAATTTTGAAACTTGGAACTGCACTCTAGCACAGGATGTTGAAAGAGCCACTAATTAAATGTGCCCCGATGTGGTTCAATCGGTGACCTATTGACTGCTGAGGTGGAAGACACAATAAAATAGGCACCAATCTCCAGAATCATAGACCCTGAAAATGTGCTAACTAAGAAGAATATCCCTTAGAAAGGGATAACTCAAGAGTAAAAAGCAAAGAGTTATAGTCGAAATCTCCACTAAAACAGAGAACTAAAAGCTTGATTAGCTCATCCCGAGGGGAGGGGGATCGAGTGCCCTGGCCTCTCCCTGAACACCAGCAATCATGCCATTAAGACAAACCTCATCACAAAACCCCCAATTTGACCCATACTACTAGTTCACTTGTGCAACTTCAACCTGAGACAGCACATGCAATCAAGAAACGGAGGAACCTCTATCTCGTACAAACCAGAGCGGAGAAGAGGGGAGCATTGCAAAAGAGAACAAGTGAGGCCATGACATATCTCACACCCTCATATCTCATTTTCATACACCTAATGCGTAAAATATTTGAATCACTTGATTCGGCGCCATCATCAAATATGCACAGGCGGTACTTGGGGTATCATAGAAACATTTTCATCCACATATTTTATGGAAAATAAGAACAATAACTCAACTATCCTTGTGCGCTAATTCAGTAATTTGGAGTTAAAGTAATTCAAGCCGCAGTGGTTTGAGTTCAAATTGTGTTGGGATCTTGCAAAGAGGTCGATATGTGTAAGCGATATCCTACAGTAAGCGAATAATACCAGAAATCCATGGAGAAATGCAAGAGGAAGCTTCGTGGCCTCATTGCAGAGAAGAAATGTGCTCCAATCATGCTCCGTCTCGCATGGCACTCTACTGGAACTTATGATGTTAATACATGATGCCAATAGCGGTCTTGACATTGCGATCAAGCTGCTGAACCCCATCAAGGAGTACTTTCCTATGATTTCATACGCAGATTTCTATCGGCTTGCTGGTGTCATGACTGTTGAAATTACAGGAGGGCCGGACATCCCTTTCCATCTAGGAAGAGCAGATAAAACACTCATAATCTACAGATCCACATAGCGCAAAACACACAAATACACTTATCTAATGCTCTTCACAATCCATCAATGTTCCATTTCAACTACACCGACTGTGAATAGGCATACTTTGCACATAACATTTCTTTCCACGGATTTGATTTCTGGAAAATCTAATTTCAAGATTAATTCCCAATTCACAAAAAATAAAATTTTAAAAACAGATCACTATCGCACATCACACCAAAATACAATACAGAAGTCTCACTTGTCTCTTCCAATCGATTTGGCTCTGATACCAATTGAAGGAAACTACTAAAAAAATAATACACACTCACACTCATAAAACAAATAGTAGAGATATAGAAAAACTAGACATGGTGGAAAAGGCATGAGAGACTTTCCTGTAGTCTCTCATTCTCATGAATTTCATTATTAAAATAATGTTTATGATACATATAAATACATGAGGAAGTTGTCTCAAGATAGTGCATTTATCTTGAACAAACTTGGTTGAGAAATATCTCAACAACACACTAATCTAGGAGCCTAGCTAATTGGAGAGAATCTCTCAACCAACTAAGCCTAAACTGACTCCTAACCATGAGGAACAAACTCAATCTAGAAAGGTAGGATTAAATCCTAACTTTCATGATTTTAATTAATTTAATTATTTGGACTTAGAATTTTTTTTAATGTGAGAGTGAGGCTAACAACTATGTTTCAGACTAAACAGGGATAAATTTGGCAAAAGTGAGAGGTTTTTGTCCATGATAGGCCAAGGATGAAAAACCTCCTTCACTTCTTACACAGGTGTCATGGTTTTAGAGAAATGTCACAAATACAGTTGTTACAAGAGAGTTGTTGCACTTCGGGAGTGACTTTGGAAAAATCACTTTTTCTTCTATATGGAGTCTCCAGATGACTTTCTTTATGATTCCAATGATAACTAGACAAAAATATATTTCCAATGATCTATCATGAACTCAATTTGGAGTCGAGTAAGACCTCAAATATTTTCCTGCAAGAGAACACTTCATTTTTGCACCCAGGTCGCTGTGTGTTTACTAGTCTTGGGAGATGGGCATTTTGATAGGGTAAATGACCTTCAAATCGAAAACTAAAGGTATATCTGGAAAGTAGACTCGAAGTGATTTCCAACAAGCTATCTTGTAGAAAATTTGGACAATGAGAAGGCCTCTAAAAGAAGCCTTGAAGAGGTCGTTGTGCGTTTGACACTGTGAGGGTGCTCTTGATAGTGAAATGGTCAAACACGCAGCACCTTGTGCATTGCGCTCTTTTTTGGGGAATCCAATGAGGAAATGGTCAGCATTTTTGGATTCCCAATGATGAGTACATGCACCCTGTGCTTTTTCTAACGTTTTGGAGCAGAATTGGTTGACCAAAAGGGCCAAAAACCCTCAAAAAATGACCTTTCTACCCTCTTTTTGGCTTGGGCACTGCACGCTAAGCAGTGTTGGGAGAATTGATTTTTGACAAGCCAAATGAACTCCAAATGAAAAACTTCAAGATGTTCTGTAAAGTAGACTTGAAGCGCTTTCCAACAAGCTATTTTGGGCCCAATTGGACACGGGGAAGGCACTCAAAAGTCCACCTAAAGATGAAGGGTGCACCTGACATTGGCACTGCGTGCCTAGCACTAGCACTGCGCGTTTGATAGTTTGTCCAGAGTTTCACTGTTTCATCCCAGTTTTCATTTTCACTTTGGAAAATCATGATTTTATCCATGTAAATGATGAGTTGAATGTAATTATCATGTTTCTAGTACTTACTAGGGTAAATACATTAGGTAAATCAAGTTCATGAGGTGTAATGAATCAGTTTGCTTGGATTAGGGATGAGTCACTTTGACCACCCTATACTCTAGCTATTAGTTCAGCCTTTCTTGGATCTTTCCCTCTTCTCATGGATTCAACCCCCTAAGGTTAGGATGGGTGGTTTGAAGCCTATATTATGTTTTTCCCTAGTCAGTTTTAAGGGTTGGACTCAGTGGGATGCTTATTCTTTGACTAAATATCATTTTGTATCAATTACAACAAGAGATTAATGAAAAATTGCAGCTATTTCTTTGGGATCCATGTGGTATGATGCTTAGTTCAGTTTTTCTTTTTTATTCATGTGTTAGAATGTATTGTTGACTCCATTTCATCATTTCATTGCCTTTATGTGAATGTATACAAGTCTGAGAGGCAGAATCCATAACTTTTATGCTCTGTTTTGGGTAGACATTTCACAATCTGTGTTTTCTTCAGTTTAGGAAGAATCCATGTGGTTTACATGCTCTTTCTAGCTCCTCACCTATCTTTCCACCTCATCCATCAAACCCTAAAGTTTTGATCATTGTGCCTACCTTGCCCCATCGAACACCCTGTAGTTTTGACCTAATTTCCTTGCCCTAACTGTTTGCCTCCTCCTGATCCAGCAAAACCCCTTCAAAATCAAATCAAACCTTGTGCTACTATACCTAGCCTAATATCAGTTTCTAGATCTAGTCAATTTGGCTAAGATCCTTACGGAGAGAGCCCTCTCCTGGCCTAGTAAGTCTAGCTACTTGGCTAAGCGTGGTTTGTGGTTACCTTGGCATTGCCTTCCTTCAGCTTGAGGTTCAATCCAGGTGCTAACATAGTGGCAACCATACCCGGGAAGAGGTGACAGATCTTCTCTGGGAGAGATCATAAAAGTTCAGATCTGATTGCTGATGGTGAACAACGATCAGATGCATGTGAAGGCTGAAATCATTCACTTGGCGACTCCAGTGTTGAAAAAACCCAAGGTTCGGAAATTTTATGGCAACTCCACTCTTCAAAAACCAGTAGCCTAAAGAATTTCTTGGTGAATTCATTTTTATCAAAATTGATTCGTTTGCTCGAAGGTATGCTCCCATGAGCCGAGATCACATTCTAGGTTTCCAAAATAAAATTCCTAAGGTAGATTGGCAAAGGAATTTGCCTATGTTTAAATATGATGATAGGAATGATGTTGCTTTACATCTAGTTAGATTTCACATGCATACTTGCAAGTTGAAGGTTGATTTTCCTGAAGACTGCTTGATGAAGATATTCATGGCCACTCTAGAAGGCGAAGTCGAATCTTGGTATGAAAGTTTGCCGCCTGCTTGTATTTACTGTTTAAAGGATTTTCATACCATGTTCTTTGAAAGGTATAAAGAATCTTGTCCATCCTTAATATTAGTTCAGAATTGTTGAACATGTTTATAGTTTTATTGAAAATCTTGAGAAAGTTTATGGAGATGATGACTTCATGAACAATGAGATCATGGAAGCCCTGTATGAAAATCCATTTCAGTAGCATAAAGAGAGCTTAGAGGATACTTATCAAGATGCTCAGGAAAATTTGCAGCAGGTTCAAGATCTTAGTACAATTGAAAATGATGGAAGACAAGGTCTTATTTCAGATCTGCTCATAGCAGAAGACAGTATGTAGGAAAATCAAGTTCCAATTTCATATTGTGATAAAGTCAAGTTGGTTATTTCAGATCTAGATTCAAATCATGATGATGAAGAGTACCTTGTTCTGAATCCCATGAAGGAGAGCTCTGTTGTTGAGATCATCTGGAATGAAGAAAACAAAGTTATTGACCCAAGTGTTCTCATTTCATTAGAACAAAGCCTTCATGAGGAGGTAATCCAATCCTTTTATGAAAAACAAGATGAGATCTTTGTTCAAGTAAGTGAAAAATCTTCTTTGGATAACTCAGTGGTAAATGATAGAAGTGTTAGTTTTGAGTTTCAAGACCTATCTGAAGTTTTCCCTCGTATGACTGATGAGTGCGATAAGAAACATGACAATCTGGTTTCCATGTCATATGAAGATGATCAACAATGTATTCAAATTGCAAAAGACCAGGGAATTGAGGACTGTCATTCATATTTTTCTTCTCATATTTCATGTTTTGAATTGTTATTTCAAGAAGACATCTGCTCACCTATTTGTTCAGAAATTTTCAAAGACTACGAACACACTCTTGCTGAGGTACATTATGAAGAGAGATCAGATTCAAGAGAAAAAGGTACCTTGTTTCTTCTAGATCAGCGAGAGGTAATTTTTCATGTTTTTCAAGATCCAGTAGCAAGTTTATTGCAGTCAGCAGTGAAGGTAATTATTGCAGTATTCAGTGATGATGGAGATCATTGTCAGCTTTGTTTTTGGCTATCAAATTGTAAATATTTATTGTTGTCCAGAAAATCTGATTGGGAGAATCAATCAAGGAGGCATTTGCTTGATTGGTTACACTAGCATTTTGATATCGCCTGATTGTACATATGTATTTAGCAAGCAGGTGGTTGTCATTAGGATTTGAAGCCCTCACGTCTCAGTGATTTGCTGCCATCAATAAGTTTAGTAAGATTTTTATTTTAGTAAGTATTGAGTCAAGTTGTTATGTTGAGTTTCAGCAATTAGTAGGTTTTCTTTAGTTTTTGACCGTATTGGCCCACATGGTTAGGCACTTGGTCTACGGTGTTCTTGACACCTCCAAGGAGATGCCATCCCCAATAAGGCCAATGTTAGTGTCAGTACTTGCAGCCTTCCACCAGTGATCAAACATGCTCTTACAAAGTGGTCTTAGGGTGTCAAAGTCAAATTTTTTCATTTCAGTGAGTCTTCAAGTAAAAATTTGGTCACTGGGTATTAGGTCTAGGACTGTTTTCACTCCTTCCAAAGTTTTCCAAGTACTGGTCCATGTCACCCCTCAGTTGAGTGTACCATCATTAAAAGAGTTGTCATCATTATTACAGGTTCCAAACTATCATTTTTAAGTGAGTGGGTCATCTTATACCTTGTTGCCTCGGTTGTGCTTTTAAGGCTCATTTCCCTCTCCTAGGGTTTTGAGGGAATTTTTGTTGGTTCCATGAATCCCATGATCAAAAAATAAAAAAAAATATATATCCTAATGCTCATACACCTTCCCTACCCTTCATAGACCTTCTTAAACACTTCCCATCACTTATATCCCTCAAATTCACCATTTCCCACAAACCCTAGCCTATTGTTACAATTTGACACTTTTTTTAGGCTAGGCCTGTGTTTTTCCATTTTGGACCCCTTACCCTCACTCAATATTTGAAATTCCACTTTCCCCTATTTCCTAACATCCCTCCATACCTCCCAAAATTTTCCTAAGAATTTAGAATCCCCCATCCCCTTCATTTCCCTTCATTTCTACAAGTCCCCTGTTTTCCCTTCACTAAACCCTAATTTCTTCTCCCACTGAGCTAGGGTTTGCTATGGAATCAGAGATATCTTAGTAGAGGAGGAATAAGGGATATCAGCAGGTATGAGTCCATTTCATACCATCAACATCAGGTCTCCATCATTTGTCAAGAATTCATTCCAAGGGACAAGTCATTCACCACACATAAGGGCCGATTTTTCTTCAAACTATGTTTTAGACTAAATAGGGATGAATTTGGAAAAAGTGAGAGAGGTTTTTGTCCATAATAGGCCAAGGATGAAAAAAATCCTTCACATTTTACACAGGTGTCATGGTTTTATAGAAATGTCAAAAATACAGTTGCTACAAGAGAGTTGCTGCACTTCTGGAGTGACTTTGGAAAAATCACTTTTTCTTCTATCTAGAGTGTCAAAATGACTTTCTTGATGAGTCAAATGATAACTAGACAAAAATAGATTTCTAATGAGCTATCATGCACTCAATTTGGAGTTTATTAAGACCTCCAAAAGTTTCCTGCAAGAGAATGCTTCATTTTTGCACCCAGGTCGCTGCGCATTTACTAGTCTTGGGAGATGGGAATTTTGATAGGGTAAATGACCTTCAAATTGAAAAATAAAGGTATATATGGAAATTAGACTCTAAGGGATTTCCAACGAGATATCTTGGAGCAAATGTGGACACTGAGAAGGCCTCCAAAAGCAGCCCTGAAGAGGTCACTGTGCGTTTGACACTGTGAGGACACTCTTGACAGCGAAATGGTCAAACGCGCAGCACCTTGGGCGCTGCGCTCTTTTTTGGGGCATCTAATGAGGAAATGGTCAGAATTTTTGGATTCACAATGATGAGTACATGCACCCTGTGCATTTGCTAAGGTTTTGGAGCAGAACTGATTGACCAAAAGGGCCAAAAACCCTCAAAAAATGACCTTTTTGCCCTCTTTTTGGCCTCGGCGCTGCGCACTGAGCAGTGTTGGGAGAATTGACTTTTGACAAGGAAAATGAACTCCAAATGCAAAAATTCAAGATGTTCTAGAAATTAGACTTAAAGATCTTTACAACAAGATATTTTGGGCCCAATTTAGACCCTAGGAAAGCACTCTAAAAGATCTACGTCTAGCCGCAACAAGGTCGCCTCCCATCCTTTCTGTCTCTTTGATGTTTGGAGGTCTCGACCATAGCTCTACGAACAAAGCTAGACAAATACCACTTATACCTGTAATACGAGCTCTTCCTCTTGAACCCCTAACTGATAATAACATATAAATTTTCAAATTGTGAAGCAAATTAGGATTAACCAACCACCATCGATGCAACTTTCCTCTCGGCCATTGCTCTTGAGGCAAATTGTCTAGTTGTTTCCTCCTTGTAGAGTATTGAGACCAAATGTCTTCACATAAAAGCAATAGCTTATTGTATGCCATATCCACCTTCTCCCTTTCAAGTCACATGATTATGCATGCACGGGGCAGCCACACAGTGCCTTGATTTAACTATGCTATTCGCAGTTGGGTGGCGGGCTCGTCCTCCAATACCACCTCTTATCACAAGATTCACCCATCCAGATAAACAATAGTTATCAATTTTAAATATGCATGTCTAGAACATTAAAATTAAGAATATAGGAATAAAATTTATGAATTTTAATTTAGACTAAATTCAAAAAAAGAAAATAAAAAAAGACAAACCGGGGATTAGACTTTTATGCAAGTCTCGTCTTTTCTTTGAACTTTTATAAAATAGTTTGGTGTATATACCAAGTTTCTCTTTAATCATGAATGCATCTTATCAATTCATCATGAGAGCCATGCTAATCATGTTTCCTTATAAATTGTAGATTACTATTATTGACGAAATAAAAGTGCTTAGAAATTAATGTTCAGAAAATAACCAGAGAGTTATAGTGCAGGTTAGTTCACTGAAATCTCATTTCCCTATAATCGTACAACATTTCAAAAATAATTTGAATTACAAAGTACCATACACATCCAAGAAAAAAAATAGTAATAAAAAAAATAGAGTTGGATCCACTAATTCAAATTATGTTATAGCTTCCTACTTGGAGATGAATTCTCATACATATAAAGACCAAGAAGCCGGTGACTAGAGCAACCAGAAACAAATAGAATTAATATTGAAAAATTCTTGGCAAGCTCCTTACATTTGGGCCTACAATTATGATCCTCGTTATTTGTGCTAATGTTGATGGATAAAATTAAATTGCAGAGGATATTTCCTAGATGTTGTCCAATGTCACGGTGTTGAACTAAGCAAAGCATGATGTCGTGTTGATGAGAAGTTATGATGGTGAAGGATTGGCCCATGAGCATCTGATTGCACTAAATGTGATTTAATTTATCTTCAATCCTAAGGAGGTTGTCCTCCGATTAGTAATAAAACATCCCTTTCATGCATTTAAATCTAAATATTTCACAAAACTAATAAAGTCATGTGCTAAATTCATATGCATAATATATTTGAATTATATTTAATATGAATTGTTCAAAAAAGATGATGTTAAATTTAGAAATGATATATTTGAATCATATTTAGAAATAATATATTTGAAGTGACCTGAAAAGCTTATAAGTATGATTTTTAATTTAGGATATGGATAAAGTTTCAATAAATTTGATAACAATGGTATTAAAGAGATTTAAATTTTAAATTTAAATATTTTATAAAATTAATATTAAAATATATTAATTAAATTAAAATGTATATATAACTTGAGTGGGTTTAATGATTAAGAGCACATGTTTTCTTTTTAAGAGGACACACGTTCAAAATAGAGGAGGTAGAGTATGTATTTCTTTGTAAATTTAGTAGTCAAATTGTTGCGCAGAGGTGGGTCCCTTGACCCACCAAAAAGGGGGCCTCATACACCAATTTGGTGTCTAAGATTGTAAAATATTTTTATAATGATTGTTGGGTGTAGTGTCTGTTAGTCAATGATCCAACATCATCATGTCAATATGGGTCCGTAGACTTTGAGACACAACACAATATATTCTAGAGAAAGAATTTAGAGACCTACAAAACCAAACCCTATTTTATTCTAGAAATTTTCCATTAATCCTACAATCTAATGGCAATTAAAAGAAAAACCTAACTACTAGTCACTAGAATTTCTGAAATCTAGCTCCTCTTATAAGTTGAGCAACTTCTATGTGAAGCCTATCTCAGTTGTCTAGGGGAAAAACGAGTCACTGGTCACTAGAATTTGTGAACTCTATCTCCTCTTATAGGTTGAGAAACTTCTATGCGAAGCCTATCTCAGTTGTCTAGGGGAAAAAGGAGTCAGGAACCCTAATGATCTCCACACTTTCAAAGACAGAGAAGAACATATATCCTACTCCTAGCTCCTCTTCTGGGCTGAGCAATTTCTATGTGAAACCTATCTCAATAAGCCAGGGGCAAAGGAATATAGGCCTCTTGTTGTGAACACAAAAGGAAAAGAACAAGTTCAACTTCAACAAGCTCAGTCCATAATTAATCCTACTCAGCCCCAATAAATCCAATCTCCAATCTTAACCTAAGTTTCACAAAAATATCCCATTACAAAGAAAAATATGCTCTCAAATATAAAATACAACCCACAATTATGAATATCAAGGTTAGTCATGTTATACTTTCTCATTGTACTGATAAACAAAGTCTATATAAGACACACAAAGTACTCATGTTCAGATTCAAGCTAACCTTATCCTAAATGAAAACTTTGTAGACATGCACCCTATATGGTTCACATTCAGAGGAACAAAAAACCATGTATATAAACGAAAGAAGACTGTGAATATAAAGGTTCCAAAAATCAAACTCATTCGAGAAAACTCTGTTGTGAGTTCTCACCAAAACCAAAACCCTTGGGACCAATGTAAACAAAGGTATTATATGAAATAAATCGAATATTAGAGTCCGAACAGAGTCTTAGATATGCATTCCAATGGTCTTGTATGCAAGGAAAACATAATACGGTGCACACAACAACATAAATGGCTCAATGCATCAATATTTAAACACCTCTACATGCTCAGTCACATGTCCAAAGATCAGTAAGGAAATATACAACCAACATTATTCGTCTCAAATGCTTCGAATCTGATCTACAACAGATCTAGTCAAACCAATTTATCGATCCACAATAAACAATAAAGAGCATTCATAGACCACCATATAATGGATCATTAAAGCTACAATATAGAGTTTTAGAAAGAAGTATTGACCATAAACACTTTTGATCTAAAAGTTACATAGGGAAAATAATAAAGCCCTCAATCCTTCCAATAATGTATACTATAAAGAAACAATGCATATATGTTATTCATTAGATCCTTGCGATAATCATCACAATAAACTTTCAACCTAAAAGATATTAAATCCAACCTTAGCCTCTTCTAAAATCAATCCACAGATGCATATGTCAAAACATAAAAGCTAGAGAGACAAAGGACAACGACTGGGTTGGTGGGCCTAAACCAACTAGCTCGTTATCCTTAAGAGAGTTAAATCACAACTTTAGAAAAATCAAGGACAATAGATATATGAATTTGGCATCAACTTGTACTAGAAATCAACAGTCTCTTACATGAGAACGTGATATAGCAGATTTTGTTCCCAGTGGCCGCCTCTTGGGATCATCCCACTGGAGCAACAATAATCTCTCCCTAAGCTTCCCTTTTCTTCGTAAAACTCCCTACCTAATTTTCTCTCAATATTCTATAGAGGAAAGATCTGGGTGAATTTCAACCAATTCGCCTAAAAATGATATGTCAAATCATGATGAATTTAAAAAAATCATCTTTAGTACCTTCTTAACTAAAGATCCGATCACATAAGGTTTCTTTGGCATGTCATCTTCTCATAATAACTCAATCTGGTGCATTTGACTAATTGGTCAATCAATTTAAGGCGAAGCTGGTCAATGGCACAACCAGAAATTACCCCTGAAAAGAACAAAATATATATCTGAATCGACATACTTTATGGAGTAAGTCATTGCAAGTAACCAAATTGTGGATGTCCTGAACAAAACCCATGTTTTATATTTTCCAAATTATTCTTCGTTTGCCCATAAATCACTCTTAAAATTGATGACACGATTCTACCTGGAACGAGTTGTCATGACTATTGACCATTGCTTAGAGACCTCTTGAATTGACCTGGTGCAAAATAAGAAACATGGAACCATGTCACAGATGCTAGGAAGAAAAAAATGTCCCGAAATCTCCCATAAGGTCATGTGAGTATGCTGTACTCAGAAGCTGGTTGCGAACAAAACCATGTCTTGAAATCTCCCATAAGGTTATGTGAATATGCCGAACTTGGAAGCTAGTTGTCGGATCTGCATAGAGGTTGCAAGAACTTACTAGGAAAAAACCATTATCAGTAATAAAACATATTTTAACCTTTTCAATTCATAAAAAATAATGGAATTAGACATTAAATCACAACATAATGATTTATGCTAGTATAACATTTATGCATCCAACAATCATCGCAAAAAGGTTGATGTAAATGTGAAAATATGGGATAAAAATGAGATATCAAAGGTAAAGAAACAATGAAAATAATGTGCTTTGTGAGGCCCAACAATGATCAAATAATATCATTAAAAATAATTATTTGATTATGATAATTATAGAATATAATGATAGGAATAATAGAAAAGTTAGTTTATGTTGTTAAGTAATTAAGGGTAAAAGAAACAATGATATAAAAGAAAAGGTAATGGGAAACCATGTCTAATGAGAAAAATAAGACTATTTAGGCATATAGAAAGAATATTTGGATGAGTTTTTCTCTATGGACATGGCTTCTTAAAGAGGAGAATAATCATAATGAAATGAACTAATTAACTTAATGCAAATAGTATTGTCTTTTAAACTACACTCTTTTTAAATGCATTAATGACCTTTTTCCGTGTTATGAACATGGCTTCTTAAAGAGGAGAATAATCATAATGAAATGAACTAATTAACTTAATGCAAATAGTATTGTCTTTTAAACTACACTCTTTTTAAATGCATTAATGACCTTTTTCCGTGTTATGAACAGTGGTTGTTTACTATATTATATTCATTAGAAGTTAATAAGATGAATAAGTTGTGGTTGTTTACTATATTCATTAGAAGTTAATAAGATGAATAAGTTGTTTATTTCCAGAGAGAATTAATATAACAAAATATCTTAATTATTCCATTTATGGATCTCTATTTTTAGTTCTATCCAATTATGGTATAATTTACATGCACTAGTAGAGAATACTTATAGATAAAGTGAGAAATTTCCAAACTCAAGATATGATATGACATGTGGGATAGACACAACTTATTCCCTTACAAGATGGGGATGAACCAAAATGAAAATATTGTTAAAGTCATAGTCACAATATATAGTGAAAGAAACAAATATGAAAGAAGCAAATATCAACTTATGATTAATTAGGGTTGAATTCACCATTTGATATGTTTCCTATAATATGTCGATTTTCATAAATAAAGTAAGAATATAATGGAATTATGTGATGAACGAGATACTAAGTGTGTTATAATTAGGAGGAAATAGGGCCCTAAATATCAACAATACTTCACCTTATCCTATTGGAGGATATGTGGATATTTAAAATTGGAATATTTCCAATTCCAATTGTCAAGAACCAAAATAATATTACAACATAAAATCCATAAAGAAGTTCTAACCAATAACAATTAATAGCACATTGAATTCAAGTTGCAAATATAATAAAAATACCAATTATGTTTTCTTTAGAAAATGACAATGGATTGAAAATTAGATGAAAAGGGGAAAAGACTTTAAGAAATCAAGGAAAACTTCTAAGGTCGATTCCCAATGCTACCAGTATGTAACTAAGAAACATATCTTACGAAATAAGAGAAAATGGTGAACTTTGGTTTTTTCTAATGATGATAATAAGCTTGTAACAATTAAATGAATATAAAAGAATCATAGGTTGATATTGAAGGTGATTAAGTGGAAACCCACAAATGAGTGTACGCAATCAACAAGATGTATTACATTATCCTATTACATGAATGAACATTTTTGAATAACTTAGAACTCTATAGGTATCTTGTGAATGAATAATCGCATGGAAAATGGTTGTGGAATCATAGTAGAATATTTCCAGATAAGAACATGATAAAGATCACTATAAGGACATCTCTTATTAAGAAGAAAGTGTTTTCAATCAATCAATGAAGTTAACAATCATGATATTAATGAATGTCATTTCTTAGGATCCATAAAAATATGGTGAAATTATATTAAAATGTTAATAAACCCATGAGTTCTTATAGGATGGGAAACAAATACAAAACAAAATTTGTGAAAAGGGAAAAGATGAAACAACTTAACATAATATAAATATTTTGGTCCAAGAAGAATATGTGATAGTTAAGTACGGTAGCTAATTTGAGTAACAACAACATGCAATTGTTAGGATTGGAGTAGTTAATACAAGTGCCTTATGTATACCTAGTGGATTATGTACTAGGAAAACTATGGATTGTACTAAATTTGAGAGTAAATTTATGTAACAATAATTAAAGGTGTTAATTTATCATATGGCAAGTTATCTTAAGGATATAGTCTAAACTAAGTGAAAAATATGAATGACAATTAGCTAGGATTGGTAAGGGTCATATAGATGACAACTATAATTTAAGTGTAAAAATAAGAAGTTCTAAAAACTTATAATTTGTGAGGAATGACAAATAGTAGAATGAGAAATTGTGGAAACATTTAAAGGCTAAAATGATCAAGGATGATGCCTATCCACCTTTTGGAAAAAGAAAAGCACAATGTGTTTATTTGAGTCTTAAATATTGATGAGCAAAAAACTACTATGAAGAGTAATAAGCTTGTATGCCCATGACGAGTTATCTAGATGAGTCAATATTCTAAGATAGAACTATGATAACTTAAAATAATGACCTAGTGTTTTCGTGCTACTAGGTTTAGTAGTCCTAGAATGGACAAGAAAATGATGTAAGGTGATGAAAGGATTATGGGTAACAATCAAAATATATACAAGCCCAAGAATTTAGATTTTGATATTGATAATTTATGGAATGCTAGATAAGCCAACATTATTTTTTCAACTGAATTTCACTATGAGGAAAAATAATACATGTTTAGAGATATAGATCTATAGGATGAGGGTTTAGATGTAAGTTTCAATATGTACATAAATAAATATAAGACACTCAATTATATTGATAGGGCAAATATGCATACCTCCTAAATTTCCAACTTCGTATTGAAGACAATGAAATTATTATTAGAAAACAAATAGTATCTTGATGCAAGCATGAAACTCATAATAGTGATGATCTAGATCAGACTAACTAACTTAGTCAAATAGATCACATATATATATTTAATGATATTTGTGTATTAAGTGTAATAGAGGGTATTCATTATTTATGGAAATTAATGAACTTGATTTTATTGACGAATCAAGAAAATAATATTCCTTATGTTTATTTTCTCTACATGTGATTGTATTTCATAGTTATGGTATTATGACATGATGTTATGTTAATATGTGGTTTCATTTATTATGTTGATGTAATTCTATATCTTTGATAAATATATGTTGATGTTATAATATTATGATGTACTTTTATGATGTGACATAGTGTGATATCTATATGTATTTTTTGATGAGATGTTTATGATGCCATAGATGAACATGTTATGTCCTATTATTCAAGATGTTGTGATAACAATGATGTAGTATTCTCATGATGACATGAAAGAGTTAGAATAAAAATTATTTTATATCAGATAATGATGTTATGATTATATAACTAATGCATTGGTTGCGTTATTTGAGGTGGTGATTCATAGTAAATACACCAATATATCGAGAGGTATATTTTATTTGATGATCTAGTGGGAATCCATACCTACAAGACATAATACATTGCACCTTATGGGTTGAGAACAAATTCAATAAAAAATTAACATCAATGTTTCTTTTACGTTGTGTAATTCTTGATAGGATATGAAAGCATTATGAGAAGGCTAAGTGTTTGATATTAGAGTTGTGATTTCTAAGTATAGAAGAAGGTATGAAGTTTTGTGTGACATCATTGTATGGGGTTGCACCTTATAGGAGTTGTGGAGGGATTTTAGGTCAAATTTTAAATATTACTAGGCTATATAAGTACCAAACTATATATCTTCCTTAAGGTTAATGAAATTTGAGCCTTGGGGATCTCTAAGGGAATTAAGCATTAAAACTAGTTTCAAAAGGTGGGGAAGAAGAGATTAAGAGTGCTTGCACTTCCCTTTATAATATGGTGTAACTTTTGATGCATGTTTTGGTGACTTGGGCCATTTTTATACTAGTTACAATAGAGGGTGTTGTGTAAAAGATATGGGTATACATAAATAAATTATAGGTTACATGATTAAATTTAACTTTGGGATAAAGTTCCTTGAAGAAGGAGAGAGTGTAATTCCACATATTATGAAGTTAATAATAATTACAAATTCTAAGCAAACTCTCTTAATTAATCAAAATAATATTACATATATAAATACATGAACAAGTTTTCAAGATAGAAAAACTATCTTGATCGATTAATCAACGAGTTGAGAAAATATCTCAACCTCACACCAATCTAGGAATTATCTTGTAGAGAGAATCTCTCACATCCAACTAGTTCCAATAACCTCCTACAAACTAACAACAAACCCTTCCTTGAACAAAGGATCACACCTGAGACAAGTAGGAGTTAAATACACCAACACTCCCCTTAATGACTACTTGTCTTAATCTCAAACAAGTAAGGTTTTCACCAATATTTTCTCCTATGCAACACAAAATCTGCTATGAATTGAATAACCTCCTAATCAACAAATTCCATGTTTGGTCCAACCTAGAATTTACAATCATTAGTAAGATATTGTCATTCATATAAAGAAACAACCATCCATCGGAATGCATGGGCACTAAATCATTACAATCATTTGTCTACTAGGATGTCCTTCATGTACATGGTTCATTGAACCATCCTTGAATCACATATCTTCATACAATTACATGTACTATTGATGCACCTCAATGATGTTAAAAGTTTTGCAAGCCATTGCGGGTGTCATCCTCCCATCTTCAACTCTATTTATATGAGTGTTGCATGGCTTGTCAACTATGAGTTTGCAAGAAATAGAAATAAAGAAAAACCTACCCTCTTTATCTCATAGAATTTTCGACTATTTTATCTTCTTAGACCTATAAGTGTAATAGTGACATGGCCTATCTCGCTAATCTTTTATGAGTTTAAAGGCGAAAAAAGGAAAAGAAGCCTAATCTATACATTGAGTTTCTTTGCATCGAGTCCCCTCCATATAAACAAATATTGTGATTTACTTTTTCATCTCATAAAAGTCTTGTAAAAGGAGTTCTTTATGCTTTTAGCCCTATTATAAAGTCAATTTTTACATTTATGTGGTCCAAACACTCGGATAAATTTGGTTCAATGTTTTTAATCAAAAGACACCTTTGAACAAATATTGTGATTTACTTTTTGCTCTCATAAAAATCTTGTAAAAGGAGTTCTTTATGATTTAATCCCTTTTATACATTTATGTGGTCTAAGCACTCAGATAAATTTGGTTCAATGTTTTTAATCAAAATATCCCTTTGAACAAAAATTTGAGCCCCCAATTTTTACATTTATGTGGTCCAAGCACTCGGATAAATTTGGTTGAATATTTTTAATCAAAAGACCCCTTTAAACAATAATTTATGGAGCATGTGGTCCAAGCACTCAATAAATGTGATTCAATGTTTTAATCAAAATACCCCTTTGAATAATAATTTATGGAGCCCCCTTCAACAATTTCAAGCTATTTTGATATTTTTCAAATATATATATGATATATATTTCCTCCTCACTATTCAAGCTATTTTGATATTCTTAAACTATATATATGATATATCTCGGATGAATTTGGTTCAATGTTTTTAATCAAAATACTCCTTTGAACAATAATTTATGGAGCCCCCTTCAATGATTTCAAGCTATTTTGATATTTTTAAAATATATATATGATCTATCTTTCCTCCTCAATATTCCAACTATTTTGATATTCTTCAACTATATATATGGTATATCTTTCCTCCGCACTATTCAAGCTATTTTGATATTCTTCAAATATATATATGATATATATTTCCTCCTCACTATTCAATCTATTTTGATATTCTTCAAATATATATATGATATATCTTTCCTCCTCACTATTCAAGATATTTTGATATTCTTCAAATATATATATGATATATCTTTCCTCCTCACTATTCATTCATGTTATTATATATATTCATCAGTTATTGAATATATACGATGAATATATATAATAACATGAATATGGCTGATGAATATATATAATAACTATGAATATATCTAATATCGCAGAAAGAATTATCAGCCAATTAGGTATCAAATTTATTCATAGCTTGTTGTACTATTTTTATTTTGGAACAATGTGTTATTTTCATGATGATTCTTTTGCATTCATAGAGACATGACTACTCACTCATTTCAAGAGCATGAAGGAGCTTGTATTGGATGCGAATATGAAGGATTATGCAAGTGCAATGAATTTGTATATCGACTATGCGGACGTGGAGGTGATTCTGTATCGAAAGCAATGTCGAATAACTCTTTACACAGGTTTTGAAAGGTGAAGGCCCACTTCAAATGTTATTTCAGTAGAATGATAATAATATAAAAGTGAATATATATATATATATATATATATATATATATATATATATATATTATTATTATTATTATTATTATTGCAAGCATCTCTCCTATAGAGGAAAATGCCATGCCTCTCACCCTTCTATTCGGCACGCTTCATACTATTTCGACACTACTATTGCTAGCGGGATAGACCTAGGAAAGAATTGGGCACAAGTTTGAATTTTCCTACCCTGTGACCCTGTTAACCCAAAATGTAATCTAAAGTCCATTTTCCTTCAAATTCGAAGGGTGAATCATTGATATAATGTGCCAACTTCAGGCAAAAATTCATAATAATACTTCTTTTAAGAGGATCATTGATGATGTTCACCTTACAAGTGCATCTTTTTTCTTTCATACCATTGGAATCATTTTGTCAAGTTTTTGAAAATTGACTAACGTGGCTTGAGTGATAACGAAAATAGCATTGAAAGACCAACAAACGATGTCTCTCAGCCTCTGCGATGAGAAGTAGCTTTGTTGAAATTCCAAAAAAACAAAAATAGTTGCTAAACCTAATGAAAGGATGATTAAGAAATGTTTTATGTTCCTTTCTTGCTTTAGTATTAAGCAATACAAAAGAAGTAAGTTCAAAACAAGTCAGTATGCGAAAGAATCTCAAATTTTAAATGCTAAAAAAAAAATGATTAACAATGTACGCTATTACATCTACATCGTTGCAAATAAGAGTCTCGTCTATGATACAAGAAACAGAGTTGAAGCACACGGTCATCATAATATTTTTTCCATTATTGAATTTTGAAGGAAAGGCACCAATCAAACTTGATGGGAAACTTGAATACTGCCACACTATCCAAATTTCAGCAAATGACAAATTATATACAGATCAAGGGATATGATTCCCAGGTTACATAACGATGACATTTGTTAATAAGAAGTAAAGGAAGAGCACAATTTCAAACATATTTAGTATAACAAACAAATATGCATTTTATTTAATAAAGGCACATGGTACAAATAAATGCATTTACAAACATAATATTTATGTATTAAATAATGAAGCTTTGAACAAAGTTCAGATTAAACATGAGGACAGTTTCCAAACAATCAGTTCAACAAACTCAACCACCAGGCTTTCGTGTGACAGCTAATTCAACAATGATCAAGACCACTCAACTACCTTACAAGACCTATAAGGAGAAACCAATGACTCAAGTGAAGGGTTCCCTTCTGCACCCTATATGTTCCCCATGTGTGAGTGAGGGCCACCAATAGTAAGTCTTTCTTTGTTTTATTCCTAAGTTTCCCTCCTAGTTCATATAACTTGTAGCTGTGCGATGTCATTTCCAGGTCTGTAAGGATGCCTCTTTCGAGTGACTCCTGGGAAGTGACTGCATAGATCCACTTATTTACAGTGAGGTAAAGGTAAGAAATGTTATTGCATTTATTTCATTATTTTATCACTTAAATTGGTACTAAATTTGTGATGTTATGCCACAAGGGTTTCACTCAATGAACCTCGTCCATTCATGGCATACTAAAAAATACCCTTAATTTGAATACATATTGGAAAATACCTCTAAAAATAACATTATTTAACCCCCTACCAATACAAACCCAAAAAACCCTCCAAATTTAAAAAACCCCTACTTTTACTAGATATTGTAGGTATCCATTTTTTATTAACATTTTTTATACCCCTTTATATTTTTCATTAACTTTGAGCTCCATTTTTTATACTAGCTAATATAAAAACTCTTTACCCCCTATTATATGCTCAATATATTATGTCATTTTTTCCTCAATATATGTCCCCCAATATGAAACCACATGGTATGGTATTGCTCCCCCAGTGAAGCCCCCATGTGTTATGCAGGACAAATATTTTCTAACTTTGTGATGTTATGCAAGACAAATCTTGTTACCCATTGTCGACTAGTTTAAATTGACTATGTTACTGTTGGAAATAATACTGAGAGGGGGGGGGGGGGGGGGAATCAGTATTATCAGAACTATAAAACTTTTTCAATGCTCAGAAACATATACGCTACTTCAGTTAAGTGAACCCGCGTGTACACGCTACTGTGTCTAAAGAAACTTGCGTATATCCAGAAATCTTATGATTCAGTTAGCTTAGTCTTCAGTAAATACATCAGATCATTATTAAGCATATTAACAGTAACCAGGTGCAGAATAACAGAACAGAACATCACACAAGAGCCACACACATGAACACAAAGATATAAGGTGGAAACCCAATGTGGGTGAAAACCACCTGCTGCAAGTCATCTCAATCTTCTTCTTAATAAGAAAATCCTTTTACAATGTTTGTACTGGTGCAGTCTTATACCAGTACGGGAGCTACAACCCCCTTTGCTCTTGTACTAGCCGATCCATTTACTAGTACGCAGGCTACTACCTGCTACAATGCTCCAAAGATCTCCCTTAGCTTTTGTACTAGCTTAGATACTAGTACGTAGGTGCTTGCCTACAATCTTCTCACCTCCAGGTACCACGTTTCATCAATTTTCAGACTGGATACACTGAAGCACAACACATAATCTGAAAGGCCACTTTTCATCCAATTTTCATACTGGACCCATAACTATCATTGAAGCTCAAAACAATCATCAAACCCTGAATCACTGAAACCCTGTTAACAACAGTCACCAGAACACAGAGCAGACACAGAACTCTGTAATAACCATCAAATCCATCTGCAACTTCAAATATCAAGCTTTACAATGTATACGCTACTTAGATGAATCAAACCCGCGTGTATACGCGCTTTTGCCAAAGACAACCCGCGTACAGATCTAAAAATAATTTCTCTTAACTTGCAGCTGTACCAGACATCAGTCATACTCATAACACTTATAGAACAATACATGCGTCAGTATGTAGATCTAGAATAAGCATCATAAAGATAGTTCATTTCAAACCATTTGATCCCGATCTCTCCTTAGATCTTGTTCTCCATCAACCGGTGAGATCTCTCCTTAGCTCAGATCAAGCAATGCATCATCAACCCATAACCCTGCATACTGGATCTAATACTTCATCAGATATTCAAGACATTTCAGATACACTTGCCTAATGATCTTCTTCTCCTTATATAGCCTTAGGCCTTGTTCAATACCAAGGGCCAAAACCATAGAAATCCAATACCATCAACTTCAAAACTAGGGATCAACACGTCCGTCGAGACACCAAGGTCCAAAACCATAGGCACAACTTCCAAGGAATAACCGCCGTGGACCAAAGATAAGTTTTCCACATACACGCGCTTTTACTGAAGCCAACCAGCGTGTACACGCGACTTGGTATATAGCGAACCTGCGTATACGCGACTTGGTATATAGTGAACCTGCTTGTATACGTGACTTGGGCTTAATGAACCTGCGTGTATGAACTTTCTCTTCTTCTTATAGTCTGATCATCAATTCCTTGCTGCTGACCTTCTGCACTATGATTTGTCATCAGTGTGGTTTTCCATCAAGGACAACACTTATCTCATAATGCCAACAATCTCCCCCTTTGGACTTGATGGCAAAGCTAACTTGTCACACTTAGAACTATCATCTGATTCCTTTGAGCTGTCCTCCATCAGTCACATCTGATATCTCTTCTGAAGATTCATCCAGTTATACATAAGTGAGATATTCTTCTATGAGAGGGTTGCCATCAAGTACAGCACATGCATCATAATGCCAACAATCTCCCCCTTTGGACTTGATGGCAACAACACCAAATCACTCTCCCCCTTTGACATCAAGGGCAAAGGGTGGACCAAGATATTCTCTTCCTTTGCTGAATCATTCCACGGTCCATACTCCCCCTGAGTACCTGCTCCTGCTGAAATCTCTGAATAATCTCCCCCTTTGTATATGCCAAGGTGTACCAATCTGTCCATGCTTCCTCTGAGTACATGCTGAATCTCTGTACCGCTGAAGTGTGCTGTTCATGCTCTTCCTGACTGTAGGCAATATCTACAAAAGATGTTCTTCAAGAAGAACATGACTCTATACATCATAAAAGACCTTCCTATCACCAAAGACTCATACATACATCCATCTCTCAACTAAGTGAGGATATACAAACATTGACTCATCCACCCAACCAAGTGGGGATACATCAAAAATTTACATATGACAACCAATCATATTGCATCAATCATCCCAGGCATAGTGGGGAAACCAAAATAGGCCGTTACATGACCTTGACACCATGAAAGAGATACCATAAAAGAGATATATGACATAGAAACGAAAGAACTAGACCAAGACTTATGAAAGTCACAAATAACTGATATCGCCAGCATCTTGTCAATCACCATTCAGATCAGCAACCAAGAGATCCTTTTGTTCTTCCTCTGACTTTGTTTCACCTGAAATCATTAACAACTTGTGAACTAGAACCAAAGGCTTTAAGATAATGCCAACAATGCATCATTGGAAGATTATCTGCTCCCCCTGAACCTGTGCCAGATGATCTCTGTCAGACCCATATCAGACTTTCTGCAACCAACATCTGTCCCTGCTGATTTCCTTCAAAACTCCATATACGCGTCTGTATCCACATAAACAAGCGTATATACGCGGATAGGCCTTATCCAACTTGTGTATACCAATTTCCATATCAGCAACCTGTAAATGTCCTGTAGAGAATAAGTCATCAACCTATAACAAGGTATGTCTGCATCAATTCATCCCTTTGAACAGAATTCAGAGTCATTCACATGTGTGAAACCACCATAGCCATTTCATCAAGCTCTACATGATCCAAGTATCATTACTTGGGAACATCTGCATCAATCAACATATGTAAGTATCACCTATCATCATATAGATAAGAACTCATCACCATGTCTCCAACAAAGCAACTTTGAGTATCCATGTATCAACACTATGTATCTTGAGCTTAAATCTTTTGACAAAGCTTCTTGATATCATCATCAGCAACAATCCTTATCCACATGAGTGCCTACATCATAACTGTATGATCTTTATGCATATGACAACAGCAGAATATGAGTGACTCATCATCAAGTGAGGAAGATGTGTATTCAAGCTTTGTACTTCTCCTTGTCCTTATGAAGATCGCCATGTAAGCACCATATATGCATCATCAAAGAATCAACCATAAATCTGATCTGAACATCTTCTATGTAACTTCAAGAATCATATGAGAGTTTATCATAGCAAGATATATCATTTAGTCATATAAGAATCATCACCAAGGACCATAATGCCAACAATGAATTACTAAAGGCATATGCTCCCCCTCAACCAGTGCCATCTGTTAGATCTGATCATGCATATATCAGCAGTAAGCATCAAAACATCATCATCCTCAAGTTAGGATCAAAACACTTCTAGATATCATAACAAAACATTTGCACACATCCTCAGCAGACTGTAGCTATTAACCAATAGAGCAAATAATAGACTGAATCATATCAGATCCTTTTTCTGATCCTGTTCCCACTGCTTTTCCTCAGACTGACATATACGCGACTTTGCAGTGTCTAACTCGCGTATATACGCGACTTCCCTTTAAGGAACTTGCGTATGAGATTCAGAACACTGAAGTTTTACACTTTCAGCTCCCCCTGAGTCTGATACGTCTGTGCTGTGATGTGTCTCAGTACATTGTGCTGACTGTACTTCCTTCTTCCTCCATATCTTCAAGTGTGATGAGGTTTTCTCCTTTTGGTGTGATGTCCATCCTTTGTTCCTACATTCCTTTGCTATATGTCCAAGCTTGTTACATGCATAACATCTTACATGTTTCATATTCCTCCTGTAGCAATTAGCAGCTTTGTGACCAAACATATTGCAAGCAAAGAAATATCCATTAAAGTACCTTGAGTGTGATGATCTTTCTGCATGATGGTCTTGAACCCTTCTTCTTCTACATCTAGCTGCAACATGTCCAAGATTATGACATACATAACATTCAACATTATTCATAGGAGGAGTAAAAGATTTTCTTTGATGAGTCTCTTTCCTTGATTGTTGATGGGGTTGACCTTTCATCTCCTTGTTGATCATTTTAGATTTCTCTTTAGAGTTCCTTGCCTCACCTTGTGAACTAGATTCACCTTCAACAGATTCATGAAAACCAAGTCCAGTCTTGATGGCAGGAGACCTTTGACTACTAAGAATATCATCCAAGACTTTAGAACTATCTTGAAATCGTAAAAGCTTATCCTTTTCTTCTATTTTACCTTTCAAGATATTTACCTCAACTTGAAGTTGTTCCTCCTTTTCTAGACATTGCTTCTTCATGTCTTCTCCATCTCTCCTTCCTTCTTCCAACTGATGCCTTAGTTTGAGAATATCCTTTTCTTGTTCTTCATTCAGATCCTGCTGCATTTGACGAACTCGGAAGGCACATTCTAGTTGAGATTTTAAGCTGGTGACTTCGTTTTCTTGTTTTGCAATAGCTTGGAGTAGATCTGTATTTTGCTTCTTTGATTCTTCAAGATCTCCTTTTAGTGAGGGGATTGTAGCTTCAAGATTTTCATAGCAGCTGGATCTATCTTTGAGTTTCTTGATGGTTGTGCTTCTTTCGTTGACTTCTTTTCTTAATGATGTCACTTCATGCTGCAATTTTTGACATTGGTCTTCCTTGTCCTTGAGTAGCTCTCTTACCTTGTTTCCTTCTTCTAGTTGGGCCTTTAGTTTGGTAACTTCTTCTTTGAAAGCACATTCCCTTTTGTTTAATATATCTTGTTGATCTTTAACTTTGTCTGCAAGCCTTCTAAATACTGCCTCTATTTGATACTTTTCTTGCTCACCCATAAAAGCATGTTCAGTAGTTTCACTATCACTTCCATCACTTTCACAAGGAAATATAGCAGGAACATCAGAGGATAACACATTCATACCTGATAATGATTCTGAATCTGATTCTGAATCTGAAGAGCTTCTTATACCTAATCCCCAATCGACTCTCCCACTGTCATAGTCCTTTTGAGATGTCTTCTTCTTCTTATGAGCTTTCTTCTTAAGCTTCTTTCCCATTGTTCCACGGATCTCCTTCAAGCGATCAAGCTTCTACCAAAGGACCTGCTCTGATACCAATTGTTGGAAATAATACTGAGAGGGGGAGGGGGGGTGAATCAGTATTATCAGAACTATAAAACTTTTTCAATGCTCAGAAACATATACGCTACTTCAGTTAAGTGAACCCGCGTGTACACGCTACTGTGTCTAAAGAAACTTGCGTATATCCAGAAATCTTATGATTCAGTTAGCTTAGTCTTCAGTAAATATATCAGATCATTATTAAGCATATTAACAGTAACCAGGTGCAGAATAACAGAACAGAACATCACACAAGAGCCACACACATGAACACAAAGATATAAGGTGGAAACCCAATGTGGGTGAAAACCACTTGCTGCAAGTCATCTCAATCTTCTTCTTAATAAGAAAATCCTTTTACAATGTTTGTACTGGTGCAGTCTTATACCAGTACGGGAGCTACAACCCCCTTTGCTCTTGTACTAGCCGATCCATTTACTAGTACGCAGGCTACTACCTGCTACAATGCTCCAAAGATCTCCCTTAGCTTTTGTACTAGCTTAGATACTAGTACGTAGGTCCTTGCCTACAATCTTCTCACCTCCAGGTACCACGTTTCATCAATTTTCAGACTGGATACACTGAAGCACAACACATAATCTGAAAGGCCACTTTTCATCCAATTTTCATACTGGACCCATAACTATCATTGAAGCTCAAAACAATCATCAAACCCTGAATCACTGAAACCCTGTTAACAACAGTCACCAGAACACAGAGCAGACACAGAACTCTGTAATAACCATCAGATCCATCTGCAACTTCAAATATCAAGCTTTACAATGTATACGCTACTTAGATGAATCAAACCCGCGTGTATACGCGCTTTTGCCAAAGACAACCCGCGTACAGATCTAAAAATAATTTCTCTTAACTTGCAGCTGTACCAGACATCAGTCATACTCATAACACTTATAGAACAATACATGCGTTAGTATGTAGATCTAGAATAAGCATCATAAAGATAGTTCATTTCAAACCATTTGATCCCGATCTCTCCTTAGATCTTGTTCTCCATCAACCGGTGAGATCTCTCCTTAGCTCAGATCAAGCAATGCATCATCAACCCATAACCCTGCATACTGGATCTAATGCTTCATCAGATATTCAAGACATTTCAAATACACTTGCCTAATGATCTTCTTCTCCTTATATAGCCTTAGGCCTTGTTCAATACCAAGGGCCAAAACCATAGAAATCCAATACCATCAACTTCAAAACTAGGGATCAACACGTCCGTCGAGACACCAAGGTCCAAAACCATAGGCACAACTTCCAAGGAATAACCGCCGTGGACCAAAGATAAGTTTTCCACATACACGCGCTTTTACTGAAGCCAACCTGCGTGTACACGCGACTTGGTATATAGCGAACCTGTGTATATACACGCGCTTTTACTGAAGCCAACCTGCGTGTACACGCGACTTGGTATATAGCGAACCTGCGTATACGCGACTTGGTATATAGTGAACCTGCTTGTATACGCGACTTGGGCTTAATGAACCTGCGTGTATGAACTTTCTCTTCTTCTTATAGTCTGATCATCAATTCCTTACTGCTGACCTTCTGCACTATGATTTGTCATCAGTGTGGTTTGCCATCAAGGACAAAACTTATCTCATAATGCCAACAATCTCCCCCTTTGGACTTGATGGCAAAGCTAACTTGTCACACTTAGAACTATCATCTGATTCCTTTGAGCTGTCTTCCATCAGTCACATCTGATATCTCTTCTGAAGATTCATCCAGTTATACATAAGTGAGATATTCTTCTATGAGAGGGTTGCCATCAAGTACAACACATGCATCATAATGCCAACAATCTCCCCCTTTGGACTTGATGGCAACAACACCAAATCACTCTCCCCCTTTGACATCAAGGGTAAAGGGTGGACCAAGATATTCTCTTCCTTTGCTGAATCATTCCACGGTCCATACTCCCCCTGAGTACCTGCTCCTGCTAAAATCTCTGAATAATCTCCCCCTTTGTATATGCCAAGGTGTACCAATCTGTCCATGCTTCCTCTGAGTACATGCTGAATCTCTGTACCGCTGAAGTGTGTTGTTCATGCTCTTCCTGACTGTAGGCAAGATCTACAAAAGATGTTCTTCAAGAAGAACATGACTCTATACATCATAAAAGACCTTCCTATCACCAAAGACTCATACATACATCCATCTCTCAACTAAGTGAGGATATACAAACATTGACTCATCCACCCAACCAAGTGGGGATACATCAAAAATTTACATATGACAACCAATCATATTGCATCAATCATCCCAGGCATAGTGGGGAAACCAAAATAGGCCGTTACATGACCTTGACACCATGAAAGAGATACCATAAAAGAGATATATGACATAGAAACGAAAGAACTAGACCAAGACTTATGAAAGTCACAAATAACTGATATCGCCAGCATCTTGTCAATCACCATTCAGATCAGCAACCAAGAGATCCTTTTGTTCTTCCTCTGACTTTGTTTCACCTGAAATCAACAACAACTTGTGAACTAGAACCAAAGGCTTTAAGATAATGCCAACAATGCATCATTGGAAGATTATCTGCTCCCCCTGAACCTGTGCCAGATGATCTCTGTCAGACCCATATCAGACTTTCTGCAACCAACATCTGTCCCTGCTGATTTCCTTCAAAACTCCATATACGCGTATGTATCCACATAAACAAGCGTATATACGCGGATAGGCCTTATCCAACTTGTGTATACCAATTTCCATATCAGCAACCTGTAAATGTCCTGTAGAGAATAAGTCATCAACCTATAACAAGGTATGTCTACATCAATTCATCCCTTTGAACAGAATTCAGAGTCATTCACATGTGTGAAACCACCATAGCCATTTCATCAAGCTCTACATGATCCAAGTATCATTACTTGGGAACATCTGCATCAACCAACATATGTAAGTATCAACCTATCATCATATAGATAAGAACTCATCACCATGTCTCCAACAAAGCAACTTTGAGGAGTCATCCATGTATCAACACTATGTATCTTGAGCTCAAATCTTTTGACAAAGCTTCTTGATATCATCATCAGCAACAATCCTTATCCACATGAGTGCCTGCATCATAACTGTATGATCTTTATGCATATGACAACAGCAGAATATGAGTGACTCATCATCAAGTGAGGAAGATGTGTATTCAAGCTTTGTACTTCTCCTTGTCCTTATGAAGATCACCATGTAAGCACCATATATGCATCATCAAAGAATCAACCATAAATCTGATCTGAACATCTTCTATGTAACTTCAAGAATCATATGAGAGTTTATCATAGCAAGATATATCATTTAGTCATATAAGAATCATCACCAAGGACCATAATGCCAACAATGAATTACTAAAGGCATATGCTCCCCCTCAACCAGTGCCATCTGTTAGATCTGATCATGCATATATCAGCAGTAAGCATCAAAACATCATCATCCTCAAGTTAGGATCAAAACACTTCTAGATATCATAACAAAACATTTCCACACATCCTCAGCAGACTGTAGCTATTAACCAATAGAGCAAATAATAGACTGAATCATATCAGATCCTTTTTCTGATCCCGTTCCCACTGCTTTTCCTCAGACTGACATATACGCGACTTTGCAGTGTCTAACTCGCGTATATACGCGACTTCCCTTTAAGGAACTTGCGTATGAGATTCAGAACACTGAAGTTTTACACTTTCAGCTCCCCCTGAGTCTGATATGTCTGTGCTGTGCTGTGTCTCAGTACATTGTGCTGACTGTACTTCCTTCTTCCTCCATATCTTCAAGTGTGATGAGGTTTTCTCCTTTTGGTGTGATGTCCATCCTTTGTTCCTGCATTCCTTTGCTATATTTCCAAGCTTGTTACATGCATAACATCTTACATGTTTCATATTCCTCCTGTAGCAATTAGCAGCTTTGTGACCAAACATATTGCAAGCAAAGCAATATCCATTAAAGTACCTTGAGTGTGATGATCTTTCTGCATGATGGTCTTGAACCCTTCTTCTTCTACATCTAGCTGCAACATGTCCAAGATTATGACATACATAACATTCAACATTATTCATAGGAGGAGTAAAAGATTTTCTTTGATGAGTCTCTTTCCTTGATTGTTGATGGGGTTGACCTTTCATCTCCTTGTTGATCATTTTAGATTTCTCTTTAGAGTTCCTTGCCTCACCTTGTGAACTAGATTCACCTTCAACAGATTCATGAAAACCAAGTCCAGCCTTGATGGCAGGAGACCTTTGACTACTAAGAATATCATCCAAGACTTTAGAACTATCTTGAAATCGTAAAAGCTTATCCTTTTCTTCTATTTTACCTTTCAAGATATTTACCTCAACTTGAAGTTGTTCCTCCTTTTCTAGACATTGCTTCTTCATGTCTTCTCCATCTCTCCTTCCTTCTTCCAACTGATGCCTTAGTTTGAGAATCTCCTTTTCTTGTTCTTCATTCAGATCCTGCTGCATTTGACGAACTCGGAAGGCACATTCTAGTTGAGATTTTAAGCTGGTGACTTCGTTTTCTTGTTTTGCAATAGCTTGGAGTAGATCTGTATTTTGCTTCTTTGATTCTTCAAGATCTCCTTTTAGTGAGGGGATTGTAGCTTCAAGATTTTCATAGCAGCTGGATCTATCTTTGAGTTTCTTGATGGTTGTGCTTCTTTCGTTGACTTCTTTTCTTAATGATGTCACTTCATGCTGCAATTTTTGACATTGGTCTTCCTTGTCCTTGAGTAGCTTTCTTACCTTGTTTCCTTCTTCTAGTTGGGCCTTTAGTTTGGTAACTTCTTCTTTGAAAGCACATTCCCTTTTGTTTAATATATCTTGTTGATCTTTAACTTTGTCTGCAAGCCTTCTAAATACTGCCTCTATTTGATACTTTTCTTGCTCACCCATAAAAGCATGTTCAGTAGTTTCACTATCACTTCCATCACTTTCACAAGGAAATATAGCAGGAACATCAGAGGATAACACATTCATACCTGATAATGATTCTGAATCTGATTCTGAATCTGAAGAGCTTCTTATACCTAATCCCCAATCGACTCTCCCACTGTCATAGTCCTTCTGAGATGTCTTCTTCTTCTTGTGAGCTTTCTTCTTAAGCTTCTTTCCCATTGTTCCACGGATCTCCTTCAAGCGATCAAGCTTCTACCAAAGGACCTGCTCTGATACCAATTGTTGGAAATAATACTGAGAGGGGGGGGGGGTGAATCAGTATTATCAGAACTATAAAACTTTTTCAATGCTCAGAAACATATACGCTACTTCAGTTAAGTGAACCCGCGTGTACACGCTACTGTGTCTAAAGAAACTTGCGTATATCCAGAAATCTTATGATTCAGTTAGCTTAGTCTTCAGTAAATACATCAGATCATTATTAAGCATATTAACAGTAACCAGGTGCAGAATAACAGAACAGAACATCACACAAGAGCCACACACATGAACACAAAGATATAAGGTGGAAACCCAATGTGGGTGAAAACCACCTGCTGCAAGTCATCTCAATCTTCTTCTTAATAAGAAAATCCTTTTACAATGTTTGTACTGGTGCAGTCTTATACCAGTACGGGAGCTACAACCCCCTTTGCTCTTGTACTAGCCGATCCATTTACTAGTACGCAGGCTACTACCTGCTACAATGCTCCAAAGATCTCCCTTAGCTTTTGTATGAGCTTAGATACTAGTACGTAGGTGCTTGCCTACAATCTTCTCACCTCCAGGTACCACGTTTCATCAATTTTCAGACTGGATACACTGAAGCACAACACATAATCTGAAAGGCCACTTTTCATCCAATTTTCATACTGGACCCATAACTATCATTGAAGCTCAAAACAATCATCAAACCCTGAATCATTGAAACCCTGTTAACAACAGTCACCAGAACACAGAGCAGACACAGAACTCTGTAATAACCATCAGATCCATCTGCAACTTCAAATATCAAGCTTTACAATGTATACGCTACTTAGATGAATCAAACCCGCGTGTATACGCGCTTTTGCCAAAGACAACCCACGTACAGATCTAAAAATAATTTCTCTTAACTTGCAGCTGTACCAGACATCAGTCATACTCATAACACTTATAGAACAATACATGCGTCAGTATGTAGATCTAGAATAAGCATCATAAAGATAGTTCATTTCAAACCATTTGATCCCGATCTCTCCTTAGATCTTGTTCTCCATCAACCGGTGAGATCTCTCGTAGGTCAGATCAAGCAATGCATCATCAACCCATAACCCTGCATACTGGATCTAATGCTTCATCAGATATTCAAGACATTTCAGATACACTTGCCTAATGATCTTCTTCTCCTTATATAGCCTTAGGCCTTGTTCAATACCAAGGGCCAAAACCATAGAAATCCAATACCATCAACTTCAAAACTAGGGATCAACACGTCCGTCGAGACACCAAGGTCCAAAACCATAGGCACAACTTCCAAGGAATAACCGCCGTGGACCAAAGATAAGTTTTCCACATACACGCGCTTTTACTGAAGCCAACCTGCATGTACACGCGACTTGGTATATAGCGAACCTGCGTATATACACGCGCTTTTACTGAATCCAACCTGCGTGTACACGCGACTTGGTATATAGCGAACCTGCGTATACGCGACTTGGTATATAGTGAACCTGCTTGTATACGCGACTTGGGCTTAATGAATCTGCGTGTATGAACTTTCTCTTCTTCTTATAGTCTGATCATCAATTCCTTGCTGCTGACCTTCTGCACTATGATTTGTCTTTAGTGTGGTTTGCCATCAAGGACAACACTTATCTCATAATGCCAACAGTTACACCTTTCATCTCTCCACATATTCCACCTGATAGAAGTTTACTTGGTTGAGAATGGAATAAAATGAAGAATTTTCCTTGTTGATCATACCTTTCTTTGATCGTCTTTGGCATCTAGGCTTTTATTTTTCTCATTAATATTCCAGTTTTACCTTTAATTGGTAAATGTTTTAAGTTTTCTTTAAAGATGTAAAGTTTTGTAAATCTATGTTATTTCTTTCACATTATGTAAATTCTCCTCTTTTACTATGTTTGACTATTTGTGTGAACTAATATCCTAATTTTTAGTTTCTTTGATTTAGTAGCATTTTTATTTTAATTGTGTTTTTATTTTTGTATATAAGTTTATCTTTAATTTGACTAACCCTTCTTTTATTTCCTATGTGTTACACTAAAAAATGTCACTATGGCTATTTACAGTTAGTATGGCTCTATCAACAGTCATGCTATCCTCCTGGGCAAGTCTTATGCCTCTGCTCTCCATATCAAACTCCAAAAAGAGAGAAAGTCTTTGTAAATGTGTTTATCTCTGGGTACGCAGATTCTCTCGGCCTTACCTGCGTATACGCACCTAATGTTCACAAAAACTGCGTACTTGTACGCTCTGTATGTAAAGGGGCAGGTGCATAACCATGTAAAGGTCAAAAGGCACGAGTTTCATCTTTAAAAAGTTACTTGTGGTCATTTCTAGAGCATTCTAGAAGGTTGTTCGACGTGTATTGAGCGCCTCCAGATGGTTCATGTACCCCTATGGAAGAGGAACTTATCCCATCAAGAGAGGAGCTATCCCATCCAAAGAGGGGATTATCCCATTGATGGTGGACCTGATTAACTTCCTCTTGAGCACTATAAATACAGGCATTGGGCCAGAAGGAGGGAGGTTGAAAGCTAAACATTTCTAAGGGTAGATGCTGTTGGAATTAGGACTCCCATTTAGAAGCTTGTGAGGAGAGATTCCCATCCTTTCTTGTTTCATTTGGAAGTGGGTGAGCTTTGTCAAAGTAAAGGAGAACTCTTGATGGACCCTGGGAGGGACTTGCACAACACCAAGGCTCAGGTTGTAATTGTTCCTTTTGTTTCCTATTAATGCAAATGAGTCCATTCTTCTCAATAACTTGTTATTTATGAGTTGTTTCATGTACTCCTTGGTCTATATGTTAAATATGTTTTATTTTATGAGATTATCAAGTGCTATTTAATCGTTTTATTGTTAGTGAATGCAGGTTTCGAAGTGAAGGAGGAGCTCATCCGGATCGGCGAGGCTGGACTACTACAATAGCGTTGGACTACAGGTAGGATCTAAACACTTGATTTCTTGTATGGTAAATGCATGTTTAGAGAAGGATTGCTCTTGTTTGTCTTGTTTGTCACTAGAGAGTCTTAGGCTCCTAGGGAGGTTGGTTGTGTCCGCACTATCGACTCTTTTCGCCTGACAAAATGGCGACTCCGCTGGGATAGTGAAAGTTTTTATTCCGGACCAAATCTTAGCTGAATGGTTTGTTAAATCATTATTACCGAAGATTACTGAAGATGTAGCTAACGCCGGAGTAGTTACTGAGGAGCAAGTCATTGCTCAGGTGCAGTACCTTGACTTAGTTTATACTCAGTCGGGTACGTTACACGAGAAGATCCCAGATCTTCCAAAATCGAATCAAATCGCTGCTGCTCCTTCGGGATCTCATGCCGCTGATGGTATGATTGGTACGGTGAACACAAAGAGCAAGAAGAAGTCTTCCAAGAATTCTACTACTCCTATAATCACCTTGCCTGATTCCCCGACAGGAGAGTCTTCTCCTGAACTTTCCGCCGATATTCACGCTGTAGAGTCATCTACGGCCAAATCAAAAAACGGTGGAAAGAAGAAAGGAAAGAAGAAGGCTAAAGCAGACAAGGCTCCGAAGGAGAAAACAGAAAAGTCGGAAACCAATGACGAAAAGCGCAAACCTCGATATCCTTGTCTTATTTGTGAAGAGGATCATTTTACAAGAGATTGCCCTCATCGGGCCGAGGTTGTGAAAATAGTCAAAGGTTCTCCCACTCCTGCTGTGTTGAAAGATCCATTTCCAAAGCAGGAGAGTAAGATGATAGGTTCTTCCTCGACTGCCAGTGAAGAACCCATTTTGATGATGTCTCATGTGAGGATTGCGACTCGGTCGCAAGATTATGGTAGTAAGAATCATGTTGATGGTAAGGAAGCAGAATCTTCTCATTCTAATCCATCAACCTCAGCTCCTGGTTTCGATCCACTACAGATCGAAAAACCTAACCCGGACTTAGTAATCAAACCGCCCGCCAAGGGTGTACTTCGAAGGTCTGCTTTCAACCCACATGCTAGAGCGGTCCAGAATTACAACATTGTTGAGGACTTAGCTGTTTCACCCTCAGCAATGTCGGCTTTAGAAGTGCTGCAATCATGCCCAGCACAACGAAAATTACTTTTGTCGGCTATCGGAGCTGTTGATGTTCAGGACCCGAATCTGATAATCTTCGATCTAGAAAATAGTACACCGCGCCTCCCTCATCAAATGGCTTTCCAGATTCCAGTGATAGTCAAAAACAGGCCTATTCATCGGACTGTAATTGATGAGGGAGCTTCCACGTGTATTATGTCGATTCAGTGTTGGAGATCGCTTGGTTCTCCTTCGCTGAACCAATCCCCGACCATCCTTAAGGCCTTTGATGGCCGTGGGTTCCGTCCGTTTGGTATTCTACAGGAATTGCCTATAGGGGTAGAAGGTAAAACCGTTAGTCTGGATGTGGAGGTGGTTGATGCCCCTCTAGACTACAACCTTCTTTTGGGTCGAAGTTGGTCATATGCTATGACAGCGGTCGTTTCATCGGTCTTCAGAGTAATAAAGTTTCCACATAACGGCAAGATCGTGACAATTGATCAACTGACATACTTTTCATCCGACCCAGCCTCGTCAGAGAGTATCCAGCATGTCGGTAAGACGAAAATCCCTTATAGGGACGTTGGCGTAGGTTTAGTTAAAGATTCCAGTTTACTGGGAACTTTTCCTTTCCCTCCAATCAACGCAGACCCTTCATTTGCATCAATTCATATGATTACATCAGACACCATTATTTACGACGATCCTTGGATTGTCCCATCTGAATCTGAGATAGACTCATTCGGTGATGCTATGCCTTTGAGTCCATATGAAATTGCTTATGAAGCCGTCGTGTCTTTTACCGACTCGCGTTCAACCCAAATCGACCAAATGAATGTGGTCAGTGAGGAATCACTTTTCACATCAACCTCAGAACGGATAGCGTTTCCCGAAGTCGTGTCATCTGACGAGCGACTTCGCGAAATCCTAAGTGTAGATGATCTACCATGGGAAGATCTCCATCATAGATCTTCGTTTTTACCTGAGGGTGATGCTTTTGAAAACGATTTTTCATCTATTTTTACCGCTGAATATGTCAAAGATGCTCAGAATCCAACGAAACATCCTGATTCAGAGTTGAATTTAGGGAATATTTCTCGCACTATTCCCATTGACATTTCAGTGAAGCCCGGAATTGAGGAAAACATTCATATAGGTGCCTCGTGTACAGAAGATGAAATTCAAACTTACAAGGCCCTATTCCAAGAATTCTGCGATGTGTTTGCCTGGTCTTATGAGGAAATGCCAGGAATCAATCCTGCCATTGTTGTTCATGAAATAAAGACCTACCCGGACGCTAAACCCGTCCGGCAACGGTTGCGTCAGATTCACCCTCGCAAAGCAGCTGCGATTAAAGTAGAAGTCGAAAAGCTGTTGAAAGCAGGTTTCATTTATCCAATTCCGTTAACGGATTGGGTATCGAATATTGTTCCGGTTAACAAGAAACAAGGAACAATAAGAATCTGTATCGACTATAGGGATATAAATCGAGCTTGTCCAAAAGACAACTATCCTACGCCCTATATCGATCAAATAATTGATGATTGTGCCGGAAGTGAAATGTTTTCCTTTATGGATGGTTTTTCGGGCTATAATCAAATCAATATTCTACCTGCCGATCAACCAAAAACGGCATTCATTTGTCCATGGGGGACATTTGCTTACTGCAAATAACCTTTTGGGCTTAAGAATGCCGGAGCCACTTTTCAACGGGCGATGTCTTATGCATTTCATGACATTAAGCACATTGTGCAACCGTACCTCGATGATTTGCCTGCTCATTCTTTACATCGAGCTGATCACCTTGTCCACTTACGAGCAATCTTTATGAGGTGTAGGCATTATCGTATTCGGTTGAATCCGCACAAGTGTGTATTCTGTATAGAAGCGGGTCGATTGCTGGGATTTGTTGTTTCAAAAGCCGACATTCGCGTCGATCCCTCGAAGGTCGAAGCTATCATCAAATTGCCTCCTCCTTCGAGTTTGCGCCAACTCCAAAGTTTGCAAGGGAAAGCAAACTTTTTACGCCGATTCATTCCAAACTACGCCGAGGTCACTAAGGGTTTTACACGGTTGTTGAAACAGAATGCTCAATTCTTTTGGGACGAGATTGCCCAACAATCTTTTGATGCACTTAAGCACGCGTTGACCCATGCACCGTTGTTGCATCCTCCCAGCTACAACCAGGACTACTTCTTATACCTCGCAGCTTCGCATTCCACTATTGGAATGGTGTTAGTCCAAGAAGATGAATTCGGAACGGAACATGTGATATATTATCTTAGTAGGACGTTAAACCCCACTGAGCTAAAATATTCGCATGTGGAGAAATTGGCCCTGGCAGCCGTTCAAGCTGTCCAGCGTTTTCGTCACTACATTCTTCTCCGTAAAACTACAGTTATTTCGGATTGCAACCCTATGATTTATATTTTGACTAAACAACTGCTAGGGGGCAAGTACTCTAAATGGATCGTTATCTTGCAAGAGTTTGACTTGGAGTTCGAGAAGTCCAAGTCTAAGAAATCCTTAGTTTTTGCGGAATTGATGTGTGATTTCCCGCGTGCTGACACAGAAACTGTGGCAGAGGAGTTCATTGCGGACGAATCTTTGTTTCTTATCAGTACTTTAGATCCGTGGTATGGGGATATAATCATCTATCTCCAAACCCAAACATTTCGGCCTGAAGCTTCAAAGTCGGAGCGTCGAAAAATTCGGTTTCAATCCCAGCAATACAGAATTATTGGAGATACACTTTATCGCCGGGGGGCAGACTTGGTTTTTCGACGTTGTTTAACTCACGAAGAGGCTGAGAGGGTTTTGAATGATTGTCACTCTGGAGCGTGTGGCGGTCATATGTCTGGGTATGCCACAGCTCAGAAGGTGTTGCGTGCTAGCTATTTCTGGCCGTCCATGTTTAAAGATTGTATCATTGCGGTCCGAAAATGCCACAACTGCCAAGTGTTTGATCGCAAGATGCGCGCACCACCTGCTCCCCTCCATCCTATAATTGTCGTTGGTCCTTTCGCCAAATGGGGTATCGATTTTATTACTTGTAACCCTCACTCGGCCGGGGGGCATGCGTATATCATCCTCGCGGTTGATTATTTTACTAAATGGGCCGAGGCGATGCCTACATTCGACGCAAGCGGCAAAACAGCTGCAGTTTTCGTATTCAATCACATTATAACTAGGTTTGGTGTCCCGCAAGCGATCATCACTGACCATGGGAGCCATTTTCGAAACATCATGATGACTGAGCTTACAAGCCAGCTTGGTTTGCGCCACGATAGCTCTACTCCTTATTATCCGCAAGCCAACGGTTTGGTTGAGTCTATCAACAAAGTTCTGGTTATCATGATCCGATGAATCATTGGTATTCATCGGTGGAATTGTCACAACATGTTATTTTCAGCGCTATGGGCATACCGAACTTCAGTGAAAACTTCAACAGGGTTCACTCCTTTCCAGCTAGTTTATGGCTTGGAAGCTGTGTTACCCATTGAATGCGAAATCCCATCACTTCAAATGGCTGTCGAATTACTCCCAGCTACTTCCGAAGAGGAGAAACGTTTATTATACTTAGCTCAATTAGATGAGACTCGACGTGACGCTGCATTGGCAATCGAGACTCACGCAAAGCGAATGAAAGCTCAGTATGATAGAAATGTGACCCCTCGAAGTTTTTCGGAGGGAGACCTAGTGCTATTATATGATCAAGCTAACGATAAGCTAGGTGCTGGAAATTTCGTTCCTATGTGGCATGGACCCTACATTGTAAAGCGAAAGCTAGCAAAAGGGGCCTATGAGCTGGTAGATTTTGATGGGGACTCTTTGGGTAAACCCAGAAATGGACTTTACCTAAAGAGGTATTATGCTTAAATGATGGGTATGGAGAATTTTTAGTTAGGTTAGGTTTTCTTTCTAGCTAGTATGTTTGTTAGTTTAGATAGTGTGCTTAGCTTAGAAAGTGTGTTTTTCGTCGTTATTCTGGCTTATCTTGGTTTTACTCTTGATATTGCAGATGTCGATGCCTCTCCAAACGTACATTGGATTTGCCGATGGTGCTTGTCGTAGTACACGGAATATCTCTTCCGCAGCTTGGGTTATCTATTCGCCCTCTGACGAGTTAGTTTCTATGCATGGGGTGAGCCTCGGTCAAACAACGAACAACATTGCAGAATACAATGCAGTGGTTGAATTATTGTCTGAATCTATTTCATTTGGAATTCGACGTTTGATAGTGAGGTTAGATTCTGAACTCGTTGTATTACAGCTTAATAGAGTATATGCCATTAGAAATCCTGTGTTATTAAGGTTGTTTTTGAGAGTGCGTCTCTTGGAACGTGAATTTGATTACATTGAATATCAGCATATTCCAAGGTCTTTAAATACATTAGCAGATGCAATTGCTTCTCGAATGTTGGACAGACATTGGCGATAATCATGCAAGTAAATTTAAAAACATTTCATCACATATGTTAAACAAGATAAGCCGGTAATAATGATATATATATATATAGATAGGAGTGTGTCAAAAATATACATCGTCTTCGATCATAGGTTGAAAAACACCTTATGATCGGCAAAAATGATAAGTACAAAAAACCAAAAATGTCATATGTGTCTACAAAAGTGACTAGCCAATCACTGATGGTGCTCTCTATACGAGACCACTGCTCGCGCTACCCTACACAGGAACCTCCTGAAAGGTCCTGGGACTGCGACCACATAGCGCTGAAGTCGAATAGGAATGTCATCTATGGTGGTCTCTGGTATACCCGTCGTCAGACGCTCTAGATCCTGTTCCAACTCGGCTAAGGTCTCTGCGGCCGCATCCTGTGGGGCTGGTGCTGGTACAGCTGGTACTCTTCTCTCAAAAGCCCAGAGATTGGCCGGACGCCGTGGACCTACATCTGCATTTTGGAAATTTGCCACTGTCAGTTTTGAGACGATATATAAAAAAAAAAAAACAAAAAAATAGATAATTTAAAAACTTGTGAAAAATGAAGTACCTCTGTCATCCCACTGTTCTCCCTGTGGAAGAACCATGTCCGGATCATTCCGAAAATCCATTCCGGCATAGGGAAAATCCTGAATAGCAAAGACCTGGCCCTCTAGCCAGTGAAAGTAACCATCAGGAAATCGAACAACTGTCGCGCCCTCATTAGGATGCCGGGCCATTACCGCAACCCATCTCGTCAACTTAGGCTCCCGAGGAGCCCCAACTGGAACAGTAAGATGTTGGGGGATCAGCATTGGAACTCTCTCTAGGGCAAAGCTCACAACTAAAGGCCCATATCCAAAGGTCTTCAGTTGTCCGTTCTTTGCCCTGGTTAGTTGGCCCTTCATATTGGCCAACACAGCATCGCACCAGTTGAAAATGGTGCCTCGGTAGCAATCTATCGCCATCCGCATTTGGGACCCGGTGGCAATGTGTAAGGCGGCTGCGTCGCAGAGTCTGGTAACAGTAAAGGCTATCACCATAAGTTCGGGCAGGGATATGTACTTGATTTCTATCCCTTTCTCCTGGTTTTGATTGTTGCACCACTCTAGCCGGAGGCTAGCAAGGGATTGGCCACCCAGCCTAGTCCCGGACAGAGTCAGTTGCTCGCCCCTATTAGGAAAGCCAGAGAGAAAATATATGTCGGAGGGCTCTATCTCGAGCTGGTTCTCTCCGATGTAGAAGCATTGATCCTGAATGTTCCACCTTTCAACCAGCCACTCAAGGAATGGCACCTGGCCCCTCATGACGGGTATGGCCCAGTATTTGTACAGACCGCATGCTTTTAACGCATCAATAGAAGGTTGATGACCAATTGCGGTCAAATCAACGTCTTCGTGTTCTCTTTCTCTCCAATCTAGCATGGTGAGTGCCCTACACACCAAAAAACAATGATTAGAATTCATGGAACAAAATTTGAATGGTTAAATTTGGGGTTTGGGGTTTGAAAATCCGCCTTTCGCGGGGTACGCACCCCACGTTCAAAATACAGAGCGGCGGTACACAGCTGTTCTGAAGGTGGGCTGCATACTCCGACCATTTTCCTATATAGGAAAAAGTCGGGGTACGCAGGTCACCCATGGGGCACCTGCGCACCCCGAAAAGCGGACCCTAAAACCTAAAACCCCCTAAAAAATCAAACTAGAACTTGAAATGAAATTCTAAACGGATGAAATTGAAGAGGAGGATGTTGTGGAATACCTGAAAGAGACGGCACTCGATTCTGATGGTCGGATTCTCCGCAATGTCCACGGGAAGTTTCTTGCCAAAAGCCCTTTTCTCAACCTCAACAGTAAAATGGTAAAAATGACATGGTAAAAAGTCTTTTTATAGGTTTTTTGGATGGATGAATGCTAAGTTTGTTTATTTTTCACCATGGAAAGATGTTTTTCAATGTATTTTTGCCTATCTTAAACAGGTATGAGTAATGTGTTGTTTTTGTGCAGGACAAAAGGATTTAGAGGGAAAATTGTCATTTTTCACGAACCAAAACATCAGAGTCATCTTTTAAGCCCTTTTTTGACTCCTAAAAATATGAAAAGATTGCCGAGCGTTTCTTTTACACTCGTTAAAACGGAATTAGAAGACGGTCCCCTTATAGCCCTTTTCTGACCGTAAAAACAGGAAAAGATTGCCGGGTTTTTGTCGTTTCAAACTTGATACTGGAAATAAAACGACGTGTCCTTGATCGCTTTTTACTTTTCAGGTCAGTGGCACTAATCATGAAAGTACTCCTTGGTCGCAAGATCAAGCGGTTCTCCCAGGTATTATTTTATACTTTTTCGGGCTTGGGGGACACAAATTTACGAAAAAGTTCAACCTGGAGTCTTCTTAAGTTTTTCAGACTCTCTAAAATTGAAAAACGCCGAGTTTCTCCTATATTGGGCTCGTTAAAATTTCACATTAAAGGGCCTGTTCAATTACAAACAGGAACGAACCACTCCTTCCTAGGGTTCGAATCAAAACTAGGTTGGACTCATCCGAAGGATGAGCTTATAATCAAGCATATGTTATCCTCCTCAAGCTTGTAAAAAATAAAGAGGTACTTGCCAGAAATGGTGGGGGAAAAGAGAGAAGAATGAGCCTATTTGTTATCCTTTGTCTCAGAAGAAACCTTATTACCACTCTTGAACACGACACTTTTCATTCACCTGGGTTGGGAAATCCTTTGCCTCACAGTTGATCAAACCACATTGAAAGTCTTCAGCCGGGTTCCGGGGATTAACTTTGAGTCATTCGTTACCAAGCCATCTGTTGTGTCGTTATGTGTTCAAGAGGCCTGCAAACAAAACTTTCATCTGCAAAATACTTGTCATCCATTTTGACCATCCCTGAGTCAGTCCTTACAGCAACATTTTCTCCAACTTGAACTATGATTTCGTGTTGTGGGCTTGCCTGCAACGGGTCGCTTTCTATTGACATCAGCACATTATCTAGAGAGATGACATAGAAATCGTCAGTACCTTGAAGTCTGCATGCATCAATGGCAGGTTTCTCGCCTTTGACGTCAGTTTACATCATTGACTTTCGATCGAAGGATTCCGTGAAATGTTCGACATCAACTCATTCATTCACATCTCATGGATTGTACTGGGTACTTTGAGAACCATTGACATTACTAGTGGTCTCTCTCACACTTGTTAACAGTTTACATCATCGACTGGTAATCAAGTGGTTTCTACCATGTTCGACATCAACTCATTTATTCGCATGGCTAGAATCGTACCAATTCAGGAAGTAGAAATGAAGACCCTGGATCTAGTTCCCACCATCCAGGCTGCGAGGAGTTTTGTATTCATTATATAGTAGACCAATTATAAACAGATGGCTGCGTCCATACTGTGTCTACGCAAGTCTATGATTATGATGTACTGCAAGATCATTCCTGTATCAGAGTAGTTAGTTTGTTAGTTAAAGTTTTGATTTGAGTATGGGAATGCCTACCTCAGCGATGATATAATCTTATACATGTATTTTGTGTTGAAAATTGCAGGTTCTGACTAGGCTCTCCACGAGATAATCCTTGAAATGATAAAGCGCTTCACCCTTCCTAGATAATACAAAACCCTAATCTACTGCAGGCTTCGCACTTTAGGGGGCAATCTGTTACACTAAAAAATGTCACTATGGCTATTTACAGTTAGTATGGCTCTATCAACAGTCATGCTATCCTCCTGGGCAAGTCTTATGCCTCTGCTCTCCATGTCAAACTCCAAAAAGAGAGAAAGTCTTTGTAAATGTGTTTATCTCTGGGTACGCAGATTCTCTCGGCCTTACCTGCGTATACGCACCTAATGTTCACAAAAACTGCGTACTTGTACGCTCTGTATGTAAAGGGGCAGGTGCGTACCCCTGTAAAGGTCAAAAGGCGCGAGTTTCATCTTTAAAAAGTTACTTGTGGTCATTTCTAGAGCATTCTAGAAGGTTGTTCGACGTGTATTGAGCGCCTCCAGATGGTTCATGTACCCCTATGGAAGAGGAACTTATCCCATCAAGAGAGGAGTTATCCCATCCAAAGAGGGGATTATCCCATTGATGGTGGACCTGATTAACTTCCTCTTGAGCACTATAAATACAGGCATTAGGCCAGAAGGAGGGAGGTTGAAAGCTAAACATTTCTAAGGGTAGATGCTGCTGGAATTAGGACTCCCATTTAGAAGCTTGTGAGGAGAGATTCCCATCCTTTCTTGTTTCATTTGGAAGTGGGTGAGCTTTGTCAAAGTAAAGGAGAACTCTTGATGGACCCTGGGAGGGACTTGCACAACACCAAGGCTCAGGTTGTAATTGTTCCTTTTGTTTCCTATTAATGCAAATGAGTCCATTCTTCTCAATAACTTGTTATTTATGAGTTGTTTCATGTACTCCTTGGTCTATATGTTAAATATGTTTTATTTTATGAGATTATCAAGTGCTATTTAATCGTTTTATTGTTAGTGAATGCAGGTTTTGAAGTGAAGGAGGAGCTCATCCGGATCGACGAGGCTAGACTACTACAATAGCGTTGGACTACATGTAGGATCTAAACACTTGATTTCTTGTATGGTAAATGCATGTTTAGAGAATGATTGCTCTTGTTTGTCTTGTTTGTCACTAGAGAGTCTTAGGCTCCTAGGGAGGTTGGTTGTGTCCGCACTATCGACTCTTTCCGCCTGACACTATGTGCCCTTTTAACATCTAGTTGTTGCAGAAAACAAATCTTATTTATTAAATAATTTAATTACACATTTCACATAATGGATTAATATTTCATTTTTGGGCTAGTTTCCAACCACTACCCAAAACTTGATGAGACTTTCCAAGACAATAAATGACACCAAGACAAAGCATCTAACACAAAACTTGATCAAGGACTTGAGCTAACCAAGCCCAACCATGATAGGAATTTCGTCAAACATGTCACAAATATGCATTCTACAGCTCATAACAACAATGTTGAGCATAAAGGTCTCATAGTTATTTGAGAATCATTAAGAAGCATTGATTCCTTATCACAATAGCTTCATTATCATATTTTAGGTCACATATTCATTGTTCATTCATTTACAAATCAAAACATGATGAGAGCCATACATCATTACTGTCATAAAACACGCTTATAACCAACAAATAGCCAAAGATATATTAATGAGGAAATAACCACTAAAGCCACATAACATCAAGTACCTTTACTCATGAATATACCAAGGGAAGAACCTATTATTAACATATGAAAAATGCAACCAGGTCTGGTACTTCCACGTACCACTCGACCATATACTAGGCTGAACCAAATCTCTCTTTTTGTCAGTCACCCCCATGCCATATTCCAAGCATAAATGTGGGATCTCATGGAATAAACCAACATAAACCAAACCAAGGCTTCAAGAGGCCAAACCACCTAAACCCTCAATTAGTAATTCTACTTCACGATTAGACATCACTAATAATCACCAGATCAGTCTCTACCCAAGTTGTCTAGGGATCCAGAGTTTTTGTTCCAACCCAGATTCCAGGACTAGTAAATTAACCCATGGTTTCTGTCAGGCTCCAGAGCATTTTTCCAACCAAGGCTCCAGGAACTAAGAACTCAACACATAACCATAAAAATAGGAGAACCAACCAGAAAAAAGAGGAAAGAAACCCACAACACCATAGTTATCCAGGAAATGGCAAGGCTACAAAAAACCACTATCAATCTAGGAAATCCTCCATGCCAATGACAACTCATAAACAAGAAACCACATTCATGTGCCATGCATGTCAAAAATAGCAAGAAAACTATACATACAACTCGATACCTGCAAAGAATTCCAGTTGTAGTTGTTGATCCCACTATCCTCTTAAGCTTTCATTCTTTCCTTTTCCTTCTTGCTCCAAATCCCAAGTATACCACACTCCTCCAAGGGTGCTCCAAGAAAATATGTGTCCAAGAATATGAGAGAGAGAGAGAGAGAGAGAGAGAGAGAGAGAGAGAGAGAGAGAATAGAAGAGAGCTCCACCAAAATATGTCAAAAATCTACCAACTGATCCTTAGAAGCCTTTTTATCAATGAGGCCTCTATTTTCCTCATTTTCCACTATTCTCCTTCAATTTCCTCCTCACATGCAACCTATGACCTTTCACCTTCTTTTTCTCCTATTTTCCATTATTTTCATAAATAAATTCCAAATAATGTCTCTTTTCCTTTTCAAAGCCTTTTCCATTTCCTTTTCTAATTTCCTTAGCCATAATAAACCTAATGAACACCCACTAGAATGTATACGCACAATTCAGCTTGGAATTCGTGTCCCATGACCGTGGTCTTATATATTTTTACATGAATTTTTAACCATGGTTGTTACAAAACCATGCCCCTTGGTGGAAAACTGTCCTCGGTGTTCATTGACACCTACAACCAACAAGACTGCTAGAAAACAAAACATACTTCCTATGGAGATTTATAACACAACTAGTAGTGTTTGCAATGACCACTGCTGAAACAATACAATCATACCGTTCACTGGAGCTTTATAACACAACTCATTTACAATAATAACCACATATATACTTATACACATTTTATTCAACCAAAAAATAATCATACTGTTTATGGATCTTTATAAATCTTGCTCGATATAGTATTTACAATAATATACACATATGCGCATTTGCTCAACCAAAAATAAAAGGATACTGTGTCTGCATCTGCATAAGGGAATCCAGAGGCTCACATCTTCACCCTCAAAAATAGTACTAGGATTCACTTCCTTCCTAGGAAGTCCAAAATCCACTGCCAGAGCCAAAGTCTGCATCAATGTCCAACGCTACAATCCTGCGCCACTTGTCCTCTAAGTGACTAGTTTCCGGCTCATTGTTCCAAGGCACACTCCCAATGTTCATATGATTCCATATGGAAATTCTAATGACCAAAAAAAAAAAATTCCCCGACCTTCCCTTCTCTGCTACACAATCCCTTAGTAGATCCGACCACCCCCTTCCATGCAGTCACACACTTTCCAAGTTCTGCGGGCATCCCCTTCTCTGCTACATAGTCCCTCCGACGACCCCTCCCTTGGCAAGGTTTCCTCACATCGGAAGGTCCAAAAACAAGGCATATCCCTACCTCAAAACCATCATACCGATCATAGAATGCTCATGGAAATCAATGGACACTATTAGGTACTAGTGTCCCACAATGGCCCTTCTCCTGAAGTGATTTACTAGCATATTGTTGCATGTTCCAATTCCTTTCACTGATGTTGCTAATTATTGCAGTCAATTGCAACCACCACTGGGCATGTTCATGCATTCCTGTACCAAGCACATAATTTCCATTAAATTCAAAACAAATTGAAATAAATCCAAATCATACCTCATTGGTGGCCCATCAATAAGGTACACTTGCACTTATGTTTACTTCTTGTCACAACAAGTTAAATTAACTATTTGATCAAATCATCATGAATAAACATATCACATCCGGTTAGCTCAAAACACTACTAACATAGATCAAAATCATGAATCACATGTAATCATCATAAACCAAAATCATAGATCACATGTAACCATCATAAGTCAGAATCATAGATCACATGCATAATAAAACTGAAATAGAATACTCATACTTATCCTTTAATCGGTCCTTTGTCCTTTTGTGCACACACCAGATTGGTTTCCACACTTGGTAAGCACCAGTGCCTTTTCTTCTCTTCAATCATGTACACATACACATAGTGTACATCACAACATGTACATCCACATCTAGCACACAACATAACACATACACCCACAAAGAGTGTACGACACCACACAATACATACACCTACACCCGTTGTACAACATAACATATACATATAAACCTAATGTGCAACACGACACAATACATGTACCTACACCTAGAGTACAACACAACACAATACATGTACTATGCAGAGTACAACACAGCAAGTACACATGTCACGATACTGCAACTACATAATCCACATTCATAGTAACGCATGCACGCAACATAGCGTGTACGACATGCACACAATACCACATGTACACCAGTACCATATGTACAACATGTATACAATACCACCTATACACAACACCACATGCACAACATGTGCACAACATCACATGTACATGGAACCACTTACACAACATGTACATCGTGCCACATGCACACTGCACCACTTGTACAACGTGTACACAATACCACATGTACACAACACCATATGCACGACATGTACATAACACCACCTGCACACAACACCACATGTACAATCATGCACACAACACCATATGTACACAACACTGCATATACAACATGTACATAGCACCATATGTACACAACACTGCATATCCAACATGCGCACAGCACCATATGCACACAATATCACATATCCAACATGCACACAATACGATATGTACACAACACCGCATATCCAACATGTACATAGTACCACTATACCTAGTACTACATATGCAATATACACACAAAACCATATACATAATAAGAACACAACATCATATGTAGACAATACTACATATGCTACACGTACACAACACCAATACTACACATCTTAAGACCACATTGTCCTTGCCAAGCAACCTTTCTTCTAATGTCTTATCCATGCTTGTCCAACATTCCTCAAAGCTCATTACTTTGATTCTGCCAATGTATCCCTCAACATAACCTGTCCATAACATAAACATGTACATAGTACATAATATCAGTTAATATCCACATGATACTGACCTCATAGATTTGTCAGAGCTACTCTTCGCACTTGATTCCTCATAAGACCAGGAACCTCTTCATGCCATTCACCTGCATAAGCAATCATTCCTCCACAAGAATGACCCTCGAAAACCTAGTTAGGTAGTGACATAAATACATAGATACATAGATATTCATAAACATTAGAATAAAAGAATCATGACCCATGATGACCCTCTCAAAGATTACATACATACATACATACATACATGTATACATATATAGACATCGATAGAATCACGATCACAACATAATTACAAAATACCATAAGGTCAAGGCTAAGAGAACTCCCTTTATCCATGCATCACATGCACAATATAGAGAACAATAGTTCCCAACATAGTTAAGGCATCTGATGCCTCAGATCCATTTACTTCACCTTTCCTGTTACCTTTCTCATGTCTGTCCTTCCATTGTCCATTTATCCTAATGGACCCAACCAATCCAACTAACTATCACACTCTTGCCTTTAGCTTCCCTTATATATGCACCAACTTTATCTGAGTCTTACATTACTTGTTGGGTTTCATTCAGCCCTTCCCAAGCTCTGTTAACTTTCCTATTTCCCAAACAAATTCCCAAGACCCTCAAAACATAAAATGCGAGAACAAGAACCAATCGAGAAGAAAACCATGAAAACCAATAACAACGTGACATCACAAACAAACTGGTATGGCCATACACTAGATATGAAAAGATAATTCCAATCAAGTGCAAACAAATCAAAAAAGATAAAAAACGCAAGACTAGCAACAAACACCATGACTCAATCCCCATGGTTCCCAGTGCTTCCAAAGGAAAGCTCAACCTGAGCCTTCTCCAAGATTTCATGGAAGTCTCTTTTCGATGCAATCCCTTGCATCATACTACCATAAATAGAAAATTGTCTACTCATAAATAAATATACAATATACTAGTTGTCTTACCTTGTTGTGCCAAGCACATTGCCTTCTAGCTGAATACATGTGTGCAATATCTCAAGGGACTCCAATTCCCTTTGACATATCTAGCTATAACTAGACAGAAGTTGTTATACCTATCAAATATATGTCCATGAATATAGCACATATACACATAATTTCAGACAAATTAGGGTTAATAAGACTTCCTGTATTCAAAGCATTCATTCGTTTTGAATTGCGGTTTCCAAACATAGCCAAAGTAATTCTAAACTAATTCCTTTCTTTTACCATTTACCTTGATGAAATTGAGTCTTACTATATGCTATGACATCACCTAGCTATTAATTATATATAAGAAAATCAATTGTTACCTTGTCACGCTAATGCAAAGTATGTTTCCTGCAACTTGTTCACACATGTTAGTCACATGTTCCAAATATCAAGATATCATATCTAGTAATTGAAATTAACCTTTACCAAGACTATCAACCATGTCATAATCAACAGTCAACTCATAGTCATAAATCATAACACTACAACTAGCACTCACTTGTGCTTGAGTACATATCAGTTGTCTCAACACATAATGTGTTAGTACAACCATCTTAAAACAAGATTATTCATTCATGCAATCTTACAGACACATACTCATATCATGCAAGTAATCAAACATTCAGACAACAAATAGATGGCATAATAGACACAAAACACTCAAACACCAAATAGATGACATAATCAAACATTCAAGCACCAAGTAGACGACATAAGCCAACTCATACCTTAATATATCTCAGGGGAGGCTATCTTGTCTGCACAATCAATCTAGATTAGCACAATATAACTTCACAACACATCAAATCAATCATAAGTAAGGTCATGATGTCCATGATAGTAACTAGCTAACATGTTCACATCATAAACCCATAAACAATTAACATTCATGCATAACAATAACATATGCACAAACAGTCTAGATTAGTATTACATAATATCAAAATATACTAACTCATACCTAAATTTCATAACCACGATCACATGCATAGGTCCATCCAAATTAGCACAAAACATAATAACATCAAGACCGCAAGTGCAATGACCATAATCATCAGGCATATGACCACAATTCATACAACAATAGGTTACATTCATTCATGACTATCTGACACGTGCATACAACTACACTAATTAACTAGCATTTATCATACATGTGACCATAATAATAGAATGACAAGAATATAAGTAACTGTAATTATTATAGCAACCATTAAGAACATCACTTCATGCAAAATATACAAACCTATATGACAATTTTCTCTTACCTCAAAGTCTAGTGTAGCAATCTTGCTCTAGTGATTTATATCTCATGTTTCATCCTAGCGACACATTAGCATCATAACAACCAACAATATCATGATGACAAAAACTACATGCACTACCCTCAAAATGCATGTTTTACCTATATAAATGCATATCCTTAACCATAGAAATGCATGCATAACAACATATAGAAATTGACATGCATAACAAATGCATATACAATCGACATATACTCATGATGACCACATCCAATCAACAACGCCATAAACTTTCACATGGCGACACCACTACAACCATGACCAAAACCAACACCATGCATATGCAACAAGAACGTAGAACAAAAGCATATGGAACACATATGCAATCGACATAAATGCACGAACAACACACCCCACCCATCCAGTCCAAGGGGTGAACCATGATTGGATACCACTATGTAACACCCTCCTCCCACATTTACCCAAGCTAACTGGTCCACCAGGGTAAACATGTGACAAAGAGTTACTATGATATGATTCAACCTCCTAGATCACCTTAAGGAAGTGGAATTGACATAAGAAAACCCCCAGTCTCTCCCATGACATGAGCATGCATGCTACTAGGACACTCTGGTCGCTCCCACAATACTTACGAGGGAGAGACTGTAGTCTTTTTCAACCAGTTCTATGTCAGAGACTGTGAGATTTAAGCCACTTTCTTAGGGATAGTGATCCGTAAACTTCTGTGGATATTCCAATGGACAGTTCGTCACAACAGATCTGATAATATTATATTAAAAAACTGAGATTCTACACTATTATAGTTTTATTTAATTTCTAGATCTATAGATTTTACTATAATTAGTGTATACATGCAAATATAAATTATGCATAAAAGTATAGAATGAATAAAACAATATCACACACACATAAGACACAAGATATGCTCTCTAGGAAACCCTCTCAGGAGAAAACTCAGCTCAAAGGTGAGGTCGCTTCACTCTCTTTCTCTGTCTAGAAATATGGCTACAGATACAAAGAAGAAATGTTTGTGGCCCATGGGATGCTACAGTGCACAAATCCTCTCTGTGTTCTCTACCTCCTATCTCTCTTGGCTATCTTTGCTCAAGTATGGAACAAAATGTTCTCGAAAGAATGGAATTCCTCTTCCTCCTAGTGACCCGGTTATAACACAACCCGATAGCCTACTAGTGGTTAAGTTTGACTACATCAACTCTTAACTAGAGTTACAAAATAGAATCTTCTAGAAACTTTTAAATCACAAACATGTGGATATCCCCTTTTCCATGAATAATGGGGGCTGACATGGCATCCTCCTAAAATATAGGTGTGAAAACAGGAAGGTCAACTTCTGAGTGGCATAACTTTTGCATACAGACTCTGATTGATCAAATTCTTGCACCATTGGAATTTTTTTTGTGTGTAGAACAACGTGATAAGTTTTGGTGCTTAAGTGATAAATTTTTACCCCCAAAAAAATGTCATTTGATGCCTCAAAACACTCCCGGAAGGTTTCAGACCCCATTTTGCCAAACTGATTCCCTTCAGTAAAAATGATCTCGTGAACTGATTCCTCCACTTTTCCCACCCCAAATGCATCAAGATGGATGAAAAACACTATAATGATACAATTTGGATCATACCTCCTTATTTTGGGAGGCTTTTGGTCCCCAAAAGATTTTACTGAATGAGGTGAGGTAATTTTTCCTCCACCTTCTCTCTGGTGTACCATTTAGCTTTGCCTAGAAGTTGTCCCTTCAACCCAATTTGGAAAAGGTCTTGTTGCCATTGGTAGTTCTAGACCTCTTCTGCAAAACTGTATCTTTTGTCAACTCTTCTTGAGCATCTGGTGCCAAGTCCTCCGTAGAAGGTAGGACCTATTCCTCTTCCTGATCTAGCATGGAAGACTAATAGAGTTTCAAATTCGCCACATATACAACTGAGTAAATGCGCATATATGGTGGTAAACTGAGTCGATAGGAATTATCACCCACCTTTTCCAGTATCTCAAAGGGACCGTATCTAAGAGCCTTTATTTTATTACCAGGCCCCAACAACCTTTCCTTGTTCAACTGTAGCGATACTATGTCTTCCACCTTGAATGATTTCTCTGTTCTATGTTGATCATGTCTGGCCTTGTACTTCTCCTGTGACCTCTATAGTGTTTCTTGTACCTGTATATGGATCTTCCTAATCTTCTCTATAAATTTTTCATCCCTTAAAACATCTCTTGTACCGTATTCCTTCACTCCTCCTTGCTGCCGATATGCAATATCCACAGGTGAAGGTGGAAAATATCCAAAACAGGTTTCAAATGGGGACTTTATTGTAGAAGCGTGGACTTCTCTGTTATAACAATGTTGTATATATACCAGATTTTTATCCCAGGTCTTCAGATGCTTCTAGTTGTAACCCCTCAGAAGTTTCACCAAAGTCATGTTGACCACTTCTATCTTCCCATCTCTCTGTGGATGGAATGTTGTAGATCTCTTCAACTTCACATCCATATTCTCCCACAATGTAGTCTAGAATGCACTGAGAAATCTTGTATCCCTGTCTGAAATGATGCTCCTTGGTATCCCAAAGTGTACCTAGACCTGTTCAAAGAATAAGTTTGTTGCTTCTTGTCTGTTGAAGGTCTTTTTATAGGGCATCAGAACACACATCTTGCTGAACCTGTCAACTACCACGAATAGGTAGTCATGTCCCTTCCTGGTTGTTGGTAAACCTTCCACAAAGTCCATGGAAATGCTTTCCCAAGGACGAGTAGGTATAGGTAAGGGATGATACAGACCTTGTTTCCTATTGCTAGGCTTTTTGGTACAACAAATCATGCATCCTCTTATGAACCTTGTTCTTTCATCTTGGGCCAATACACATACCTGTGAAAGTTAGCCACGGTCTTCCCTACACCAAAGTGACCTACAACCTTGTAGGTGTGAGCCTCTCTAATTAGTTGCAAGTGCTCACCTTTAGGAATGCATACCTTTGCAAGTTAGCCACGGTCTTCCCTACACCAAAGTGCCCCGCAACCTTGCAAGTGTGAACCTCTCCAATCAGCTGCAAGTGCTCACCTTTAGGAATGCATAACTTATCCAACATGTAGAGTAACCCATCCTAGAGATGATAGTCAATGGCAATGTCACCATCGTGCACATGAATCTAACTCTACAACCGCTGAAACACCTCCTTGAAGTCCTCATCTTCAAAATATTCCTCTCTGCATGCATCATGGGTGAATGGATCCATGTGCATAAGAGTCCCCAAAGCTGTAATATTTGATGTGGGTGGCCTTGAAAGCATATCGGCCAACTTGTTTGTGTTTCCCTTCTTATACTTGATCACCAAATGAAACTTCTGTAAAAACCCCATCCACTTGTAATGCCTAGTCTATTGTAGCTTATTCTGGGCTTGCAGGTACTGTAATGGCTGGTGATCCATGTGGATTATTGTCTCCTTTCCCATCAAATAGTGCTTCCACTTATTCACAGCTTGCACCATGGCATAGAGTTCCTTATCATAGGTACTGTAGTTAAGAACTACCCCAAGAAATACTTCAGAATGGTAGAAAACGGGCCTTCCTCCTTGCATCAAGACAGCTCCCATATCATACCTGCTCGCATTTATCTCCACCTCAAAGGGTCATTTCAAGTTAGGCAATGCTAGAACTGATGATTCATTGATCTTCTTCTTTAACTCATTGAAAGCCTTCTGCTGACCTTTTCCCCACTTGAAACTCTTGCCACTTGCTGTTATGGGATGGAGCGGTGCTTCTACCGCTGAAAACGAGGCTATGAATTTACTCAGGTACTGTACTGCTCCAATGAAAATCCTAACCTCAATAACATTATTAGGCACCAACCATTTCATGATGGCCTCCATCTCGGAAGGATATGTCTTCAATTCTCCTCCACCAATCACATATCCAAAATACACCAAGGACTATTGCGTAAACTCACACTTCTTGAGATTTGCTAGTTGTTGGTGTTTCTTCAATGTTTCCAGCGCTTGTGTCAAATGTGAAATATGCTCCTCCTAGGTAACACTATATACCAGTATATCATCCAAATACACAATAACAAATGAATCTATAAAAGGGCATAGTAAATCATTCATTAATATCATAAATGTCACTCGTACATTACATAGGCCAAAAGGCATAACTAACCACTCATATGAACCTTGCCTGGTTTTGAAGGAGGTCTTCCATGTATCTTCTTCTTTGATTCGAACCTGGTGATATCTAGACTTCGAGTCTAGCTTGGTGAAATACTTTTCTTGCTACAATTGATGTAACAGATCATCTATCCTGGGAAAGGGGTATCTCTTCTTGAGCATGATTTTATTTAATGCCATGTAATCTATACACATCCTCCAGGTCTCATCCTTCTTTGGCACAATGATGATGGGTGACCCACATGTGATGTTCTTGGTCGAATGACACCCTGTTCTAGTAGTTTCTGCAACTGTTTCTTTACCTCACTTGCTTCTACAATAGACTACCTGTACAACCCAATATTTAGCAATGGGGAGTTTGGCAATAGCAGGATATCGTGCTCCACTTCTCTCTTAGTGGGTGGTCATTTAGGCTCTTGGAACACATCCTTGTATGCCTATAACAACTCCTCCAATTCATGTTTTGGTTTCTTAGTACACCCCTCTAGGCATGCCTTTCCTCTTATTGACTCCTCTACAGACTGATTTTCTCTTAAAAGCAATAAAACATACTTCTTGCTGGAACTGATCAATTTCTTGACTTGGTTGGCACTTACTAGTGAAATTTCTTACTTGCCTTTATGCGTGTTGATAATGAATTATTTTCCATCCTTGATGTGTCGGTACTGGTTAGCTTTCCTCATGAATATTGCATCACGCATGTACATGTATGGACTCCCAAACACAACTCCACATACATCAAGGGGAACCACATCCAGATCTACTTCATCAATAAAATTATCATTTATAGCAAATCTAATTTTACACTGTTTTGTTATCTTCACCTCTGCATCCTTATGTACCCATCTCAAAGGATATGGGTTTGGATGATCACGAACTTCCAGCCCCAACTTCTTTACCAAATCTACTACAATGATATTTTCCTGTGATCCTGAGTCAAAGAGAGCATCAATCTTTGTCTTCTTGACCTATATCTTTACATGGAAGACTTTGGTCATTTCTTTCTCTCATTGTTGCTGAAGGTTACTTAGATTCACCTCCTTCTACACTGATGTACAAACGATCTTCTCATCCACATCCGAGCTGCTTTCAACTTGGTTGCTCGAATCAATGGCCATGAGATTCTTCTTCTTATTATCGTTCTTTTTGTTCTTTGGGTTTAGCTCTGGATGCAATTTCCAACACTTCTCCTCTATATGGCCATCAATGTTGCACTGGTTGCTAGGCTATTTTCACTAGTGTGTTGTGGCTACCGTCCTTTTATCTTTTCCCCCATTTTTCTTCTTCCTCCCCTCCTTAGAAGCGTCTTGTTTCTCATTTTCATTCGATCCACTTGATTGTGATCCTTTTAGGCATATGTTCTCCCAGTACTATGCCTGTACACAAGCTTCGTCCACCATTTTGGGCTTGAAAAACATCACTTGCTCATGCAAATGGTAGTGAAATCTCCACAAAATACCCAAAGAAACCTTCTCTAATACCAAATGATCCGTAAACTTCCATGGATATTCCACTGGATAGTTATTCACAATAGATATGATAATATTATATTAAAAAATATTTGATTCTACACTATTACAATTTTATTTAATTTCTAGATCTGTAGATTTTACTGTAATTAGTGTATGCATGCAAATATAAATTACGCAAAAAAGTAGAGAATGAATAAAACAAGCTCACACACACATAAGACACAAGATATGCTCTCTGGGAAACCCTTTCGGGCAAAAACCCGACTGGAAGGTGAGGCTGCTTCGCTCTCTTTCTCTGTCTGGAAATTGGTTGCAGATATAAAGAAGTAATTTCTATGGCCCATGGGCTACTACTGTGCATATATCCTCTCGGCGTGCTCTACCTCCCATCTCTCCGGGATATATCTTCTCAACAATGGAACAAAATTCTCTCGAAAGAATGGAATTCCTCTTCCTCCTAGCAGCCTGGTTATAACACAACCCGATAGCTTGGTTGTGGTTAAGTGTGACTACATCAACTCTTATGTGGAGTTAAAAAATAGACTCTTCTAGAGTATTTTACATCATAAACACATTGTTATACCCTCTTCCATGAATAATGGGGACTGAGGCAGCATCCTCTCGAAATATAGGTGTGAAAACAGGGAGGTCAACTTCTGAGTGGCATAACTTTTGCATACAAACTCCGATTGATGTGATTCTTCCACCATTGGAAATATTTCTCTGTGTAGAATGGAATGTAAAGTGAGGAGCATAGGTGACAAATTTTTACCCAAAAAAATGTCATTTGAAGCCTCAAAATGCTCCCGAAAGGTTTCATACTCGTTTTTTCCAAACTGGGTCCTGCGAGTAAAAATGGTCCTGTGAGTTGATTCCTCCACTTTTTCCACTCCAAATGCATTGAGATGGATGAAAAACAATATAATGATCCAATTTGGATCACACCTCCCCATTTTGGGAGGATTTTTCTACCCAAAATAATTTACTGAATGAGGTGAGGAAATTTTTCCTCCACCTTCTCTCTAGTGTACCATTTAGCTTTTCTTGGAAGTTGTCCCTTCAGCCCAAGCTTCCAAAGGTCTTGTTGCCATTGTCTTATAGTTTTGGACCTCTTCTACAAAAATGCATCTTCTAACAACTCTGCCTAAGAGTTTGGTGCCAACTGGTCAACAGAAGGTAGGACCTGTTCCTCTTCCTGATCTAGCATGGAAGGCTCATAGAGTTTCAAATTCTCCATATTTACAAATGATTAAATGAGCATATATGGTGGTAAACTGAGTCGATATGCATTATCACCCACCTTTTCCAGTATCTCAAAGGGACCGTATCTGAGAGCCTTTATTTTATTACCAGGCCCCTACAGCCTCTCCTTGTTCAACTATAGCCATACTATGTCTCCCACCTTGAATGATTTCTCTTTTTTTTGTTGATCATGTTTGGCCTTATATTTGTCCTGTGACTTTTGCAATGTTTCCTGTACCTGTATATGGATCTACCTGATCTTCTCTATAAATTTTTAAGCCCTCAAAGTATCTCCTTTAAGGTATTCCTTCACTCCTCCTTGCTACCCATATGCAATATCCATAGGTGAAGGTGGAAAATATCCAAAACAAGTTTCAAATGGGGACTTTCCTGTAGAAGTGTGGACTGCTTTGTTCTAAGAATGTTGTATATATACTATATTTTTATCCCAGGTCTTCAAATTCTTCTGGTTGTAACCCCTCAAAAGTTGCACCAAAGTCCTGTTGACCACTTCTGTCTACCCATCTCTCGATGGATGGAATTTTGTATATCTCTTCAACTTCATGTCCATCTTCTCCCACAATGTAATCCAGAATGCACTGAGAAATATTTTATCCCTGTCTGAAATGATGCTCCATGGTATCCAAAAGTGTACCCAGACCTGTCCAAAGAACAAGTTTGTTGCTTCTTGTCTGCTGATGGTCTTTTTATAGGGCATCAGAACACACATCTTGCTCAACCTGTTAACTACCACGAACAAGTAGTAATTTTCCTTCCTGGTTGTTAGTAAACATCCCACAAAGTCCATGTAAATTATTTCCCAAGGACGAGTAGGTACAAATAAGGGATGATACAGACCTTGTTTCCTGTTGCTAGGCTTGCTAGTACAACAAAGCATACATCCTCTTATGAACCTAGCTACTTTTTCTTGCATCTTGGGCCAATACACATACCTCTGCAAGTTAGCCACAATGTTCCCTATACCAAAGTTCCCTGTAACCTTGGAAGTGTGAGCCTATCTAATTAGTTGCAAGAGCTCACCTTTAGGAACACATAGCTTATCTAGCCTGTAAAGTAACCCATCTGGGAGATGGTATTCAACGGTGTTGTCGCCATCATGCACATGACTCTGACTCTGCAACTGCTGATACACCTCCTTGAAGTCCTCATCTTCTGAATATGCCTCTCTATATGCATCATGGGTGAATGGATTCACGTGCATAAGAGTCCCCAAAGCTATAATATTTGATGTGGGTGGGCTTGAAAGAATATTGGCCAACTTCTTTATCTTTGCCCTTCTTATACTTGATCACCAAATGAAACTGCTATAAAAACCCCATCCACTTGTAATGCCCAGTCTGTTGTAGCTTATTCTAGGCCTGCAGGTATTATAACGACTGGTGATCAGTGTGGATTATTGTCTCCTTTCCTATCAGATAGTGCTTCCACTTCTTTAGAACTTGCACCAAGGCATAGAGCTCCTTATCGTAGGTAGGGTAGTTAAGAATTGCCCCATGAAATACTTCAGAATGGTAGCAAATGAGCCTTCCTCCTTGCATCAAGACAACTCCCATAACATACCCACTCGCATCTGTCTCCACTTCAAAGGGTCATTGTAAGTTTGGAAATGTTAGAACTAGTGCTTCACTGACCTTCTTCTTTAACTAATTGAAAGCCTTCTGCTGAACTTTTCCCCACTAGAAACTCTTCCCACTTGTTGTTATCGCATGGAGCAGTGTTGCTATCGCTGAAAACAAGGTTATGAATTTCCTCAGGTACTATGCTGCTCCATTGAAACTCCTAACCTCAATAACATTAGTAGGCACCGACCATTTCATGATGGCCTCCATATTGGAAGGATCTATCTTCAATTCTCCTCCACCAATCACATATCCCAAATACACCAAGGACTGCTGCGCAAACTCGAACTTCTTGAGATTTGCTAGTAGTTGGTGCTTCCTCAATGTTTACAGCACTTGTGTTAAATGTGAAATATGCTCCTCCCAGGTAGCACTATATACTAGTATATCATCCAAATAGACAATAAAAAATGAATCTATAAAAGGGTGCAACATCATTCTCATAAATGTAGCTTGTGCATTACATAGGCCAAAAGGCATAACTAACCACTCATACAAACCTTGCCTCGTTTTGAAGTTGTCTTCCATGTATATTATTCTTTGACTTGAACCTGGTGATATATAGAATTCAAGTCTAGCTTGGTGAAATACTTTTCTTGTTGTAACTGATCTGGCAGATTGTCTATCCTGGGCAAGGGGTATCTATTCTTGAGTGTGATTTTATTCAATGCCCTGTAATCTACACACATCCACCAAGTCGCATCCTTCTTTGGCACAATGATGATGGGTGACCGACATGATTATTTACTTGGTTTAATGACACCCTTTTCCAACAATTGTTGCAACTGTTTCTTCACCTCACTTGCTTCTACAATAGATTGCCTATACAACCCAATATTTGGCAATGGGGATTCTGGCAATAGCATGGTCTCATGCTCCACTTCTCTCTTAGGGGGTATCCCTTTAGGCTCTTGGAACACGTCCATATATGCTTGCAAAAACTCCTCCCATTGATGTTTTTATTTCTTAGTACGCCCCTCTAGGGATGTGTTGCCTCTTATTAACTCCTCTACAAACTAAGTTTCTCTTGAAAACAATAAAACATACTTCTTGCTGGAATTGATCAATTTCTTGGCTTGTTTGGCAATTACTAGTGAAATTTTCAACTTGCCTTTGTGCGCGTTGATGATGAATTATTTTCCATCCTTGATGAGTTGGTACTGGTTAGCTCTCCTTATGAATATTGCATCACGCATGTACATTTATGGGCTCCCAAACACGACTCCACATACATCAAGGGGAACCACATCCAAATCTACTTCATCAATAAAAGGAGCACTGATAGCAAATCTAACTTTACACCCAACCAGGATGGTTGGTCCCTTGTTCCTTTGGGGATTCTGACTAAGACTATTTCTATTCCCTAAAGGGTAACACTTTCTGAAACCAGGTAACTAGCACCTGGCTCTGCTCTTTTCTATGCCTTAGTTTTGTTACCTTCAGCTCTGCATCCTTATGTACCCATCCCAGTTGATATGGGTTTGGATGATCACGAACTTCCAGCCCCAAATTCTTAACCATATCTACTGCAATGATATTTTCCTACAATCTTGAGTCAAAGAGAGCATCAATCTTTGTCTTCTTGACCTGTATCTTTACATGGAAGAATTTGGTCATTTCTTTCTCTTCCTGTTGCTAAAGGCTACTCAGATTCACCTCCTTATACACTGACGTAAAAACAATCTTCTCATCCACATCTGAGTTGCTTTCAACTTGGTTGCGCGAATAAGTGGCCATGAGATTCTTCTTCTTATTACCTTTCTTCCTGTTCTTTGGGTTTATCTCTGGATGCAATTTCCAACACTTCTCCTTTGTATGGCCATGAATGTTGTTGTGGTTACAGTGGTTGCTAGGATCTTTGCACTGGTGTGTTGTGGTTGTCGTCCTTTTATCTTTTCCCCCTTTTTGCTTCTCTTCCCCTTCGTAGAAGTGTCTTGTTGCTCCTTTTGCTTCGATCCACTTGATTGCACTATTTTCAGGCCTATGCTCTCTAGATACTATGCCTGTACATAAGCCTCATCCACCATTTTGGGCTTGAACAACAACACTTTCTCATGTAGATGGCAATGTAGACCCCACCCCCGAATACTTGAGGAGTACATATGGGTTCCTTGGAGAGATACCCAACATTATAGCCATATTTCTGAATTCTGTGGTGTACTCCTGCACGCTTTGGCCCAACTTTTTCCAGAAGTAATGCCATCGGATCCACTAGTCTTCCAAGTACCCAATGGAATAAAACTCTGACTTAATGAGGGTTTTGAAATCCTCCCACTTAGTCACTGGAGGTTCTCCCTCCAACCTCAGGATTTCTGTGTGTCTCTCCCACCAAGTCAATGCATGGCCATCCAATTTCAGCCGCATGAATGAGATATTCTACCCTTCCTCGATCTGATGGAAACTGAAATAAACTTCAAGTTGTTGCAACCAATGGTTCAGCTTCACGGCATTGATCTCGCCATGGTATGGCTTGATATCGACTTTTGCTGCCACTTTAAATAGGGATTGGTTCACGGAACTCGAACTGGGTTGATCTTTTCCGAGTTCTTTCTTTGACTGGTTATCTACATCTTCCTGATCTACCAATCGCCCTTCTTATTTGTCCCCTGCATTCGAACCCCCTTCTCCTCCAAATATCCCTAGATTATTTCTTAGGGCCGACATGAGGAGGTTGAAATTGAGTTTTATATCCGCGACTTATTCTTCAAGCCACAAAAACATCACCTTCGTGGGCTCACGAGGTTCATTTACATATTTGTTGCCCATGATTAGGGTTTTATGATTTTCAGCCTCACCGATCTATATTCCTGAAATCTCCAAAAAATACCCAAGGAAACCTTCTCTGATATGAAATGATCCATAAACTGTCATGGATATTCCACTTGACAGTTCGTCACAACAAATCTGATAATATTATATTAGAAAATTCGAGATTCTACACTATTACAGTTTATTTAATTTCTAGATCTATAGATTTTACTGTAATTAGTGCATGCATGGGAATATAAATTATGCCAAAAAGTCGAGAACAAATAAAACAAGCTCACACATAGATAAGACACAAGATATTCTCTCTGGGAAACCCTTTTGGGAGAAAACCCAACTGGAAGGTGCGGTCGCTTCGCTCTCTTTCTCTATCTGGAAATATTGTTGTAGATACAAAGAAGTAATGTTTGTGGCCCATGGGTTGCTATAGTGCACCTATCCTCTCTATGTGCGCTACCTCCTATCTCTCCTAGCTATATTTTCTCAACTATTGAACAAAATGCTCTCGAAAGAATGAAATGCCTCTTCCTCCTAATGACCCGCTTATAACACAACCCGATAGCCTACTAGTGGCTAAGTTTCACAACATAAAATCTTAACTAGAGTTACAAAACAGAATCTTCTAGATATTTTACATCACAAAAACGTGGCTAGCCCCTTTTCCATGAATAATGGGGGTTGATGTGGCATCCTCTCGAACTATAGGTGTGAAAACAGAAAGGTCAACTTGTGAATGGCATAACGTTTTCATACAGACTCTGATTGACATGATTCTTTCACCATTGGAAAGATTTATATGTGTAGAATATCATAAAAATTCATGGCATTTAACCGAGAAAGTTTTACCAACCAAAAAAGTCGTTTTATGCCTCAAAATGCTCCTAGAAGGTTTCGTACCCTGTTTTGCCAAACTAGGTCCCACCACTAAAAACAGTCCTGTGAGTTGATTCCTCCACTTTTTCCACTCCAAATGCATCGATATGGATGAAAAAAAATATAATGATCCAATTTGGATCACACCTCCCATTTTTGGGAGGCTTTTTTTCCCCAAAATATCACTGAATGAGGTGAGGAAATGTTTCCTCCACCTTCTCTCTGGTGTACCATTTAGCTTTGCCTGGAAGTTGTCCCTTCAACCCAATCTTCCAAAGGTCTTGTTACAATTGTCTTGTAGTTTTGGACCTCTACAAAATTGTATCTTTTGTCATCTTTGCATGAGAATCTGGTGCCAAATCCTCCACAGAAGGTAGGACCTATTCCTCTTCCTAATATAGCATGGAAGGCTCATGGAGTTTCAAATTCTCGACATTTACACCCGAGTAAATGCGCATATATGGTGGTAAACTGAGTTGGTAGGCATTATCACCCAGCTTTTCCATTATCTCAAAGGGACCATATCTGAGAGCCTTGATATTCTTATGAGGCCCCTGCAATGCCTCCTTGTTCGACTGTAGCCATACTCTATCTCCCACCTTGAATGATTTCTCTGTTCTGTGTTGATCATTTCTGGCGTTATGCTTGTCCTGTGACTTCTGTTGTGTTTCATGTACCTGTATATGGATCTACCTAATCTTCTCTATAATTTTTTCAGCCCTCAAAGCATCTCCTTTAAGGTCTTCCTTCTCTTCTCCTTGTTGCGCATATGTAATATCCATAGGTGAAGGTGGAAAATATCCAAAACAAGTTTCAAAGGGGGAATTTCCTGTAGAAGTGTAGATTGCTCTATTATAAGAATGTTGTATATATACTAGATTTTCATTCCAGGTGTTCAGATGCTTCTAGTTGTAACCCCTCAGAAGTTTCCCCAAAGTCCTGTTGACCACTTCTCTCTGCCCATCACTCTGTGGATGGAATGTTGTAGATCTCTTCAACTTCATGTCCATGTTCTCCCACAATGTAGTCCATAATGCACTGAGAAATATTTTATCCCTATCATAACTAATGCTCCTTGGTATCCCAAAGTGTACCCATATCTGTCCAAAGAACAAGTTTTTTGCTTCTTAGCCATTGATGGTCTTTTCACAAGGCATCAGAACACACATCTTGTTGAACCTATCAACTACCATGAACATGTAGTCATGTCCCTTCTTGTTTGTCGGTAAACATCCCAAAAGTCCATGGAAATGATTTCCCAAGGACGAGTAGGTATAGGTAAGGAATGATATAGACCATTTCTCCTGTTGTTAGGCTTGCTAGTACAACAAAGCATACATCCTCTTATGAACCAAGCTACTTGTTCGTGCATCTTGGGCCAATACACATACCTCTGCAAGTTACCCACACTCCTCCCTACACCAAAGTGCCCTGCAACCTTGGAGGTGTGAGCCTCTCTAATCAGCTACAAACTCTCACCTTTAGGAACACATAGCTTATCCAGCCTATAGAGTAACCCATACCGGAGATGGTAGTCAACAATGTTGTCAAGATCATGCATATGAATCTGACTCTAAAACTGTTGATGCACCTCCTTGAAGTCCTCATATTTTGAATATGGCTCTCTATATGCATCATTGGTGAATGGCTCCATGTGCATAAGAGTCCCCAAAGTTGTAATCTTTGATGTGGGTGACCTTGAAAGCATATTAGCCAACTTGTTTGTGCTGCCCTTCTTATACTTGATCACCAAATGAAACTATTGTAAAAACCCCATCCACTTGTAATGCCTGGTCTATTGTAGCTTATTCTAGGCCTGCAGGTACTATAATGGCTGGTGATCCATGTGGATTATTGTCTCCTTTCCCATCAGATAGTGCTTCCACTTCTTCATAGCTTGCATCATGGCATAGAGATCCTTATCATAGGTAGGGTAGTTAATAAATACCCCATGAAATACTTGAGAAGGGTAGCAAACGAGCCTTCCTCCTTGAATCAAGACAAATCCCATAGCATACCCACTCGCATCTGTCTCCACTTCAAAGGGTCCTTGCAATTTTGAAAATTCTATAACTGGTGCTTCAATAATCTTCTTCTTTAACACATCGAAAGACTTCTGTTGACCTTTTCCCCACTGGAAACACTTGCCACTTACTATTATGGCATGGAGTGGTGCTGCCACCACTGAAAATGACACTAAGAATCTTGTCAGGTACCGTGCTGCTCCAATGAAACTCCTAATCTTAGTAACATTAGTAGGCATCATCCATTTCATGATGGCCTCCATCTTGGAAGGATCTATCTTCAATTCTCCTCCACTAGTCACATATCCAAAATAAACCAAGGACTGTTGCGCAAACTTGTAGTTCTTGAGATTTGCTAGTAGTTGGTGTTTCTTGAATGTTTCTAGCACTTGTGTCAAATGTGAAATATGCTCCTCACAAGTAGCACTATATACCAGTATATCATCGAAATAGACAATAACAAATGAATCTATATAAGGGCACAATACATCATTCATTAATCTCATAAATGTTGTTGGTGCATTACGTAGGCCAAAAGGTATGACTAACCACCGATACAAACCTTGCCTGGTTTTGAAGTCCGTCTTCTAGGTATCTTCTTCTTTGACTCGAACCTAGTGATATCTAGACTTCAAGTCCAATTTGGTGAAATACTTTTCTTGCTACAACTGATCTAGTACATCGTCTATCCTAAGCAAGGGGTATCTGTTCTTGAGCATGATTTTATTCAATGCCCTGTAATCTATACACATCTTCCAAGTCCCATCCTTCTTTGGTGCAATGATGATGGGTGAACTACATGGTGATGTACTTGGTCGAATGAAACTCTGTTCCAGCAATTGTTGCAACTATTTTTCACCTCACTTGCTTCTACAATAGACTACATGTACAACCCAATATTAGGTAATGGGAATTTTGGTAATAGCTGGATCTCGTGCTCCACGTCTCTCTTAGGGGGTTTCCCTTTAGGCTCTTGGAACATGTCCTTGAATTCCTATAACAACTCCTCCAATTGATGTCTTTGTTTCTTAGTACACCCCTTTAGGGATGACTTACCACTTATTGACTCCTCTATAGACTGATTTTCTCTTAAAAACAATAAAACATACTTCTTGCTGGAACTGATCAATTTGTTTGCTTGGTTTTCACTTACCAGTGAAAGTTTCGACTTGCCTTTGTGCACATTGATGTCGAATTAGTTTCCATCCTTGATGAGTCAGTACTAGTTAGCTCTCCTAATGAATATTTCATCATGCATGTACATGTATGGACTCCCAAACACGACTCCACATACATCAAAGGGAACCACATCCAGATCTACTTCATCAATAAAATCAGCACTGATAGAAAATCTAATTTTACACTATTTGGTTACCTTCATCTCTGCATCCTTATGTACACATCCCAGTGGATATGGGTTTAGATGATCATGAACTTCCAGCCCCAAATTCTTGACCAGATCTATTACAATGAGATTTTCCTGCGATCCTGAGTCAAAGAGAGCATCAATCTTTGTCTTCTTGACCTGTATCTTTACATGGAAGAGTTTGTTCATTTCTTTCTCTTCATGTTGCTAAAGGCTTATCAGATTCACCTCCTTCTACACTGACATACAAATGATCTTATCATCCACGTCCGAGCCGCTTTCAACTTGGTTGCTCGAATCACTGGCCATGAGATTCTTCTTCTTATTATTGTTCTTCTTGTTCTTTGGGTTTAGCTCTGGATGCAATATCCAATACCTCTCCTCAGTATGTCCATCAATGTGGCAGTGGTTGCTAGGATCTTTGCACTTGTGTGTTGTGGCTGCTGTCTTTTTATCTTTTCTCCCTTTTTTCTTCTTCTTCCCCTCCTTAGAAGAGTCTTGTTTCTCCTTTTGCTTCGATCCACTTGATTGTGCTCTTTTCAGGCCTATGTTCTCTAGGTACTATGCCTGTACACAAGCCTCATCCACCTTTTTGGGCTTGAACAACGTCACTTTCTCACACAGATGGTGGTGCAGACCCCCCAAATACTTGAGGAGTACATCTGGGTTCTTTGGAGAGATACCCAACATTATAGTTATCTTTCTAAATTTTGTGGTGTACTCCTGCATGCTTTGGCCTGACGTTTGCCATAAGTAATGCCATCGGATCCACTGGTCTTCCATGTACACAATGGGATAAAATTGTGACTTCATGAGGGTTTTGAAAACCTCTCACTTAGTCACTGGAGTTATCCCTCCAACCTCAGGGTTTCCGTGTAACTCTCCCACCAAGTTAGTGCATGGCCCTCCAATTTCAGTCGTGTGAATGAGATATTCTTCCCTTCCTCAATTTGATGGACACTGAAATAAACTTCGAGTTGCCGCAACTAGTGGTTCAACTTTAAGGTGTTGATCTCATCGTGGTATGGCTTTATATTGACTTTTGATTCCACTTTAAATAGGGATTGGTTCATGGTACTCAAACTGGGTTGATATTTTCGGGGTTCTTTCTTCGGCTGGTTATTTACGTCTTCCCAATCTCCCTATCCCCCTTCAAATTTGTCCTCTGCATTCGAACCCCTTTCTTCTCCAAATATCCACAGCGTATTTCTTAGGTCCTCCATGAGGAGTTTGACATTGTGGTTTATATCCACAACTTGTTCTTCGAGCAAACATTACCTCTAGAGGATCACGAGGTTTGTTTACAGATTCGTCGCCCATGATTAGGGTTTTCCTATTTTCGGCCTCAGCGACCTAGATCCCTACAATCTCCACAAAATACCCAAAGAAACCTACTCTGATACCAAATGATCTGTAAACTTCCATGGATATTCCCCTAGACAATTCTTCACAACAAATCTGATAATATTATATTAAAAAATCCAAGATTCTACACTATTACAGTGTTATTTAATTTCTAGTTATGTAGATTTTACTTTAATTAGTGTATCCATGTGAATATAGATTATGTAGAAAAATAGAGAATGAACAAAAAATGCTCCCACACACATAAGACGCAAGATATTCTCTCTGGGAAACCCTTTCAGGAGAAAACCTAGCTGGAAGGTGAGGTCGCTTCACTCTCTTTCTCTGTCTGGAAATATGGTTGTAGATACAAAGAAGTAATGTCTGTGGCCCATGGGATGCTACAGTGCACATATCCTCTCTGTTTTCTCTACCTCCTATCTCTCCTGGCTATCATTGCTCAACTATGGAACAAAATTCTCTCGAAAGAATGGAATGCCTCTTCCTCGTAGTGGCCCGATTATAACACAACCCAATAGCCTACTAGTGGTTAAGTTTGACTACATCAACTCTTAACTAGAGTTAAAAAATAGAATCTTATAGAGAATTTTACATCACAAACACGTGGCTATCCACTTTTCCACGAATAATGGGGGCCGATGTGGCATCCTCCTAAATTATAGGTGTGAAAACAGGAAGGTCAACGTCTGAGTGGCATAACTTTTGCATACAGACTCTGATTGACGTGATTCTTGCACCGCTGGAAATCTTTATATGTGTAGAATAGAATGAAAAGGTGTGGTGCTTAAGAAACAAATTTTGACCCCAAAAAACATCTTTTGATGCCTAAAAATTCGTAGGGAAGGTTTTGGACCCCATTTTGCCAAACTGGGTCCTACCAGTAAAAACGGTCACGTGAGTTGATTCCTCCACTTTTTCCACTCCAAATGCATCGAGATGGCTGAAAAACAATATAATGATATAATTCAAATCAACTAGTCTCCAACCACTACCTAGAACTTGATTCCTTCAGGGAAAACTAGTGTCTATTTGAACTGCTAGTCCCAGTAAGACGGGTAGCTATCTTAAAACAAACAACGAAATATTTTCAAGAGTTCCTTTAAGTGTTATAGATGGAAGAGAAGAAAAGAGGACCAACCTAGATCTTCCGCTTTGATCCTAGCTTGATTTCTCCTTTCCTTGATAGAATTTGCTACTTCTCTCCTACTTGTCCCACTTCAAAGAGTACCTGTAGAGTCAAAGTAACAGCAAACTATCAAAGCATCTCTATCTAAAACATCATAAACAATGCAAAATCAAAAACACATTGACCATACAATTGCATTTATAAACAATAAGATTCACAAATACGATATCTTATGGAGGAAAACTCAAAGAACTTTATTAATAGTAATGTAAGAGAGGATTACAACCCAGCTGTCTGATCCAGCATCATCCTCCCAGTTGTAGAAGCCCTCTTCACCTCATGAACAAGAAAATCACCCAACAATGGAATGTCTCTTCTCATCAACAAACCAACAACACTTCCTTACAAAATACAAAATTCCAGCCTCTAGATCTCTCAGATGAGGGATCCATTTATAGATGTCTTGAAAGGGTGTGAGTCAGCTCTAGTTTTTTGATTAGTGTCATTCCACTAATAGTTCTTGGTTCCACTTGGACATTTCATGATCTCTTATTCATCCCTGGGTGAATTCAGAGAGGCAAGTGTCATAGGAGAAGTTTCTGGAAGATTCCATGATCATCCACCTTACAAACTGTCTCTGCCATTTGTCTATTCTCGCTCATCGTACCCCACAGAAGGCCATTTGAGTATGCATCACACCTGGCTAGTTAGGCAATCAGTATGCATCACACCTTGCCCATGGAGTAGTCTGTATGGTCCAGTTTTGGCTAGTTCTGAGTAGTTTTTCAGGTGGAACTTCTGGGAAATGATGTAATCAGTTGACCATGATCCTTTAGGGTGTGAAACAACACTTTTAGGGACTTAAGGAGCCCTTAGTTTATGTACATATGAGTTTGGGGTTGCAGTGCCCAAATATGTCTATAACCACTGCCCCCTAAAGCATGAGGTCGTAAATCTTCTGATGTCAGGTGAAATGCTTTATTCATGAGGATCTGAGGTATTCGAACTGGAAGGTGACCTGTGGTATTCATGATCTATCTGAGGCAGGAATTCCCATGTTCAGCTTTATCAATTCATTTTCAAGTACATAGGACAGACAATCGTATGCTATTGCAAATTTGTGATTCTTCGCATGAAGAGTCATCTTCCCTGGTTTAGATGACCATCTGTGTAACTTCTGTGTACAATTGATGTCTTTATTTTCCTAAATATATCACAGCCCGGATGGATGAAACTAGATCTGGGGTCTTCAAAACTCGTGCAATCTTCGCCCAATGTACAAGTCAATCCATGTGAAAAGATGTTCTGAAGTCAAACATGGAAAGACGTCGCATGATTACCAGCCAATGATGTAAGCTATTAATAGACACGAGAGGAGTCACCAGTAATGATGATGACCCTCAAGGTACTATAGTACAATTCACATGGTGTGAATACATGAGCCGATGTCGAGCACCATGCAAAGTCTTTCGGTCGAAAGTTATTGATGTAAACCTATCGCCGGAAGTGAGAAACTTGCCATTGAGGCATGCAAGCTTCAAAGTACTGAAAAGGTTGTTTCTAAGTCAAGTTCTTGGATAATGAGCTGATGTCAACAAGAAGTGACCTGTCGTAGGAGGGCGTTGATGTATCCCACATCTACAATGCAAAATGGAGAAAATGATTTTTGTTGAGGTGAAAACGATCTGATGATATGAGGTTTAAGAATGGCGGTCATGAAAAATGAAGTGTGGATGTAATGCATTGGATGAGGCATTCGCTAGATGGTGAATTCTCTGAATGACTTCTCTTGAACATATTGGTGACACTGATATGGACTGGTAGCATTAATCCCATGGATGGCACGGTAGACCAATGGTGATGGTGAACGGAAACCCAACCCAACTCAATCACGGTGATGGAGTGAAAGTGTCATGTTCAAGAGCGACTTGCTACCAATAGAGTTCTTCAAGTTTTCTTCCCATTTTTCCCCAGTCATTGCTGACCAGTACCTCTTTATTTTTGACAAGCTTGAGGAGGATAACATATGCTTGGTCTATAATTTTCCCTTCGAGCAAACCTGTCGCTTTGTGTTTAGTGAGCCTAGCGTCAGTGAGACTCGTTCTTGTCTGGGTGGACAAGTTTGTCGCTATTGTTTTAACAAGTTTAACGACAAAGATAACTCAGTCCTTTTCATGTTTAGAGAGTTTGAAAATGGACAAAAAGGAGACTCCAACAGTCCTTTTTCGTGGCATAATCCCTTAAGTCCGAAAAAGTGTAAAATAATACGAAAGGGATGACTTTTCGATAGTTTTAACAAGCCGACAAAGACAAGTGCTCGATCTTTTTGTTTAATAATCCCTTAAGTCCAAAAAGATTAAAATATATGAGAGGGATAGTGTTCCCCTTACTTTAACGAGCTGGGAAGGCTAATATCTCGACAATCTTTTTATATTTAACGAGTCTAAAAAGAGTTTGAAAGAGGCTCGCTTTTTAGGAACAGGTGATATTTCTGGGTAGCAGCTGGTCCCAGGTAAGTTTGGAACTTCTCAAAACATGGCAGTGTGAAGAGGGTGGCAATCAAAATCACTCATTACAGATGTTCCTCAAAAGGGTAAACAATCAAGTGGAAGCGTATGGTCAGCCAAACGAATGGAGGTGATGGAAGGAACACAACCAAAGTTCAAAAGGGCTAATAGCAAAGCGATCACGATAGTTATTTACCAAAAGTGGGTTTATTTTTTAATGAGCTTGAACCTTGTGCCAACATGTGCTCAGTGCAAGTTGATTTTTTAACGAGCTTGAACCTTGCGGGAACATTTCTCTTTTTCCCTTTTATGTAAGCTAGGAACAACCAAACTATAAAGCTAAAAAGCTGAAAAATGAAATTGGTCATTTTTTGCTTGTGTAAAAAGGTTTGCATGCCCCCAGCATAAAAAAAAAAAAAAGTCTTCAGTAACCATATCAAAACTTACTGTGGTTAAGCAGGATGATTTTCTGTCAATACTTAGACAAAACACTTCCTGCACTTTGTCTGCCAAATAAACAAAGGTGAAAGGTCACTCTGACCAATCACATAACTTACAGGGAAACTTATCTCTACAGCTGGGTTTGTCTGCAAAATAGACAAGGGTGCATGCCCCCTAAGCTTCGTTACAATTACCAAATTACTCGCGGTAATTAGGTGGATGGAATGAAGGTTCCTTTATGAGATCAAGTGAAAGACTCAACTTGGAACTTTGCTCAGCCTTGTTTAGTTTTTAATGATCTTGACACAAGACAAGGAATTCTGCTCAAATCCTTGGTTTTCATTTTTTAATGAGGTTGACACGAGTTAACGAACTATCCTCTGGTGACCTTTGATCACAACTCATAAGGGGTCATGAAGGAAAGATCTGGTCCCAATTCCCCCAATACATAATGTACAACATCACTTAATTGAGTCATGTCAGTTGGACTATCAGAATGGTCAGAGTTCTTCTTAATCTTTGATGATGTAGAAGATATCATATGACAGGTTTCCACTATGGCCACTTCCACCAGATTACTCGGATGCGGGAGGGTAAAAGTACCCATTAAGGATGAGTCTTTTAGGAGACCTACTCCGACATGTTGAAGCGATTAAGAAATTCCATGGATCAATGGAATGCTTCCGGTAACTTGATAACTATTGGGGAGGAAGGTTAGTTGGTCAATGATTGTGATTTCGCCTTGAAAGGGGAATTCAATCTTTCTAAAATATGTTGACACAACAGCAGCCATAGCATAGATCCAGGGCTTGCCCAGTAGGATTTTGTAGTCAAGGTTTCCATCAATGACCTCAACTTCAATTTCCACTGTCTTGCCCCCCAGTTCGGTTTGCAAGTTACTTAATATCCCATATGGTATGTATGTTCTTCCATTGAACGCTTTCAATGTCGTTGATGATTGTGACAAGGGTGGAGAGGCTAAAGTTTTCCAACAACTCATTGACATGATACAGGTAGACGCTCCTTCATCAATTATTGTTCGATGAACAGTTTTGTTGAGGGATTTTACTTGTATGAGGAAAGCGAGCTGTGCTGATAACTGAGGTTCGTATCCTTTATGTTTAAAGGCCACTAGATTGGAATCTGATGGATCAATCCCACCTATCGTTGATAACAAACCCTGTTTTTGGGATGGGAAATTCTATAGTACTTCAAGTGTCGACATGGCGGATGGTGATTGGGCCAAATCCTCCACTATATTATAATTCTGTGCTGCTCAAGCACGAGGATTAAATGTCGATTTATGTACTACTCCCTTAGGCGGTTTTATTGTTAATTCAAGAATGATTGGTGGAACAACTTCTGATGAAGTTGTTGTCGAACTGCTGGGTTGATCTGTAGCCTTGTTGTTCAACGATTGTGGATTTCCATAATCCTTATTCCTTGTAGATATCAAAGCATAATTTTTTTGTTTTGAGATGGATAGCATAAGCACTTGGGATGGGGAAGCACGATCACTAGCAACCAGGTTAGTTTCTAGATTTGGAAACGGATCAGTCAATACCGCTGAGGTATTTGAAGTCCTTTTGAAAAACTTCTTGACTTCAGCTTGATGTGGACAATCTCTTGTCTAATGGTCCTCACCACATATGAAACATGGCTTATCAGGTTTCTTCTTTCCAGTAGGGTTTCCTGAAGGTTTCTCACGAGTCGAATCCTCCTGTTTCTTCTTTTTTTTTTCCCTTTCTTCTTGCCCCCTGTTTGCTTAGGATTTTTGCCTTTGTCACTTGACATGACATTGACCTCCGAGGCAAGAGGTTCTTCATCTACTTTTTTACTAGAAACCATACGGGCTTTCTTAGATGTAGCCTTTGCGGTTTTCGTGCTTGTCGTACCTATCATGCCATCGCCGGCATGAGAGTCTTTGTTTGATTTAGGACGGGAAGGAATGGAAAATTCTGGTCTAGGAGTGTCAGGAATTTTGTCGTAGAGCGTGCCAAACTAAGTATAGATCAAGTCTAAATATTGTGCATGAGAAATGACTTGCTCTTCAGTGACAACTCCTCCCTTAGCCACATCCTCTATAATAGAGGGTAATAATGACTTTATAAACCATTCAGCTAAAAGTTGATCAGGAACATACGTCTTCACCATTCTTCGATGACGTCGCCACTCATGAATATGATCAAATATGTGAGTGGCTATCATCTGTTTAAAGTTGGTAAGGAGTTCTGTCCCTGTTTCGTACCTTATGGGTAACTGAAAATGGGTTAAAAAGGTAGTGGCAAGGGTGTTGAAGTTATCAACGAAGCTCTAGGCAATTCTATATACCATTTATCTACCGGACCAGTTAACGTTCATTGAAAAAGGCGAAGCCTAATTAATCATCATTCAGGGTGTTGGATGAACACCACAAATGGAATGTCATTACATGATTCGATGGATCTTCACTCAGATTTCCATTGAATTTAGGAATATCAGAGGGAATTTTACGAGGAATCGCAAGCCACCAAGGAGCATAAGCAATTGGATCATTCGTTAGCTGGTTTAGATCTAGTAATTCTAGAGTTGCTACAAAAGGAAATTGTTGATTCAGGTTAGGTGAAGCATACCCAGGATAAGATGGAAACGCCTGAGCAGTAGGTATTTTCATACCAGCATAATGTATTTGATGTTGGTAACTTTGATAAGGTTGATGGGCATAACTATTATAGTATGGTTGTTGATAACCGCTTTGGATATGCGATTGCCCATTACTTACAAAGACTTGTTGCTCAGGTCCTTGGTATGATCGCTGAAATTGTAGTTGTTAATATTGAACCAGCCATGGTTCTTGGACCATTTTCTGTTGTCCAATACTGGATGATTGACCAATATGTGGAGTCATAGTACCTGTTTGAGCCTGAGTCGCTCCAGATAAGGAGGCACTAACCTGAGGTTGTGATTGAATCGCTGAGACGGGAAGCTGTTGTATTGCAACCTGAGAAACTTGAGGTTGACATACAACAAGTAGCGCTTGTACTTGCGATACAGTCACAATAGCAAGTGTAGTGGGAATATTCGACACAAGATGGACTAGTTGCATTGAATATACAACCCTTGGTTGTTGAGGCAGTATTGGTACCCAACCGCTGGATGTAATTCCAGTTTGACTTGAACTTTGTTGTAAACTCTCATATGGTTGTTCTCTAGGAGGGAACAATGAAAAGGCATATTTCCCCCCATATGGTGGTAATCTAGTATTTAAAGGGTAGATTGGCCTTTGAAGACACATTGGATCAACTTGTTGAGTTTCAACATAAGAAATACCAGATGAGAATCTGGATGAAGAAATAGGAACTGACCATGTCATCGAAATAGTCCCTGATTGGACTCCGGCTTGTTGTTGATAACTTGTCGGGACAGATGGTATACCAGTAATCATCATAGGAATGGCAACAGGAAGCTCTATTGTAACTGTGTCAGTTGACACAGTCCTAGATGTTGATGGTTGTTCAGACATGTTTAGTCTATCCAAAAGATTTCCTAGCGATTCGACAGGAACTTGCAATGAAAAAGAACTAACTTCTTTAGTAGAAGGATGTAAGTGGATCCCAGTTCCAAAATGTACTGGAGTACTGGGTGGAAGATCCTCTACTATCTCTTCTATAGCAATCAATCCAGGTGGAAGAGGTAGACCGTCAGGTCCGTAAAATATTTCTGGAGCCGAAGAAAGTGTAGCTTCTGCAGTAACAGATATTGGAGGGGTGACACCTTCTGAATTCTAGAATTCAACTTCCAGATGTTCAGGCAAGTGAACTTCAGTTTTTGGATCAGTCCTAGGTGGAGATGTTTCAGGAATAGAGGTGTCTACCGTTACACTAGGATCAGTTCTAATGTCCTCTTGTAACTGCAGAACTTCTTCTGTAAAGGCAAATGTACTAGAAATAATTGGAGTAATTGTAGTCTTTGACGATGTTGAAACACAAGTTTCAAATAAATCAGGTGAATTCGACTCAGTTAAACGAGAACACTTTGCTCAGGATGGTTTCGTTTCCGGGGTCAAAGATGGTTGACTTACTAGTCTCTGTGAACGATGGGGTTTTGATTGACTTTCTTCCACGATTGCAGATTACTTGATCAACTCAAAAATTAAAGGGGAAAAATGTTATTCCGATTTAAATGAATTTTAAGACACTTTGATGCAACTTGCTTTTTCAATTTTTAAGAGTCGAGAAAAAGCTAAAGGTGACTCTAGTCACCTTCGATTTTTAATGAGCCTGAAGTGACAAGTGCTTAGATGGACCTTTTCTTTTAAGGAGTCAAAAAGGAATGAAAGTGACTGCTCTGGAAGTCTAGACAGAGGGTTTACCAAATCGATCGTAAAACTGCAAAATACACCTTGGTGATAAATGATAGAGAAATTACCAAGGACTTATGTACGGCAGTCAATCTTCCTGAATGCTGTATTCAGTGAATTACAATCGATAGGGCGGTAGACACGGCTTCCTAAGGATAAAGGATATCCGCGTATTGTGGTCTCCCAATAAATACTCGACGGTACGAGGAGCACAAGTCCGTATTGGCACTTATCGTATCAAAGAGAAGGAATCACCCAACCTTCGATGAAAATGATAGTTACCAGGTTTTACGATGCCAGAACACGTCTCTAGCCTAGACTTCTAGATGTGTTGCGTTAGATTCCAAAGCATTTTTATGTTCATTGAGGTTTATTTTAGAGTTGATCTTGCTTAGAAGTTTGTCTTTCAAGGTTCACCGCGTGATGTAGATGTGAAATTCCTAAATATGCAATCTAAAATGATAAACAGTCGTTTATGTTCTTTTAGCAATGAAAATCCTAGCTACAAAGGAAAGAATATAATGTTTTTCTTTCAGCAGAAAGCATAGAGCACACACTAAATGCACTTTCCTAAATCAAATTTCGCAAGTAGTAAAAATGCAGATGCACATGCATGTATTTGTTTTCCGCTTTCTTAATGTGTGAATGACAAAAAGAAAGCTAAGTACAGATCTGAACTATTTTCTTTCAAAGCGACAGTACTAACAATTTTCTTTTCTCAAAACGAAAGGAAGACTAAGATGACACTTTTCGATTTCGAATTGAAAACTATTTTTGACACTTGAAATACTAATAATTTCAAAATCAAGCACAATGACAAAAGTACAATCAACTATCTAGAAGAGGAAGACTTTATGACACTCTTCTTTTGATTCAAAATGACAATTACGACACTTGCATCAAAAACAACAGTTCGATTAGGCTACTTTCGGCAAAGGAAGATTGTAAATGATTAACAAATACACAAAAACATTTACAATTCCTAAGCGATGGAGGCTGAAATAATGTGAAGGAAGATGGTTACAGCAAGAAGGTACTAATCATGAACAGCAAAACTACTGAATAAAGTTGAAAACCAAGAGAAAAAAACAAATTTCAGAGAAGAAAAACAATTTAGGCAATCATCGCACCTGCAACACAGGGAAACAAGGATGCATCTCACCTGAAACACATGGGAGGTGTGATGCATCCAGGTTGCACAGTTACAAACAGTGCGATGGGCCAGGGAGCGAAACTAAGCTTCGTTTTTGCTCAAAACTTGCAGCTAAGTTTAGTGATTTAGGCTGAGTAATGATGGACAGTAAACACAAAGCATAAGGGTAGGATCTGATGAGGTTTTGAGCTACCACAAGGGCACTTAGGATGCTTTGTAAGTCAGATGTTCAATTCATAAACCAACCCAGAGATTGACTGAAGCAGAATTTATCTATTTTGCAATTGCATAGCGAAGGCATTTCGAAGGCTAGCTGGCTAACTTCAGGCTCTATCTGTAGTTTATAAAGTAAACAATAAACAAACAAAACAAACTATTATGTCCCCAGCGGAGTCGCCATTTTGTTTCAAGGAAAACTAGTTTCGATTCGAACTGCTAGTCCCACTAAGATGGGTAGCTATCTTAGAAACAAATAATGAAAGCTTTTCAAGAGTTCCTTTAAGTGTGATAGATGGAAGAGAATAAAAGAGGACCAACCTGGATCTTTCACTTTGATCCTAGCTTGATTTCTCCTTTCCTTGATAGAATTTGCCGCTTCTCTCCTACTTGTCCCACTTCAAAGAGTACTTATAGAGTCAAAGTAACAGCAAACTATCAAAGCATCTCTATCTAAAACATCATAAACAATGCGGAATCATAAACACATTGACCGTACAATTGCATTTATAAACAATAAGATTCACAAATACGAGATAATATGGAGGAAAACTCAAAGAACTTTATTAATAGTAATGTAAGAGAGGATTACAACCCAGCTGTCTGATCCAGCATCATCCTCCCAGTTGTAGAAGCCCTATTCACCTCATGAACAAGAAAATCACCCAACAATGCAATGTCTCTTCTCACCAACAAACCAACAACACTTCCTTACAAAATACAAAATTCCAGCCTCTAGATCTCAGATGAGTGATCCATTTATAGATGTCTTGCAAGGGTGTGAGTCAACTCTAGGTTTTTGATTAGTGTCATTCCACTGATAGTTCTTAGTTCCACTTAGACATTTCATGATCTCTTACTCATCCCTGGGCGAATTCAGAGAGGCAAGTGTCACAGGAGAAGTTTCTGGAAGATTCCATGATCATCCACCTTACAAACTGTCTCTGCCATTTGTCTATTCTCACTCATCGCACCCCACATAAGGCCATTTGAGTATGCATCGCACCTAGCCAGTTAGGCAGTCAGTATGCATCGCACCTTGCCCATGGAGCAGTTTGTATGGTCCAGTTTTGGCCAATTCTGAGTAGTTTTTCAGGTGGAACTTTTGGGAAATGATGTAATCAGTTGACCGTGATCCTTTAGGGTGTGAAACAACACTTTTAGGGACTTAAGGAGCCCTTAGTTTATGGACATATGAGTTTGGGGTTGGAGTGCCCAAATATGTCTATAACATTGATGCTACTTTCCAAGATAATAAATAACACCAATACAAAGTGTCTAACACAAAATTTGATCAAGAACTTGACCTAACCACTCCCAACCATGATAGGAATTTCATTAAACATGTCACAAATATGCATTCTATAGGTCATAACACAGATCTAAGCATAGGGGTCTCATACTTATCTAAGAATCGATAAGAAGCATTGATGCCTTATACATTAGCTGCATTATTATCTATTAGGTCACATATTCATTGTTCATTCATTTACAAATCAAAACATGATGAGAGCCATACATCATCAATGTCATAAAATATGCTTATAACCAACAAATAACCAGAGACATATCAATGAGGAAATAACCATTAAATCCACATAATATAAAGTACCATTACTCATGAATATACCAAGGAAAGAAACTCTTATTAACATATGAAAAATGCAAACAGGTGAGGGACTTTCACATACCACTTGACCATAGACTAGGCTGAACCAAATTTATCTTTTAGTCAGTTAGCCCCATGCAATATTCCAAGCATAACTATGGGATCCCATGGAATAAACCAACATAAACCAAACTATGGATTTTAGAAGCCAAACCACCTCAACCCTCAACTAGTGATTCCACCTCACGGTCGGACACCACCAACCATCACCAGATTGGTCTCTACCCAAGATGTCCAGGGCTCTAGAGAATTTATTCCAACCTGGCTTCCAGGACTAGTAACTCAACCAATGACTGTTGTCAGGCTCCAGATCATTTTTCCAACCAAGGTTCCAAGAATGAATAACTCAACCCAGAGCCATAGAAAAAAGAGAACCAACAAGAAAAAAAAGGAAATAACCCCACAACATCATGGTTATCTAGAAAATGGAAAGGCTAGGAAAAATTATTGTCAATCTAGGAAATCCTCCATGATAATGAAAACTCATTACCAAGAAACCGCATGCATGTGTCATGCATGCCAAAACTAGCAAAGAAACCATACATGCAACTCGATACTTTCAAAGAAATCCAGTTGTAGTTGTTGATCCTGCTATCCTTATGCACTTTTATGCTTTCCTTTTCCTTCTTGCTCCAAATCCCAAGTATGCCACACTCCTCCAAGTGTGCTCTAAGAAACTTTGAGTGTCCAAGAGTATGAGAGAGAGAGAATAGAAGAAAGCTCCACTAAAACCTGTCAAAAAGCTACCAACTGATCCTCATAAGCCTTTTTATCAATGAGGCCTATATTTTCTTCATTTACCATTATTTTCCTTCAATTTCCTCCTCACATTCAACCTATGATCTTTCACCTTCCTTTTCTCCTATTTTCCATTATTTTCATTAATAAATGTCAAATAATGTCTCTTTGCATTTCCAAAGCCTTTGCCATTTCCTTTTCCAATTTCCTTAGCCATAATAAACCAAATGAAGACCTACTAGGATGTTTTACCCACGATTTAGCTTGGAATATGTGTCCCATGACCGTGGCCTTATATATTTTTACATGGATTTTTAACGAGGGTTGTTATAGTTTTATAGAATTAATACAAATGCAACATTTTAACTATGTGATTAGAGACTTAACTACACAAGTTGTGTGTGTGGTTCAATGGTAAAGTCACTACTTGTGTAACTTTCAAGTTGTGGTTTCAAACCCCACTATATTCATTTTGTTAACTAAATTATATTAACAAAGGGGTTATTTATTTCTCTCTCACAATATTTAATTGTTCTACAATGAAGTCTTATTCATTATGACTTAATAATGCATATAATTCACATGATTAAGATTCTTATATTAACAACTAAAAACGTATTAACATGGAACATTAAGTTCACAATATGCTTTCAATTATTACTTTTGCACTTATGTATTCAACATCTAACATTAATAGGAGGGATATTGTTTATTTAATTGTTCATGCATAAAGGATTTGTAGTGAATTTATTTTCTTCATTTTGTAATTTTCATGCAGCTTAGGCCCTACAATGATCTAAGGTTCAAACCTTAGAGAACTAATTGGTTTGTTGCTTTTGTACATAGTTTCGTGTTTACGATTAGTGTGTTAGGTTTTTATTCTTATTTTCCTTGACTACCAAGTACATTGAGTTGAGTTATTATTAGCATGGACTCAACTCTTACTCGAGCAACCTAAAATTGTGAGATGGCGTTCTCTTTACTCCTCAACAACCCTCGAGGAGTCCGATATTTTGATGTGCTGTAGTGCTTGAGTGACACTTACATTCCAAAACATCAACATATTTCTAGCGATCATAATGTGGAGTGATTAAGTTTTCTCTCCTTGTTTTTTTCTGTAGTAAATCATGTGTAACTCTTTTCAAGTCTTAGTCGAATGTTTGCCTTAAAATATATGCCCCATCTTTTTCAATTTTCCTTCAGAGACCTCTCAAGATCATGTTTAAAAGTTTCTTGATTTTTTCTATCAGCAGGCGTTTATGACCTTCATACTTCCTCCCATTTGGTTCGCTTCACACTCTTTGGACAGGCAGAAGATTGGAACCCTGGTCTTGCTGACCTTACTCTTTTTGAGAAATTCATCAATGATTTTCCTTTCTTTCCACATTTTGAATACTGGTGCAGTTTCTCTGAGAGTACCCATGACCCTGGTACTTGCCAAATACTCTCTGAAGCCAAGAGGAAATACAAGATAGAGAAGGAAAATTAGGCCACTTCAAATGGGTGGGAGTATACAGGTTTTCAACTTGTGACTCCTAATCCATGTGAAGAGGTTGTTCTTGATCCATATTTGACTGAACTTGAAACCCTATGTCATGTCTATCCATTCAATGACATTCTCTTTCAAGAATATCCTGAACCTCACATAAGCGATGATAATGGTGATCTTGAACCTTGCATATGTGATGATAGTCATGACCTTAAAGCTGATCTTGACCCTCTTCATCCTGATGACAATGTTATTTTTGGAAATTTTGATGAAGATGGGTCTAACCTAAGTCACCAAGAATTCTTTAATGATATGGATGGATATTCATTCTTCAGTGAATCTCCCATATATGATGACAACCTTGGGCCTAGGGCTAGTTTCCACCTTCTTTATCCTAGTTGCAGTGTTATCTACATTAAGTATGATTAATATGAGTTGAACTTTGATTCTCAAGGGTGTTTCCATGATATTAAAAATAATGCATCCTTCAATGAACCCCTCCTTGATGAAGCCTCTTCTTTTGAAGAGCCAAGTCTCGATGACCAAAACCCCTATCATGACATGGAGAATGATGAAGGGTTCTTTAAAGAGATATAAGGAGAAGTCCCCTATTTAAATTTTGAAAATGCTTCCTACTCTAATGATATAGATAACAAAATATTCTCTAATGAAGTTGAGAAGGAAGATTATGTTTTTGACTTTGGGGATACTTCTCCAAGATCATAAGTTGAAACATGTCATGCATTCATCCCCTATTTTGTTTGTGAGGAAAAATATGACCAACATTGTGGTTTTATCGATCCTTCCCTTGACATGAGCCCTGAGCTCGTTACACATGAATTTCACTATTCTTATAGTATCGTTTGCACATGTAAATGCACAATTGTTGGCTAACACATTATGCAATGCAACTGACTGTACTTTTGGCATCTTGTTAAGCCATTCTTGCCATCACACTCACTGTTTGGTTAGAATGGTGAGTATTCCTATCTGAATCCCATCCAACAAACCTTTAATATTAGATGTAAGATTCAAGATGCATTCTTATATGCTCAATTTCATCGTGTGTATGCACTAAGAAATCTTGAATCTTAAAGTTGTACATAAATAAATTGATCAAATAAAAATAAACTTTCTTTATTTTTCTTGTTTTGTTTGCTTTCAATATCATTGCATGTCTTTTTTTTACTTTTATGTTATGATGAACACTTTTGAGTTTCAATTTTGTACTTGTTTATGCTTATTTTCGTTTTGCATTTTTACATGTTTATGCTTTCTTAGTGTCATTTTACTTGATTTCATGTCTCTTTTTTTCCTTATGCCATGAATCATTTTTCAACTTCCCCTTTCCCAGCTGCATTCCCTATCATTTTTACAAACAAAGGCAACCTTCAATTTAGTTTGAATCATTTGATGGTGGCAAGTAAGATATATCTATGAATAATTTATCACTAATGTACCAATTTCCTTGATGAAAATGAGGAACAAAACAATATTTAGACACCTCCTTGTGCTCATCCTTATAGATCCTACACGAACTAACCTACACTTTCTCATGTAAATGCTCCTACTTGAAGGCAATACAAATCACAGGAGTAGAGTTCTTTTCCTTGCCCTTTTTCCTTTGAGTGAAATTGTTTGCCCCGTGTAGCCTCCCTCTAGTTTCATCTTCAACCGCACTTATGACTTCATATTCTTACCCTTGATATTTCTTACCTCGTCCAACTTCTTTCACTCCCTTTACCCTCTTAGCTTTTCCCTTACTCAATTTTATGATATCAGTAGTCTTTTCTGAGTTCTGGTTCACAATATGTGAACATCCCTGTTAAGTCGCCAATGTTGATGCACCTCAATGATCTTAAAAATTCTGAAAGCCATTGCAGGTGTCGTCTTCCCATCTAAAAATTCATTTATACAAGTTTCGGATGAATTGACCATTACGAGCTTGAATGAAATCGAAATAAAGAAATTCCTACCCTCTTTATCTCATAGCATTTTCTCCTATTTATCTTCTTAGACCTATCAATGTAATGGTGACATGGCCTATCTCGTTCATATTTTATGATTCTAAAGGTGTAAAAAGAAAAAGAAGCCTAATATATACGTTGAGTATCTATCCATCAATTCCCCTCCATCTAAAATAATGTTGTTATTTACTTTTTTCACTCAAAGAAGTCATGGAAAATGAATTATTTATGCTTTTAGGCCTATAGTCATTTTTTACATGTATGTGGTCCAAGCACTCAGATAAATGTGGTTCAAGTTTTCTTAATCAAAACACCCCTTTGGACAAAATTCGTTGGAGCTCCCCTTCAATGTTATGTAAACCCAACATACCTTGCGCCACAACATAAGTTCATTTCACACGTTCCAAGAGAGGCACTTGTTTTCAAGCTATCTTGACATCTTCAGCTATATATATATATATAAAAGCCTACCATAACACAACACACATTTATGATCGAAGAAGGTTCCTTCCACCCAGCTCCAAAGGCCTTCTCCATTCTCAAATTATAATTGCAAAAGGTGCTAAGTATATACTATACATTGACCTATTCCACTATTCATGTGGTATTTTTTCTATCAAACATGAAAATACGAAGGACATTATATTGAAAAGCTAATTTTATATCAAATTCGCAAGAAATAGCCCTTATCGTCTAAGCATATTAATAATGGAGATGGGATATATACAAAGGATCATAATAAACCCATTAAAGAATTTGATTCAATGCATTGTACATATATTTTCATTTTGGCAAGCTCATAGATATTTGAAAAGGAACAACGCAAGGACAGTAGAATGGAATTTCGTCGATGATTCAATAAATAACAATGACCAATGAAATTGCACAAAAAGAATTATCAATCAATTCAACATCAGCCTTTTTGATCGATCGTTGTACTAGTTTTTTGGAACAAAGCTCTATTTTCATGATAATTATTTTACAATCGCAGTGACATGACTATTCACTCATTTCATGAGCATGAAGGTGCTTTTATTGGATGGGAACCTAAAGGATTATGCAAGTGTAGTGATTCTCGATCTCAACTATGATGGGCATGGAGCTGATTTTGTACCGAAGCCAGTGTCGAACAACTCTTTACATAGGTTTTGAAAGGTGAAGACCCACTTAGAAAATTTATTTCAATAGAACGATAATTATTAAAAGGTGGAGAGAGAGAGGGGCTTGCAATAATATTTATTATGGCAATAATATAGAGAGAGAGCCATAATAAATATTATTGCAAGCCTCTTGCCTTTAAAGGAAAATGCCATGCTTGTCGCTCTTCTATTCAACATGCTTCATATTATTTCGACACTACTATGCTTGCGGGCTGGACCTGGGAAAGAATTGGACACCTGTTTGAATGTGTTTGCCTTGTGATCCACTTACCCCTTCTTGCATAACAGAGATATGATAGTTGATGCAACTTCCAAACTCATGACTGGATTCCATAATGACGAAGGTTATGATGGTTACGATGAATTCATGGAAGTATTTGTTAGGAACACATCTTTGGCAATTTTTCCAAGCATAGATGTTTCAACAAAATGTAATCTAGAGTCCATTTTTCTTCAAATCGAAATGCGAATCATAAATATAATGTGTTAGTTGCAGGCCAAAATTCATTTCCCTGCATGATAATACTGCTTTAATTAGGGGAATTTTGAGGTATAAAATGGGCCTCCTAAGCAAATTATAAAATAATAATGGAAATAATAAAATAATATTAGATTACATCATCAAATTTTAGAGGGAAAAAAAACAATTTTTTCAACTCGTATTTTCAACATATCTCCCTATGGGTTTACTCAAATTTCAAGCGGAAACACTCGTTGGATGAAAAATTGATTCTTCATCCAAGGAGTACCCATGTTTCATACTTTCGATGGACCCTACTACTCGAAAAATGAGAAATACTTAAAAAATGTGATTGCAATCACGTTTTTTCATGTATTTCTCATTTTTCGTGTAAGAGGGTCCATCGAAAGTATGCAACATAGGTACTCCTTGGATGAGGTATTAAATTTTGCATCCAACGAACACTCCCACTCAAAATTTGAGTAAAACCTTAGGGAGATAAGTTGAAAATACGAGTTCAAAAAGTAGTTTTATTATTTTATTATTTTTTATTCTTTTTACTTTTTTACTCCAAAAAATGGTGAATCATCCCCCATGGTTGACATCATCATTTTGAATTCTATTGGTTCTTATAAAGTTTGTTTTCGTTGTACATTTTTCTTAGGAGGCCCATTTTAGACCTCAAATTCCCCTAATGTAAGAGGATCGTTGACAATGTTGACCTTACAAGTGCATCTTTGTTCCTTCAAACCATTGGCATCATTTTGTAAAGTTTTCAAAAATTGACTAGCGCGACTTGAGTGATAATGAAAATGATATAGCATTGAAAGACCAAAAAATTTTGTCTCCCAGCCTTTGCAATGAGAAGTAGTTTGTTGAAATGAAAAAATAAAATATAGTTGCTAAACATGATGAAAGGAGGATCAAGAAATTTTTTATGTTCCTTTCTTGCTTTTGTATTCAGCCATACACCGAAAGTAAGTTCAAAACAAGTCAGTATGCAAAGGAAGCTCTATTTTTAGATGCTATAAAAAATTGATTAGCAGTGTATTCTATTACATCTACATCATTGTAAATAATAGTCTCGTCTATGATATAAAAAACACAGTTGAAGCACATGGTCGTCATAATGTTTTTTCCCATTATTGAATTTTGAAGGAAAGGCACCAATCAAAATTTATGGGTAACCAGAAGACTGCCACACTATCCAGAGTTCACGAAATGACAAAATATATACAGATCAAGGGATGTGATTCTTGGTTTACATGACGATTAAATTTGTTAATAAGAAGTAAAGGGAGAACATAGTTTCTGATATATATATAACAAACAAATTTGCATTTTACTTGATAAAGGCACATGGGACAGACAATCGTATTTATGAACACAATATTTATGCATTAAATAATGGAGCATTTAACAAAGTTTAGACTAAAGAGAAGGAAATTTTCCAAATGGGCAGTTTAATGAATGCAACCACCAAGATTTCATCCCACAAACAATTCAACAAATATTGAGATCACTCAACTACCTTATGAGACTTATAAGGAGCAAGCAACGACTCAAACAAATGATTCCCTTCTACACGCAGATGTTTCCCATGGGTGAGTGAGGGCACCTAGTAGTAAGGATTTGTTTGTTTTATTCCTAGCTTTTCCTCCAAGGAAAATTTGAAGGATGAAAGTTTACTTTAAAATTTAGAAACTTTGGCGATTATTACTAGTCCCTAATATGTAAATTGTAAAATGTTTGGCAATATTTTTGTAAAAATGTTTATATTTATAATGATTTTATATTAGTCTATATAAAATTTTGGCATTTTTTAAGGTAAAATAATTTTATACTATAAAATGTGGGCAATGTTTTTTTAGAAAAGTGGAAGTTGACAAAAAACATGGAAAATTAGCCCACCCCTAAATTTTTCCCTGTTTCCCTCCTCATGCATTTAACTTCTATCTGTGTAATGTTATTGCTATTGCTAGGTCTGCAATAAAGCCTCTTTCGAATGCCTCTTGGGAAGTGACTGCATAGCTCCACTTGTTCATAGTCGGGTTAAGGTAAGAACTATTATTGCATTTGTTTCATTGTTTTATCATTTAAATTAGTACTACCTTTGTGATTGTTATGAAGGAAAAATCTTCTTACCCACCGTTGACTGTTTTAAATGTACTATCCTATACCTTCCATCTCTCCGCATATTACACCCCATAAAAGTGTACCTGGTTGTGCGTGCGGTAAAATGAAGAATTTACCTTGTTGATCAAATTTCTCTATGATGGTCTTAGCATGTGGGATTTTATTTTCTCATTAATCTTCCAATTGTACCTTTACTTGTTATGTGTATAAATGTTTTATGGTCTTCTTTTTTTTATCGTCGTAAAGTTTTAGAAATTTATGAGAGTTCTTTCACGTTATGTAAATTTTCCTCTTTTACCATGTTTTACTATTTATTATGATAATCCTAATTTTTGTATATAATGTGTGAACTAATATCATAATTTTTAGTTTCTTTGATTTAGTTAGCATTTTTATTTTAACGGTACATAATTTTATGTTTAATTTAATTAACCCTTCTTTTATTGGCTACATGGTCTTTTAACATCTAGTTGTTGTAAAAAATGAATCTTATTCATTAAATAATTTAATTACACATTTCACATAATGGAATAAGATTTCATTTTATAAAATTAATACAAATGCAACAATTTAACTATGTGATTAGAGAGCAAACTAGATAAGTTGTGTGTATGGTTCAATGTTAAAGTTACTAGTTATGCAACTTCGAGGTCATGGTTTCAAAACCCAATGAATTCATTTTGTTAACCAAATTATATTAACAAAAGCGTTAATTATTGCTCTATCACAATATTTAATTGTTGTACAATGAAGTCATATTCATTATGACTTAATAATGCATATCATTCAAATGATTAAGATTTTTAAATCATAAATGTATTAAACAATAACTAAAACATTATTAGTGGAACATTATGTTCATAATATGATTTCAATTATTACTTTTTCACTTATGTATTCAACATCTCACATCAATAGGAGGGCTATTGTTTATTTAATTGTTCATGCATAAAGGCTTTGTAGTCATTTTATTTTCTCCATTTTACAAGTTTCATGTAGCTTAGGCCCTACAATGATCTAAGTTTCAAACCTTAGAGAAGTGATTGTTTTGTTTCTTTTGTACATAGTTTCATGTTCATGATTAGTGTGTTCGGTTTTTATTCTTCTTTTCCTTGGCTACCGAGTAGGTTGAGTTGTGTTATTATTAGCATGGACTCAATTCTTACTGAAGCAACTTAAAATTGTAGGTAGTGTTCCCATTACTCATCGATAGTCGCCAAGGATTCTGAGAATTTGATGTGGCGTAGTGCTTGAGCGACACTTACATTCCAAAACATCAACAGTACCAATAACTATTTGTATATAGAAAACAACTTGAATATTCAACGATTCCCTTATTTTATTGAACTACTTTAGCTATGTTGAGCTTACCCAAGATTCCAAATCATTCTTGGTTTGATATCTCAAACTACAATAGGCCGACCATTTCCACCTTTTACTCATGTTTCTTTTGTTGGACATCATAATCAACATAAGTAGATCTATAATCATTTCTCCATGAACCTCCATAACTAGATTCATAATTGTCGGAGTTATATATTTAGACATTGCAACCACCGTAACACCAATGACAGATTCCATTAATAGAAAATGTGATCTCAACCTTTTACTTAGCCATCCTTTTATAAATGAGTTATTTCCTCAATATTTTATCATGCAATTTTTTTAAATAATAATAATATTAATACCTCAATGCTATGTTGAGATTTTAATTTGTGGTTGTTACACCCTTTTTTAATAATTCCAAGGGTATGTTCATGGAATTGAACTACCAATTTCCTTGATATGTTGGCAATGGATTATCAATCTAGTAAACAACTCACCCACACTATTCCACCTTTCTCATGCTCTTGAAAAAAATATATAGGTGGCAATTTTTCAACACTGACCCATTTTCTTTCATAGTTATCAACTTAACAAACATATGGTTGGTTATGTAATGGTTTTCTTTACACAAAAGTATGTTTGCAACCATTCAAGAGGTTAATTCCACTAGCATTATTGTCTTTTTCTTACTTCTCTTTCAGGAATTCAAAATCAAGACTCTAGTCGTTAACATGAGCCTCTTGCAATAAGTCCATGCAAGGATCATCCAGGATGAGAGCTACACTACAAGTGCCTTTAAGTTTTTTATAGGCAAGCCAGGGGTCCCCTTGATGGTATTAGGCATAGGGTGCATCAATGACCTTGCAAGGATTGATAATTCTATGATCAATATGCATCCCATGATCATGATATTAGACTCCCGTGACCATGTGGAGTTCAGGAAGTACATTAATTTCCAAGAGCTCGACTAGCTAGAGGCTGTGAATCCTTTCATCAAATTATTGGGTAATGATTCTCTATGACAGTAGGGTGCACCTCCCTTGGTGGAAAAATATGTGCACAATGCATAAAAAACACACTATTTTATTCTCTCCATGATCTTAGGGCATCTTTAGAGGTAGTCAGGCCTAGTCCTGCTCTGATACCAGATTAGAAATGCCAAACAAGACTTTCTTAACTAATAAAAATAATATTACATATATAAATACATGAATGAGTTCTCAAAAAAATATAATTATCTTTGGTCAGATAATCAACTAGTCGAATAAATATCTCAACCTCACACCAATCTAAGAATTATCCTGTTGGAAATAATCTCTCACATCTAACTCGTTCCAACAACCTTGCATAAACTAGGAACATACCACTTGAAGTTGTGATGTCAGAAAGTTCTCCACAGTAGACATTTTTATTGTCGACATTTCGAGTCTACACCTAGACACATCATCAGGACAAAAGTCGAGTAGAAGAGAATGAGAAATGGATAATATAATAAGAGAGAGTGCGCTATGAAAGAAAATGGCCGATAGTTTTGAGATAAAATTCATATATATTGGTATAAGTTTGAATATATAATTAATATTTAATTTATTTAATTATTATGAGTAACTTATGTTAATATTTTATGGTTATAATTTTTACATTCAATAGTGATATTAAATTTTTAATATTTTTAAATTTATTTAAGTTATTAATAGTTAATGATAGTAATTAAGGAATAAAAGGGGGTTAATTAGTTTAGTTTAAGTTAATAAAGTTAATTAATTAATGTAATAAATAATTATTATCTTAAATTATTATATTCCTTAAGTAATATCCTTAATAGTTAATTATATTATTAAGGAATAGAAGAGGGCGAGGTGCAGCCTGATAAGGTTAAGGAATGAGGATTAGTTATGGTTTATCGAAGATTATGGATTTTGTGTGAGCAAGGGGACACAACTCCTGTTGACCTCTATTCCTCTGTCTCTGTTGATCTTAATGGGATGCTTCATGATTTCCAGAGCCTCATGCATCTTTTTTTTATAATAATGGTTTTCTTTAGAGATAATCTCTCCGTTTTCGAGGCATGCATGGTGACTAATCTTAGAGGAATGCTCGGAAAGGACTGAGGATTTGATTCTTCCTTTCCTGACATCTTCTACATGTTCCTTAAGTATGATTTTGAAGGATCTTCTAATCTTTCTAATGTAACAACTACCACATGAACACTTTAATTTGTAAACGCCTTCTTGTTGGAAGTGATCCAAGTCATCTTTTACATATCTCATATTTTTCTAGATAGTATTAAGGGTTTGAACGAGGTTGGTATGGATTTATTTCTTAGTAACCTGACCAACTTATTAGTAACACCTTGGATGTAAGGGAGATACACCTTTCCATTTAGGGATTGGGAACTGGATGAGAGGGGTCTAGCAGTGGCTCTCGATTTGGATTTTTTGATATCTTTATTGATGTCTTTATACTTGTAGCCAATGTTTAAGAAAACATATTTCAAATACTCTATTTCTTTATTTATATTCTCTTCATCAGATATCCTTAATTCTCTAGTGAAGAGTGTGTTGAGCACTCCCATCTTCTGGGATGGATGGTGATGAGAATCGACATGGAAGTAGTTATTTGTGTGAGCCATCTTTCTATATAATTTGTGACCCAACGATCCATCTCTTTTTCTTAGAAGAATAATATCAAGGAATGGAATGCAGTTTTTTTCGTCAGTCTCGATTTTGAATTTAATGTCATTAGAAATGTTTTTAAGATGGTTTTGGAAGCAATTTAGTTCAAAATCTCCATGTGTCCAATTCATACTAGTGTCTTCCACGAACCTTATCCAACAATTGGATTTAAGATGGTAAGTTTCCAAGGCTATCTTCTCAAATTTATCCATGAAAATGTTGGCTACTATGGGGGATAATGGAGACCCCATAGCCACCCCCATGGTCTACTCAAAGTACTCACCTTGGAAGGTGAAGAATGCAGAACGTAGAAAAACCTTAACAAGTTTTGCAGTGTGTAGGTCTGTGACCTCCTTAATTACTTGAATAGATTATTCTAATGGTATCTTTGTGAATAGTTGTGTTACATAGAAGCTCAAAATCTTGTCCTCTGGATACGACCTTTTTCCTTTGATGAGCTCCAAATAATGGTTTGAATATTTAATGTAGGAATAAGTTTTTCCAACAAGTGGGGCAAGGGAGCTAGCTACATATTTTACTAATCCATATGTGGGTGATCCAACTGTATTTACTATGGGTCTTAGGGGAGCATCATTTTTTTGAACTTTTGTAGCTCCATAAATTTTGGGGGTAATATCATTGTTGGGTAAAAGACAGTTCTTCAATCCTTCGTTAAGATTGGAATGCATGATGGCTCTTTTGAAATCCTTAATAATCTAGGAAATCGGGTTGTCTTTATTTTTTTGTAACTACCACTATTGTACAAGTGGTCCTTCATTTTTTAGACATAATCTTCCTTTTTCATCACAACCATGGCTCCTCCTTTGTCATCTTTTAGAATAACAATTCCCTCATTGTTTCTGAGGTTTTTAAGAGCTAGTAATTGGCCTCTACTTAGGTTGTTCTTGGGGGGTTTTTCTTTTCTCAAGATGATTGCACAATATTGCCTTCTTTTCTCCTTTTCCTCCTCCCTTAGATTCTTAATTCCATCCTCCAGGTTATATATAATCTCCTCAGCTGGTATGTGTTGAAAAAATGTAGCAAGAAAGGCTCAATTTGACTTTAGCCTTAGTCAAATTGAGTAAAATATATCGATTTTCCACATCAGAAGGACAACTTGAAGTAGTTAACTAGTTTGACATGGCCCTTGTCACTCAGTTAGCTCAGTAAATTCGAGTTAGAGGGATTGGAGTTCAGTTGTGCATGTGTGATTGCAAAAATTTCGTAATGTAATTTAGTTATTTTCAGTTGTGTTCAGTTAACTGACCTCTAACTATTGTTGGAGTTAGTTGAAGTTCAATGGTGTAGTGGGACAACGGTCTAACTTAGATATTTGTTAGTGTTGAAAATAGCAACAAGAAATGCTAAAAATATAAGTGCTAAAAATAGCACTGCTATAAATAGCATTTCAGGATACATTCCAATTTTAGTTAGTCCCTAAACTAAAATTGAGAATTAAAATTTGAATTTGATCTTAGCAGCTATTTGTAAAATAATTAATTAACTCATCTTGAGTAAATTAGTCATAGAAAATCAAACATGAAGTCTATGTGAAGACATGCAACAATTTCCTCTTTGATTGAGGAAGTTATCCCTTGATTAAGGAGATCAGGATGAGTTGTATTTTGAGTTGTAATTAGTTAGCTCAGTCAACTGAGTTAAGTCTAGTTAGATTAGTTCCAACGGTTTATGGAACTGATTATGAGTTCAGTTAGTTAATGCATGCATGCATGTAACTACTACACTTCAGATAACTAAATATTCTCTCATAAATAACTCATGCATGTCAGTTCAGTCAAAGACCCAGTTGAGATCAGATGATGGGACAGTGTACTATCAGTTGCAGAAATATTCCATTGAGGATATCTCTTGCATGCAGAAGGAATTCATTCCTTGGAGATTGCACAGTTATTTTTGAGTTTTGATGAGTTGTGTGAGAGGCCAATTCACACAGGTGGCAGCATTGGACCCCAAGAGAAATTGCGCAAGGAAATAGGAGGCTTGGAGGATTAGAGGAAGGCATATGTTGTGTCTATTCATTCTGTGAGCTGTATTGAGGGATTGTACTAAGAGCTGGATAGTTTGTAAGCTAAAGCTTTGTGTAATCCAAACATATTTCGACTTGTATGATAATACAGAGATCGGGGTTTTTAGCTGAGGCTTTCCCTAGAGTATTCTTTTGTGTTCATGTTTGATTGATTTCTCATTCTCTGTTATATGTGTTCTATTTGATCTTGCTCAAAATCGATTAAGCTTCTGCAAGTTTGTTTGTAGAAGTAGATCAAGTATTTTGCTTTAGTATATTGCATTATTAGGTGATCTACAGTGGGAAATTCTACAGTTAGTTAATTGATCAATCAATCCAAAATAGCTAATGCATGCAAGGAATTCAAATTCCTTAGATGAAATGGAGATGAAAAGGTAGTGTAACATCAATTGTAAACTAGCTTGAGTGTACAGATGTTGCATGAGGTCAGGTGATCCATCCTTGGTAATTGTGCAATCAATTTCGAGGAAACTCCTATCTTTTAGGGGCCAATTTCCTCAGGAATTGTGAAATGACATAGGAGTGTTGGTGAGTTGATAATTGGCTAAGTGTTGGCCAGACCTTATTGTTTCAGAGAGATAGCAATTATTCTTTTGCAAGTTATGCTTAGAGTTAGAGCATGCAATCGTAATAGTTTCTTATTCATCTGATTAATGGAAAATGGCTTGAGGGGTTTTTCTGAGTTGGATTCCCGTAGAAATAAATGTGTATTTGCGATTTTTCTTATTGCATGTCTATGCATGTTCTAAATTGTGATTTTCATTCTGCAGATCAGTAGAGTAGAATTGTGCGTCTTGTTTTCAAGTTAAAATCTTAAGCAGTTGCAATTTCTATCAAATTTACACATGGTATTAGATCCCTAAAATCACATTAGAACCAGTATTTCAAACTTGTCTCCTAATAATTTTGAAGTAGAAACTTCAGTACAATAGTTTTTCTTCGGGATCAGGAGAATGTCTTTCAATGGACTGAGATTGGAGTATGCCTTGGAGGGTAGCTAGAATTTCATAGCCTAGAAGGATCAAATGGAGACCATCTTTGATGGCACTGGTGTGTTAGAATATGTGAAAACTAATATTGCAAAACCCTAGTAGTCTGATGCACAAAAATTAGCCCATTGGAAGAAGGATGTTGTAAATGCGAGAAGAATTATTCTGGAAGGTGTGAGATACCATGTGGTCTCAAATCTCCATGGCAAAGAGACACCATTTTCTATGTGGAAGACACTGACTGAACTATTCAAAAATAGGAGTGACCATAGAAAATTGGCCCTGAAAGATAAACTTAAAAACATCAGGATGCAAAAAAATGGCATTATTTTGTAGTATATCTCCAGGTTTACACAAGTTTGAGATGAGCTTGGAGGGTTTGGGGTGAATGTAGCAGAAGATGACATGGTGAGGCTAGATCTTTTAGGCCTTCCAAAATCTTGGCACAACTACCAGGGGTCTATGAATGGAAGGAAAAACTTGCTGAATTGGGAAAGGTTGTGGTCCGATTTGGTTCAAGAAGAGTTTAGGAGAAATAATAGAGATGGAAAATCACCCAATGTTGAGGATGAAGATAATTTTTCTTTGGTTGGAAAGGGGAAGAAAGGAAAAGGAAGGAAGACCTAAAGAAAATCAGATTCCGGCAAAAATAATGGCAAGAAGAAAGACTTGAGCAAGATAAAATTCTTCCACTGCCACAAATACAGGAACTATGCAACAAAATGTTTGCACACGAAGTCTTCAGTAGGAGAAACAGGTGAAGCATTGGCTTCACAATTTGAATTAGACTTCATCCTGATAGCATGCATGACTAGCATTGTTATAGGAAGTGTGTGGTACCTTGATTCTGGTGCCTTGTTCAATATGACAAGGTGCAAGAAGTTTTTTAGTTTCCTGGAGGAGAAGGATATCCATATACATATCAAAATGGGGGATGATCGGAGGTATAGTGCTATAGGAATTGGTACTGACACCTTTGAGAGGGAGAGTGCCTCTCCTCTTCACCTCAAGGATGTTATGTTTGTACCTGGGCTGAAGAAGAACCTAATCTTTGTAGCAATATTGAAGGATCATGGATATGATGTTATTTTCACTAAAGGGAAAGCCTTTCTAATACATATAGATACAAGGAAAGTGAAGTCGACCAGGGTTCGAGTGAAGAACCTATACAAACTTTAGGTGGGAGATTGCACTACATTGAGCAGCAGGGATGAGAACATGCCTAGCTGAGATGTTGGAGAACTCTAGCACAAGAGGTTGGGTCATTTACACCATGGTTCCTTAAAAATCATGCACCAAATTACCAGTGGGCTCCCTAAAGGCTCCCTTGATCAGCAGGATGTCTGCAAAGGTTGCACATTGGGGGAATATATCAAATCCCCTTTCCATGATCGAGATAGCTGAGCAAATGCAATCTTGGAGAAAGCCCACTCTAATGTTTGTTGACCCTTTTCTACAGCCTCCACAACAAAACATAAGTACTATGTTATTTTTATTGATGATTTCTTTAGAAAATGTTGGATCTTATTCAAGCGGAAGAAGGATGAAGTTTTCTCAAAATTTGTTGAATTCAAAGCATTGGTTTAGAAGGAGATTGGGAAGAAGGTGAAGGATCTCAGGAGCGACAATGGAGGTGAATTTGCTTCAAATGCATGAAAGGATTTATGTTCTAAAGAAGGTATTCTAAGAGAACTAAAAACACCCCATAACCCACAACAAAATGGGGTAGCTGAGAGGAAGAACAAGAGCATAGTGGGAGCAACAAGGGCCATGTTGCATGATCAAGGATTGCCATTATATCTATGGGAAAATGTATGCAACACCGTAGTCTACATGCAAAACTAAAGTCCTCAATGAATAATTGGTATGACCACACTGGAGGAAGCTTTCTTGGGGAGAAAGCCTGTTGTGTCTCATTTCAGAATTTTTAGAGCTTTAATTTATTATCATGTCTCCAAGGATTTGAGAAAGAAACTTAAGCCTACAACAGAGTTGGGAGTTTTTGTAGGATACACCAAAACTTGACACAATTACCAAGTGTATTTTCCTTCACTAAGAATGATAGTTGTAAAGAGAGATGTAAAGTTCGATGAGGACAACACTATGAGATTCTCTCTGGAACGAGAGTTGAGTATCCCAACAGAGCATGAGATTCTAGCTCCAAAGGAGTATCCTCATGATGAGCCTCAGAAGGTTGTGGAGAATCCACATGCAGAGGAGTAGAAATGAGGTAGAGTGGAGTCACCCACTCATTCATAATCTTCTAGAGACAGTAGAAAGAGAACTAGAGAAGCTGATAGATTGGTGCATAATGCTAGGGAGAATGTGGGAGCCTCTACATCACAGTGCAAATAGAAGAGGTCACTTGATAGGTACACTAGTTACATGACTCTCATGATAGAGATCATTGAGACAGAGCCTTCTTCATTTACAAAGAAGTCGCTCAACCTATTTGGTTTGATGCCATGGTGGAAGAATATGAATCCATCATGAAGAACAGTGTATGGGAGGTGGTGCGAAGACCAGAAGGGAAATTAGTGGTTAGTTCTAGATGGATATACAAAGGGAAGCATGCAGCAGATGGGAGCATTGAGAAGTATAAGGACAAATTTGTGGCCAAAGGATTCTCTCAGGTAGAGGGAGCGGAATATGAGGAAACATTTTCACTAGTTGGAAGATATTCCTCAATAAGATCCATTCTAGCATTGGTTTCGTAGATGGGGTGGAAAATCCACCAGATGGATGTGAAGACCACCTTTCTCAACAGTGTTGTTGAGGAGGAAATTTACATAGAGAAGCCAGAAGTATTTGAGACATAAGATCGAGAGTCACATGTATGAAGACTTAAGAGAGCATTATATGGTCTCAGACAAGTGCCTTGAACATGGTACACTCAAATTGACAATTATCTTAGTGGATTGAGCTTCACAAAAAGTGAATTAGATGTGAACCTCTATCACATTGTGGTAGATGGTAAGTTGTTTATTCTTATTTTTTATGTCGATGATTTAATATTGATAGGTGATGAGAAATTGATCTTCTCTTGCAAAGAGGATCTGACAAGAGAATTTGAGATGAAAGACACGGGCCTAATGCATTACTTCCTCAACCTGTAAGTATGGCAAGGTGATGGTGAATTGTTTGTCTCTCAGGGGAAATGTGTCTCTGAAATACTTATGAGCTTTCACATGGAGAGTTGTAAGCCCATGGACACACCTCTAAGTACAAACTGGAGGGAGGAGAATTCCACTTTTGGTGAAGAGGTTGATGCTATAATTTACAGGTCTCCTCTGGGGTCTTTGATGTATCTTGTGAATACAAGACCCGATGTGTGCTATGCTATAAACCATTTGAGTCAAGCTATGGTGAGGCCTACCAAGTTGTATTGGAAGGAAGCAAATCATGTGTTATTGTAACACCCTCCAGGGTAAATGTGCATATAAGAAACATAATAGGAATAGATATACAACAAACATATCAGCCATCAAAATCCATATATACATCAGTACATTTGCGCATGAAAATCAAGGGAACGAATTTTTCATTAATAATGCAATGAACCAACCGGTGATGGGACTACCACATTCCACTCGACCATAGATTGGCTGAGCCAAGTCTCTTGTCAGCCAATCACCCCCATGCCATATTCCAAGCATGAATGTGGGACTCATAGAACACATCAAAAACACCAATCAATGTGGATGCCATTGGATTTCTCTGCCTACATCGTGAGGAATTTGAGTGCCTCCTAGTCTCTCAGGCTTTACAGTGCATCCATAATCTGATCCATGGATCACTAGGCCCTACACTGAGACATAATCTTCAGGCTTTACCGTGCATTCCATCCAAGAATCACTAGGCCCAACGGAGAGAAAATCCACCTCTTGGCTTTACCGTATATTCCACCATTCACCGGCAAGGAGTCCTGGGCCCACCGAGGCACATAATCTGGCTGTACCGCAACCCATAGTCAAGTTCAGGGGTTACTAGGCCAGTGGCTTTGTGTATCCTCAGTCTAGTTCAGGGACCACTACCACCATGTGTTTGTCAATTCGGAGATCCACCCCACTCATCTTTGAATCCAATCTAACCACCCCCCACAAAACGCATGAGAGAACCCATCTCATCAAATCTATCAGTAAATGGCAAGGCTAGGCTAAAAATACTGTCACACCTAGAAAAACCCATGCCATGGTAGAAAAGAAACACATGCAATCCCATGCATACCAAATCTAGCAAGGAAAATGCACATGCAAGTTGATACCTGCAATGAAGCCTGTTGTAGCTGCTTGATCCTACCTTTCCCTACTTGATCTTTGTTTCCTCTTGCCTTCTTTTCCTTTCTTGCTCCAATGCCAAAGTGCTACAAGAAAACTCTAAGTGTCCAAGAGTATGAGGGAGAGAGAAAATAATGAGAGAGATCCAAAGCTAAATTGGCCAAGTCTTGCCCACCGATCCTCAGAAGCCTTTTTATTAACGAGGCCTCTATTTTCTTCATTTTCCATTATTTTCCTTCAATCTCCTCGTCACATTATTTTCATAAATAAATGTGCTAAAATACCTTTTTGCCTCTTTAATTCCTTAGCCATTTCCTTTGCCAATTTCCTTAGCCATAAACAACAAAATGAACACACACTAGGATGTCTTGCCCACCATTTAGCTTGGAATATGCATCCCATCATCCGTGGTATTTATATATGTCTACATGGAATTTTCACTAGGGTTGTTAGAGTTATGGTACCTCAGAGGCACTATCGAGTATGGATTATGGTACAAGAGGATAGAGGGAGTGAAGCTCCAAGACTTCAGCAATGTATATTGGTTAGGGATTCCATCAGATAGGAAAAGTACTTCAGGTGCTATCTTCAGTGTTGGGTTTGTAGCTATTTCCTCATATAGCAGGAAGCAGAGGTTTGTGGTTCTAAGCTCAACAAAGTCTAAATACAAGGATGCAAACCAAGCAGCATGTGAAGCAATCTGGATGAGGAAAATAGTTGAGGGATTGATCAGTCAGAAGATGGATCAGACATTGATATATTATGATAACCAGAGTTGCATTAAGCTCTCTGAGAATCTGATATTTCATGACAGGTCCAAGCACATTGATATATGGTATCATCATTTGCGGGACTACGTACAAAGGAGAATTATGTTGCTATAGTACATTCCAATCAAGGAGAAATATGCTGACATCTTGATAAAGGAATTGTTAAGAGGTAAATTTGAATTCCACAGGTGCAGGATAGGGGTGGTGAAATGTCCCTGTCCTTTTAAGAGGGAGTGTTGAAAAAATGTAGCAAGAAAGGATGAATTTGACATCAGCCTTAGTCAAATTTAATAAATAAAATTTCCACATTAGCAGGACAACTTGGAAGCAGCTAAGTATTATTACATTGCTCTTGTCACTCAGTTAGCTCAGTAAATTCAAGTTAGAGGTCTTGGAATTCAATTGTGCATGTGCGATTGCTAAAATTTAACAATCTAATTCAGTTATTTTCACTTGTGTTCAATTAACTGATCTCTAAATATTGTTTGAGTCACTTGAAGGTTAGTGGTGCAGTGGGACAACAGTCTAAATCAGAGATCTGTTAGTTAACTCATCAATCAAACCAAAGTAGTTAATGCATGCAAGGAATTCAAATTTCTCAACTGAAGTGGAGATGACAAGCTAGTGTAACATCAGTTGTAAACTAGCTTGAGTATATAACTGTTGCATGAGGTCGAGTAATCTGTCCTTGGGAATTGCGCAATTGATTTTGAGGAAATTCCTATTTTTTAGGGGAAAATTTCCTCAGGAATTGTGCAATCAATTTGGAGGAAATTACTCTGTTTTAGGGTCCAATTTCCTCAGGAATTGCTAAAGGAAATAGAAGGATTGGAGAGTTGATAATTGGCTAAGTGTTGGCCACAGTTTCTCATTGAGAGGAGAGACCATTTATTCTTTTGCAGGTTATGCTCAAAGCTAGAGCATACAATTGTAATAGTTTCTCTATTCATCTAATTAATGAAACAAAGCTTGAGGGTTTTTCCCCAATTGGGTTCCCCTAGAAATCACTGCGTATTTTTTATTTTGATTATTCCATGTCTATGCATGTTGTTCTAAATTGTGATTCTCATTCCGCATATCAGTAGAGTAGAATTTTGTCTCTTGTTTTCAGGTTGAAATCTTAAGCAAACGAAATTTCTATCAAATTTCTACATTATGTGTTTAGGGGCTATTGCAAAATTCAGTCATTTGTTTAATACTTCTAATTCATCCTTGTTTAATTCGTAGGAGGATATGTTGACAACTTTTTTGTTTCTTTTGTTGTAAGAGTTGTGCGATGTACTATGAGAGTCGTTATTCATGTCATCCTCTTGAAAATGTGTCGATGGTGTTTAGACTGCCTTTTATGAACGTACTTACACTAGGTTGCTCCTTATTATTCTCAACACGAGAGTCTGAGATGATGTATGATGCATATTCCTCATTCTTCTTCGAAGATATTATCAGAACATGATTCTTTAACGTCCTCCCCATGTCATGATCTGTGTGTGTACTTGTAATGTTGTTCAATGTGTCTTCATTATTATTTGTGCTATCTTTGTAACCTAATTGTTCAACCATTGACTGGTGGCCAAATTTATTAACATCAACGATATTAATATGTTGATCTAATTGGTTACAAGAGTTACTATCGAATGCAACCCTAATGTCATTGTGTGTTGGACCAACTATAGATTTCGACTTCTCTATAGATATATGTTTCATTAGTTTTGAGATTTTCACTGTTTATGAAATCGCTTGCCAAGTGGCTTTTATTTCTTAATGCATGTTGACTCTCAAGATCGTTCTTTGTTCTTATATCATCTCGTCTTGCCTATTAGTTTCTCACATGAGTCTCCAATCTGCTAATTTTCATGTCATGCCTGTTTCTGGTGGTGTGTCCCTCCTTATATGATTTCAACGCTGTAATGGAATCAATTTAATACCATTAGTCAAAACATATTAGTTGGGCCAATTTAAGGTGTTTTCTATAAGCCATGCTCGACAGTCAGTTTAGTGAGAATCTAATTTCTTGATCTCGTTATGAATTGGGGTTTTGCTTAAGCACTTGAATGCTTTAATGTTGGAATAGTTACAAAGTCTATGCTTTATGTCGACAAACAGAGATATGAGATCAAAATCCCTACAATGCTTTAGAAAAATATATTGGCTGCCCTCCTCTCTATTTTCACCCTTATTTTCTTGAGTGTAGGAAACGCAAGCCAAATTTCCCTTCCGTACAAGGAACTGATTAGTGTTTGAAGATTTTTGTGGTGATGACCTTGAAGTCATGATGTCAAAAATTGCTCCATAGTATACATTTTTATTGTTGATGTTTCGAGTCTACACCAACACCCATCGTCATGACAAAATTCCAGTATAAGAGAATGAGAAACATATAATATACATAGGAGAGAGAGTGTGCTATGAAAGAAAATGGTCGACAATTTTGAGATCAAATTAATATATATTGGTATAAGGTTGAATATTTAATTAATATTTAATTTATTTATTTATTATAAATAATTTATGTTAACTTTTTATAGTTATAATTGTTATATTCAATAGTTAAATTAAATTTTTAATATTTTTTATTTATTTAAGTTATTCATAGTTAATGATATTAATTATTAAGGAATAAAAGGGGGTTAATTAGGTTAGTTTAAGTTAATTAAGTTAATGTAATAAATAATTATTATATCTTAAATTATTTTATTCCTTAGTTAATATCATCAATAGTTAACGATATTAATTAAGGAATAGAGGAGGGCGAGGTGCAGTCTGATAAGGTTAAGGAAGGAGGATTAGTTATGGTTGATTGGAGATTATGGCTTCTGCATGAGCACGGGGATCCAACTCCTGCTGACCTCTATCCCTCTGTCTCTGTTGAGATGCTTCATGATTTCCAGAGCCTCACACATCTTTCTTTTATAATAATGGTTTTCTTTAAAGATAATTTTTACGTCTTCCAAGCATACATGGTGACTAGTCTTGGAGGAATGCTATACAAGAGCTGAGGATTTGATTCTTCCTTTCTTGACGTCTGCTACATGTTCCTTAAGTCTGATTTTAAGTCTAATTATGAATGATCTTCTAGTCTCTCTAATGTAACAACTACCACATGAACGCTCGACTTTGTAAATGCCTTTTTCTTGGTGTAGACTTGAAACGCTGACAATAAAAATGTCTAATATGGAGCAATTTCTAATATCACAACTTCAAGATCATTACCACGAAAATCTTCAAGCATACCACTTCTTGAACCAAAGATCACACCTAAGACAAGTATCAGTTAAATTCTCCAACAACAACAACAACAACAATAATAATAATAATAAAGTGAAGGATTATAGTAAGTGTATACAGATAAGTGAAGGATTATAATAAGTGTAGATTATGGCATTATTAGCAAAAACATTCTTTATGTTTAAAGACATGATACATTTGAGCTTGTGGTTGGGTGGAGAGTCATCCCCTACACAGTTGTTGTGGTAGCAAGATAAAGATTTGTGCATGACAACCTGATTCTGACATATTGAAAGCAGATATCGTTTTTCAACTTCAAGGTATTATTCTTGGTAATCAACTCTTGTGTAGATTATGGCATTATTAGCAAAAACATTCTTTATGTTTAAAGACATGATGCATTTGAGCTTGTGGTTGGGTGGAGAGTCATCCCCTACACAGTTGTTGTGGTAGCAAGATAAAGATTTGTGCATGACAAGTTGATTCTGACATATTGTAAGTAGATATAGTTTTTCAACTTCAAAGTATTATTCTTTGTAATCAACTCTCATGTAAATTATAGCATTATTAGCAAAAACATTCTTTATGTTTATCAATCAATATTTCTGAATTTCTATATAATTTTGATATAATTATATTTCTAAATTTCTCTATAATTATTTGTAACATTTAAGCTATTACATAAAATATCATTTAAAATAATATTGTGGTTAGCAAGATCAAAGATATGTATGGCAATTTAATGTTTACATATGATAAATTTGGCTCTTCAACTTTAAAGTATTATTTTTCCTACTCACCTCTCAAGTGGATTATGTCATTGTTATTAGATTACTACATATAATATTATTTAAAAATATATATATTAAAAAAAAAATCCTTTTTAAAATATATATACCATTTTTTATAACTAATAATTTTATAAATTCATGACCGCTTAATATTTTATATATTTTGTTTTATTATCAACAATATTATATAATATATAATAAAATTTTGATTTCATAGCATCAAATCGAAGTTAATATATTTTCGTCTCATCAAATCAAATCACAGATATTTTAAGATCAGATCAAATCAAAATAGAGATATTTTAAGATAAAATCATATCAAAATATAAGTTTAAAAAAAATTGTTTTATTTGAAGGATATGTTATCGTACACATTCTACACCATATTGTCCATGCAACATGTGTAAATAAACAAAATGATAACTGATTTGTGCAATCAGCCTATTCCTAATCATTCCCTCTAGGTGTAAATAAACAATAATATCATAAATTATTTGTGTAAACATAATAGGAAGAATTATTGTGGGGATGAGAGAAAAATCCTGAGAGCCTCCACTCATATACTCATTCTCTGACACATGGGCAACTCTGCATCCTCTTGCAATGCAGAATAATCCTTTTGGGACAAGTTCTAGAGTTAAATATTTATAATCATGCTAATGAACAGTTACTCCCCCTCTGGTTACCTGCACATTGTCTCAATCTAACTCTGGAGACACTTCCCATCAATGCTTATCCATCCCTTTACATTGCCCAACAAAATTCTCACATTGGTTTGAGCTTTTTCTTTCGTAATGATCTTTCGTTTTATTGGGAAGGGAAACAAATAAAGAATTTTGGGATCCGAACTCTTTCATATTTTCATGTTCTTTTAGCTTAGCAGAGTGGCTACAGTTCAAACCAAAAGTGTAACAACAAATGGCTAGTGGTTACAATTCACATAAAAAATATAGTAATTAAAATGATTACACAAAAAATAAAAAGTTTCAATAGATTGATTTTTCTCAATGGTAGAAGGAGCCACCAATCAAATTAATTAAAGAAAAAATGGCGAATGATGAAAAGAAAGTTGTTTTTTGGTTTTTCTAAACTATAAGAACCAATCCATATGGAAGTTTGTCATGATTGATGTGATCGGGATACAATTAATAAAAAAGATACTATTAAAAAATAATTATTTTCAACCCAAAATAAAACATTCAACACAAAAGGAAAATAGAAAAGACAATTTAGCGAAAAAAGTTAATGGACTATTTTACATGAAAGAGATAAATATGAAAAAAATAAATCATTACAAAAATGAAAATAGAAAATACAATTTTTTTTAAGCAAAAAAAGTTAATGGACTATTTTATAGGGAAGAGATAAGCATGAAAAAAATCATTATAAAACATTCAACACAAAAGGAAAATAGAAAAGACAATCTTTTTTTAAGCAAAAAAGGTTAATGGACTATTTTACATGGCAGAGATAAATATGAAAAAATTATCTTGGCAAGTCTTGCTTCTCACTTAAGGGATCACATATCATGTCACATCTCTTTTGAACAATTTGGTTTTCTCAAAAAAATGAGGATACATAATGTCGTGTGGATAGCCCAAGAGAGCACTCATTTAATCAAGGTGCAAAAACATGGTGCCCTCTTGGTTAAGCTTGATCTACATAAAGCTTATGACTGTGTCAACTGGAGTTTTCTTAGACGGATTCTCCATAAGGTTGACCTCTCAATGAATATGGTGGAATGGGTAATGGTATGTGTTACCCTAGTTAACTATGCAGTTCTGATCAATGGAGCGCCTTCCCCTTTCTTCCAAGCTTCACGTGGTCTTTGACAAGGTTGCTCTATTTCCCCATTACTGTTCCTTTTGGTTATTGATGCACTGAGTTGGAAAATAATTGACGCAAGACAAAAATGGATCTTCCTTGGTGTAAAGGTCTCAAGGAATACAATTGTTTCTCATCTCATTTTCGTTGATGAAGTGTTGATTTTCGGGAAGTTGTCAGTGACCCAGTGGTCTCATTTACATAGGATCATCAATGATTTCGGGGAAGCCTCTTGCCTCTACACTAGTAAGGAGAAATCCTCCTTCATCTTTTCTTCATGACAACATGAACGGGTCCCAAAGATTGTTGTTATTTTCTCTGTCAACATTTCTTCTTTACACAAAAGATTCACATATCACAATTTCCATTTGAAGCCTCATAGATATCACACAAGGGATTGGTTGTGGATCATAAATAAATTCGAAGACCGACTTAATACTTTGTCTCACCGTTGGTTATCTTTTGGCGGAATACTAACACTCACGATATTTGTCCTTCAAAGTATATATGTATACTGGACACACTTATTCCTCCTGCCTAAGAAGATCATCAAAAGTATAAATTCCATCATTTGACACTTCATGTGGTCTAGGGCTTGTGGCCCAAAGAAAATGCCCCTTATCAATTTGGAATCTCTCTCCCACAATAAGGATGAAGGCGGTTGGGGTATCAAACATCTAGAATGATTTGAATGGACCCTTATTATCAAGAGTTTCTAATGGGCAATGTTTGAAAAAGGCTTATGGAAAAATATCATAGTTGACAAATATATGAAAGGCCAACCTTTTAACATATGTATTCAAAACATAGTACACACCCCTAAAAATTTCTCTTATAACTGGAACAATTTCTATAAACTAAAACACTAGTTTATAGGAAATATTCAATGGCTTATTGGCTTTGACCAGTTGATTTAGGTAGGGTTAGACCCTATCCAAGGTCTTGGTGCTAATTTCAACCTTCCTATTGAAGTCATTCAACATTTACGTTTACAGGGAAGGTACAAAGTGAACTAGCTAATTGTTGATGTGGACCCTCTGGGCCATTTCTTGGTCATGACAAACGCTTCCTCATTTGGACTTGATGGATACTTGACCAATATATGGAAGAACTACATTAATAATTTATATGGGGTTAGGACCACTATCAACAATAGGGCAGATTCTTTACCCTAGCACAAACTATCCACACACACCATCTCGGTTCATGAGATATATAATATTATCTCTCCTTCTAATCATATGTCACATGACTCGAATTGGTTCATCCAAATATGGAATTTGCACATGCCATTGAAGTTGGAATGCTTTGGCTGGCTTGTGGGGCACAATATAATTCTCACCTGGGAGAACTCATCCAAACAAGGATTTCAGGGACTAGGCTAGTGTTGTATCTGCATGTAGGTCTATGAGGACTACATTCATCTTTTTCTCAAATCCTAAGGCACCATAGCCATTTGGAACTTTGTTCTACATAAATAAAAAAATTATGTGTGAGGGATTATTACTCCATAAGTGACTATTATCTAGATTGGTACAAAAATTTCAAATAATTGAGTGCCCTTCCTATCTTCATATGTTGGGGTATATGGAAAGGAAATAATGGAAAGATCTTTGATAAAAGTCCCATCCATATTAATCATATTCCATGCAGAACTATGTCATACTTCTTGGAATTCCAACATAAATCAGACAGGGGGATCAAACACAAACCTTGGGCTTCGTTGTTGGAGTAAATACCTGGTGGGCTTCTTTGATGGTGCGACACAAAATTTGAATTGCGGCTGCAATGCCCTCATCTCTCCTGCCCCCGGTCTTGTTTATCTCTTCCGATTGAATGTAAGCCCTCGAACCAACACCAAAGTCGAAATCTTAGCACTTTGGGGTCTTCTTTATAGTGCAAGATGGTTATCTATCCCTCCATCCTTATTTTTGGTTATTTTAAAGTCATCATTAATTGGGTCAATCATTGGAATTGTTTCAACCCTACTTAATTCTCCTACTGGCTGGATTGCATTAGGACTCTCTCACAACTCTTTGAGGAGATTTCTTATGTCCAAATTCAGCGCCACTAGAACACCAAGGTGGACAAACTATCCAAATACAAACTCTCTGTGTTGTCAGGTGTCATTCATTACCATCTATTCAGAGGAGACACATGCTTGGGAGCAGGGGACATTCCCCTCCATGCTTAAATTATCTTGATGTGCCACATTTTTCAAAGTTCTTTAGGGGTCACATATTATTTGTTATGCTTACCTCATGGTACAATGTACCCTTCCTATGGCGAAGAGTTTATTTTGCTGACCATCTTGTTTAACAGGTCACCCATATTTAAAATAGACATTTTTCTATCAGTGGATCAATTATATAATTTTGTCTCACAATTTACATTCTTAGTACAAGTCTCTCTATTCTAGATTCTGATATGGCACTAATATGTTTTTTGGCGCTGCATGATCAAACTCTTTCCACAAATGAACAATGTTCATGTAGCCATTTTATATCCAATATAAAACAATTGTTTTTTTTTTGCCTAAAAAGAAATCCCTTTCACGAGTAAGATTAATGTAGAACAAATGGTTACCTAAATGCATATGAAATTTATGAATAATAAATGATTGCATATCTGTGTACATTTTATTAAAAAGACTTAGATGAATGATTCTAATATAAATTTATAAAAGATAAAAAAATATAACTTATATTAAAAGTTCATATATAAAGATAGGAATTAAATATATTGTAATGAAAGAAGACATGATTTTCATGATTTAATAGTTAAAATGATCAATCGAAGAGTCACATCTTTGTATATGGAATGGGTTTTCTTAGATGAGCAAGTTGGAAAAGTATTATTTATTCATAGAGGTAGTGGCATAAATAATGTAAGAAATTATAAAACCATCATGGTTAGTAGCTTCTTTTTTAATGAAACCATTAAGAACATTTAAGAACTTGAGGAAATATAATAGTATTTGTGTTTATGCTAATTAATTTTGCTAAATCTTTCAGTATGGTGTTCTGAAAAGGGTAGTGTAAAACTTTCCACACTAGATAAGTGATAAAAATGGAAAAAGGAAATTCAAAATAAATAATAATGTAAGGTGAAATAAGGTTGTGTCATTTCTCTAACATTATTTGGCATATTCATATGTTGGTTAAAAGAATGGGGAAATGGAATATGCATAGTAACTTATGATTTATTATTGTTGATTTATGAAGATGAATTAGTGTTATTGACAAAGCATAAATATACTCTTCAAAGGAATCTTGATTTTTAGAACAAATTTTACAATTACTCTTAGGTTAAAGATAATGTAAAACAAGACATTTAGGTAATAGCAATAGGAACTTTCTATAAGGATATAATTATCACATTTAATGGTAACAAATTACAAATTATTCCTTTTTACAAATCTACTTAGGCTTTAAATCTCATTGTAGTTATAATTAGAATTCTTGTGTGGATAAACAAGTGACAGGGGCATAAAGATCTTATATTTTATATGGATAAAATTTAAAAAAAATGGGATGGAGTTAGAAAGTGAGGTTCAAACATTAATATAAAACATATTTTTTTTTATGATTGTCATGTATAAGCATGAGACCTTTGTAAATAATCTGGGAGGAAATTTGGAAGACTTCAAATATGGTCCTTAGTAAAAGAACATGGAAATAAGACACAACCATCTTACTCCATTACCTTTAGAAAGAAAAACATTATGACACTTTATTATATATATTATCATAACAAAACATTTAGATATAAACAAAAATATTACATTTTAAAATTAAAGTTAGTATTTTGATGAGATAAAATAGATTAAAAATAAATAAAAAAGGAACATAATTTTTTAATGATGGTCATATATAGACATGAGACCTTTATAAATAATTTGGGAGGAAATTTGAAAGACTTCAAATATGGTCCTTAGTAAAAGAACATGGAGATAAGAGACAACCATCTTATTCCATTACCTTTAGAAACAAAAACATTATGCCATTTTATCATATACAATATCATAATAAAGCATTTAGATACAAACAAAAATATTGATATAAAAAAAATATTACATTTTAAAAATAAAGTTATTATTCCGGTGAGATAAAATGGATTAAAAATGATATAAAATTATCAAACATTTAAGTCTTCGTAAAAAAGATAATGTAAAAGAACATATATATTATCATAAAAACACATTTAGATACAAACAAAAATATTGATATAAAACAATATTACATTTTAAAATTAAGGTTAGTATGAGATAAAATGGATTTAAAATATTAAAAATTATTAAACATTTAAGCCTTAATAATAAAAAAATTAATGTAAGAGAAATGAAATTATAGTGAATTGATAAAACCTTGAAATTTTTTATATAAAAAATAATACTTCTAAGAAAAAACATATATATACTCTTTTATCTAAAATAACTTTTTATTTTCCATTATATAAAGTAATAAAATATAAAAATATAAACAACTAAAAATGTACACATAGTTTACAAATAAGAAAAATATAAATAAAAAATAGTTTTCCTTCCCTTTCTTTTTTTCCTTTCTTTTTTCTTTTTTTTCTTTATTTCATTCTTTCTTCTTTCTTTCTTTCTCTTTTTTTTTTTTTTTTTTTCTTTTTTTTTTTTTTTCTGAATTTGTCTACTCCTATATTGATACAAAAATCAAATTATAGAGAGGCAGTGGCCTCGAGAAGTCTATCCCAGAGATGCGGCATGCTCACAATACAACGCTTGAACACTGACCAAAAGACTTGCTGAAGACTGACTAGAAGAGCTTCCATGAAACAAAAAACGCCAGTATCGACACTGAACACTGACCAGAGGTATATCTGGACCAAAATAGGTGGACTGGGCCCATACAAGTAAACAGTAAAGCACTGCCCATTCAAAACTGGAGTCTGATCCAAAAACAGCTAAATCCAATACTGAGACCCAGAGACACAGTCAGGAGACTGCCGCCCACGCAGAGGAAACCGACAATTTAGCATTGGAAAAAAGGTCTAAGCCTGAGAACTGTAAATCATATAATGACTATAAACCAGGAGGGAATTGAGCATCTTCGAACAGTAGAGAATCAAAAACCAATGAACGCAGACCTGATTAAGCTTCATGAGAGGTGGAAGGCGACTCTTCAACGATGCGACATCCATATTTGTAGGGGTCTTCATCCTCAGAGGGATGGCCCTCTTTGCCTGAAGAACCTCCACCCGTAGGGACGCTCGGACCGGCTTGAATGGTCATGTCCTAGATTGCAGAGCCACCAGGATCCTTACTCTGCATATTGTCAATCTGAGAAGTACCATGCTTGTCTTCCGCCCTCGTCTCCAGAGACACCCCTGGTGTAACAGCAACCGAACCAGAAGTATCCTCTCGAAGCTCAATGGTGACTGAAGCTATGAAGGAGGAATTACTGAGAGTACAGGGGAACCGAAAATGAGCGGTGTGAGATTGGGAATTCTGAGAGCGCGCTGCTGTATTATGCTGCCCTCGACCCCGACCACGACCACTCCTGGTAACGGGATAGCTATCAGAGCAGAAGTCCGAGGTTTCAGACGAGGAGTCCGAGGTAGAGGAGGAGGGCTGGCGGGTGACGTGGCCTCGGGAGCTTCCTCTCCTGCAGCTCATTCTCGGGCGCAATCTAGGCATGTTGAAATGAGCAAGAAGAGCTGAACAGGCAGCAGAACTGTAAAGGCAGGGGGGCACTGAAAGGGGCCTAACTTGAGCTCGCAGAGGAGCACTGGGCAAGACTGAGGAAGAGCGACAACTGAAATTGCAAAAAGGGCTATGTAAAGCATGAAATCCCAACGGCAAATTAGCACTGCGTTCCAGAGCACGACGAATCCCTGGGCTGGCTCGAGAGCGAGGCTCTGCGACAGCACTGAAACGACAAGAGCGCAGGGGAGGAGCAAGAATGAAATTTAGGAGGGGCGCCATAACAGAAGTAATTGCAGGCTGGAGAGGGGGGTCGAGCTGCATTAATGTGGCATTGATGTTGTTGGCTGAAGACTTTAAAGCTGGCTTTATGCGAGGCCGGATGGTGGTGGTAATGAGCCACGCACCAACCCACCAAGCCGCCCTCGTATAGATTGACAAGCTATACACCTGCATCTGGGAGTTTTCCTTCCCATTATATATATGAAACAAAAAAAAAAAAAAATTTAAAAAAATAATAATCAAAATTATTATATATATATATATATATATATATATAAATATATTTTAATGTTCTTATTTTTTTCGTGGAAAAATCATAACTTTCTATTAATTATAAAAAGTTACATAAGTAGATGCACATAGTGCATTCCTTTATTGTCCCAAGTTGGGCCACTCAAAAAGTACATTCCTTTACTGTCCCATGCTGTCCCACTCAAAAAGTTGGTGCCCATAGAAACAACGCCAAAGGAACTAAAAAAATAAAAATGGGGCTAAGCAAAAAGTCTTAGTCACCCTTTTCTCCCTTTCTTCTTCCTTACTTTTCACCATCCTCCTTGATCATCAGATGTTCCTTATCTAAGATTGAACTCCCAAATGTATAAGGATGTTTAAACGCTGTTACCTCCTTCTCCTTTGACATTTCTTTCCTTGAGTGACCTTTCGATCTTGGCTTTTGTGAAGTTGATCCCTCTGTTCCATGCTCGCCCAAATTTTCGTTCACTGGAGATGTCTGTGGATTTGGGATTTCCTTAGTGATGGGGGGCCCTGAGTCTTCCTCTTCCTCTTCTTCGTCAGATTGTGGTGTTGGGAAATGCTATCCCTTAGCTTTTTGACAGGTTTCTTTTTCCTCCCGGGATGTTTCTTTAGCAAAGGACATGTGGTTTGTAGATGTCCATTTTGAAGACAGAAACGACATATAAATGCAATGCTATCATAATCTAAGAACCGGGTCCAACACTGGTTGTTGTGTGTCATAAGGATACGATCAAGTAGCCCTTCACTGAGGTCTACCTCAACACATATCCTAGCGAAAGTATAAATTGTTTTTTCAGTTCTTTGTGTATCCAGCTTGATGTATCTCCCCAACATGTTGCCGATTCATTCCAGTGCTTTTGGGTGTCAGAACTGAAGGGGTAAGTTATGCAGTCTTACTGAGACCGATATTTTGGACACTGTGATTGTATTAGCATCAAAATCTGGGAAACATAGGGTGATAAATAATCTCACGTGTAAGACCTGATCCGATCTCTGATGATTCAAATTTTACTATGAAGAAACCCTTTGAGCATAAGTGAATCTCACAATTTACCATCCAAGTCGTAAAGATCCACTGAAAAAGATCCATAGGTTTTGGCCAAAAACCGTTGAACCTATAAATGATTGCTTGGGACTGATATGTTGTACATATATTATTGATCTCTGCTAGATCTACTATCATTTCTGGAATTTCATTCATTTGCTCTACAATATAGGCCCTGAGAGTATTGAGGGATTGTTCAGGCTTACTTGACGCTGCAACCATTCCTTTGAGGGCGTCTTTGAATGATGTAGATCCATTGGTTTGTCCTTTGGCAAATCCCAGGGCCTTGGGCATATTAGATCCCACTGATCCCCCCGATCCCCCCGCAACCTTAGGTTAATGATGATCAAGGAATTTTGTTCTATGTCATAGTCTTGTAAATGCCTATGGCATGGATTTTCCCACATATATCAGGTTTGGCAGATCCGTTGGGATACCTTTTTTTTTATGAATCGCCAATTTCAGATCTCTCACTAGTAAATCCATTTGAGTCCACAGAATGATTGATCTTCCTATTGGGGTTTGTGCAAAAATTTGGAAATCTACATCATTATGAGAAACATAAATTTTCTCGTAGCTCACTGATGGATCTGTAAAGATCCATCATTATTGCTCATTTCTTGGTAAAAAACAATAGCTATGTAGTGTGGAGTCGTCTACCGAGGCGGAGGAATTGCCCGGACGGCCAAAAGTCGCTGGAATCCAGGTAAAAAAAATTCAAAAAATCTTGTAGACGCAATGTTTGAATCGTGTTTTTGATGGTGGAAATGGATTCAGCACCATCAAAAACTTCTAAAACACCTAAAATTTTGAAGTTTAACAATTATAACTTGGATTTACAAAAATCCTCACCGGATTTTCTCTAAATATGACCGGAATTTCCATGACTTTCCAAGCAACTCCTCCGCCTCCTTAGACTACACGTCTGTAGTTACCCCTTCCTCCGCCTCCTTACGCTACACGTCTGTAGTTACCCCTTCTCCTAGTGTAGAGATATGCCAGATCTAAGCCGCCACAGTAGCGAACTGTCAGAAAACCCCCTTCCATTTGCTGCAAACCATTTCTGCTTTGGGAACAGCTTCCCCGGCCTGTCCGTCCTCGTTCCTTGTGAGCACCCTGCTTTGTTCCTTGTGAGCAACCGATACCACAGCCGCTATGAGGCTTGAGAAACCCAATAAATATCAGATCCGACAAGCAAAAAAAGTATTGGGATCCAAGGACGTGTTCACATTCTCCGGAACAGACGGCGATGTCCTCGAGATGATGGGATTCGGGGTCAATGAGGCCGCCGTTCACAAAGGTTTTCAGCAGCATGTGGCCGGTAAGTCTCACGATCATATGCCGATTCGCTTAAGGATCTATGGCCAACAGTTTCAGGATGCAGTCCGAAACCAGCTCGGACTCTAGAGAGGGCACCCACTTGTTACTCAACAAGTAATCAAGCTCCTATAAATATACATTTTTATAACTTAATTCTGTAAATTTAAATTTGACATAGTCATCTATAATAAAAAAGGTTGTTATCATATTTTATCAATTCTCCGCGTCGAATCAAATTTAAGATATTTTAAAAAACATGCCAATTTACAACCTTTTCTGCATTTTTGCTATCATAGTGCTGCTTTCGGTCACAGATGTAAATTAAAAAACATCATCACCGATTTGTGCAATCGGCATATTCCTAGAATCACACTCTACTTGTAAATTTTAAAAGAAAAATGGAAACAATTGTCTAAACTTAAGCCTATCTTTTACTCCAAACTGAAGCAATAATACGAAAATGGACCACCGGATCTAAACTAGAATATGAAACATTCCCATTCACACAGTATTCAAAATAAAGGATGGTGGAAGGTTTTTTTTTATTCAAAATAAAGGATAGCGGAATTTTTTTAATTTGAGTGTAGATTTTGAGCATATTTTAAAAATCTGACTATCAGGAAAAGGTAAATAATTAACTTCTCCATTATCAAATTCCAAAATATACAGAAAAGTTTGTATAGTTATTTTTCATGAAGTTAAATGCCACCGATTTATATCATGTCAATATATGTGTCATAGCATGAAACACAATATAAATATATTGAATTTCCATGACTTTCAAAGGCCGGGGCCACCTTATTCAGAAGAGTTGTAGCTTGTATGGGCGACTAATAACAGTAATACAGTACAATACTACCTGCATACTACCTGCAGGTGATTTGTATCTAGTAATTCACTTTCAAACCGTAAAAACTCTCCGATCCATCACAGTACTTCCTTGCCCACCCATCACCCGAACTCATACTTTAAGATGATAGCTTGAAAACTAACTAGACCCCCTACTGTACAAAATCATAAAACTTCAAATGACTGCTGGGATGTTCTTGAGTGTTGTTGATTCATTATATGTACAACTTCAAGCAGCAGCAGAGACAGATCCAACTCCAGGTGTAGCTGTCACATTTTGCAGATCAGTAGGATCATAGCTCTGACCCTCTTCCTCCTCCTCGGAATTCCATAAGAAATGAGCATAAGATGAAAGAACATAGCTGCAAAAATCAACACCCAATAGTTCAACATGAAAGAAACAGCACTTGTGGAAACAATTGAGGCTAATGAGGCTTAAATTCAGTAAAGATAACAGAGTTCAACTGTTTGGTATTAATTAATTTGGCTAGTTCCATGCCAATCAATTTGGTAAGCCAATTAGTTTTAACTATTTTAATATAGGGAAATTTGAGGGCCGAAATTTAGTAACCAAGTAACCAGAATAATCACCTACCATACTATATATGAGAAATATTAAACATGGTTGATTATTGTGTTATAATAAAAGAGACCTGAAGTATCTCACCAGTCATCAGGGGCAGCCTTCACTGCTCGATCAAAGTAAGCTTCAGCCCGAGCCGCATCTTTCTGTGTTTCCCATGTGAACTTGGCATATAGTGACAGTACCTCTGCATCTCCAGAGCTTGCCAATATAGCCCTCCCGTAGTATTCCTCAGCTTTTGCCATATCATGTTGCACCTAATCAATATAATATATGATACCCCATAAATAAATCAAATTTACTTAACATCTCAAAACCCACTAAATAATCATAAAATTACAATTCCATATCTAGTTCATAAATTCAGAAGCTTAGAATCCTCTCTAATTAATTACCTCATGCAGAAACCTGGCATAGTTGAGTAGTTGATTGGCAGGATTTGCTTCCAACATACTTTGATAATACATATCTGTACTGCTCCTCGACTTCTCATCTTCCTCTGCTTCAAAATTTCCTCCTCTTCCTTCGATGCCAGAGCCCCCATTCATATAGTCACTCTCAGGCACATGGGCAACTCTGCATCCTCTGGCAGTGCAGAACAATGTCACTCCTTTTGGGTCAACTTCTAGGGTTGAATATTCATATTCTTCATTTTTTCCAGACACGAATGGACAGCTCTCATGCAGAGTCTGTACAAATGAATCTCCAGGCTCACTTATATTTGTGGTTACCTGCACATTGTCCTCACTCAATTCTTCACCCTTAAAACTTATAACGCTAGAGCCCAAAGAGTATGTGGTCGATCTCCAAGTCCTGTCACTGTCTGATTGATTTTGAATTTGTTGATCTGTGATTGAATTCTCAACTGGGTTTTCAGTCCCTGAAATATCTAACTTGTCCACCTCATCCAGACTTGGGTGAGAGACCATAGAGGAGGCATTTAGCCTTATCAGGCTGGTAGATTCTGCAGATTCAGAGTTTCTGCAGTTAGATACAGTAAAATTACTATCTGATAGAGACATGGTTCTTCTGAGTCTCATGGGAGAAGCAGAAGCAATGGCTTCACCTTCAGAATCAGCATGATCTGTAAAGAAGCTCATGCGGGGATTGCAGCTATAACTTCTTGAAATGTACTTACGCACAAATCTCCCTGAATTCCCCATGGGTGGATTCAGTTCTATCGTCATGTCACCCTTCCTAGTCTCTAACTGGAGAAGAGCAGAACCCATGGACATAGACATGGGAGAAGTTTTGAACAGCAGCATTATGAGCAGGGGTGGCTTTAGATTCTTTGGAAGAGAATGAAAGTGAGATGCACACAAACAAATCTTTGTGCTCAACAGATAACATTTCAAAATACCTTGTCAGCTCACAAAACCCTTATATATTATATTTTGCATTGAGTGACTTAATATTGCAGGCGTTGAAATTGCAATTAAGTTTAGATAACTATGAAGACAATAAAAATACAATTCTATCCTTTCACGTTAGGTTGCTGAAGACTTACTCCAACGTGAGACTCTGCTCCATGTACACACTGCCGACAGCTCCCGTGAGAATGGGCTGAAGATCAATGCTTATCCATTTCTTATGCCACATCAGAGACCGCCAAACTTGAGACTCCACTGGTCACATTGTTAAAACTTTCCAAGGGAAGATGTGAGTATTCAAACCCAAAGAAATTTCAACATAGTCATGGAAAATTATATATTGTTGTATTCACATATATTGACTCTCAACACTTGGAAGCTTTGCATTGCTCTTCATTGCCATCGCAGTCTCCATCAGAGAAGTGTTTAAAACTCACCTAACAATGGTGGCACCTACAGCCATGTCCGAGGTTGCATTTGACATTAAAAGCTACTACATCCATGTCAGGGGATGCATTTGACATTAAAAGCTATGGCATGAGTGTTTTGGTGACTATATTTTAGTATGGTTTAATTATTGTATTTTATGTTTTGGAGTTTGTTTGGTGGAACGTGGATAATTTTTTTTGGTTAGATTGTGATTTTTTTTGTTATTTAAAATATTTTTTGAATATTTAAATAAATTTAACTTCCTAAATTCACAATTCAAAATTTGTGATTCCTAAATTCACAACTCAAAATTTGTGATTTCTAACAAATTTTTACATGATTTTTGATCCAATTCCACCAAAAAAAATATACATGGCCAATATTTTCACATAAATATATTTTAAAATTCTATGTATCATGCAACTGAAGAAAATTGGTAATAAAATATTAACATACTGTAGGTGTAAGACAAGGACTGAGTATGGACAAGACCTGCTGAGACTGTTAAAATGGTAGCAGGGTATCGAATTTTCATTGTGGAAACGTGCGGGACACTCAACATGCGGATAAGGAGGAGGCCCATGATTCTAAATGTCAATGGCAGAAATGTTGAAATGAAAATAAAATTGTGTTCCTTTACTGTGATTGCGATGGGTTGGAATCATGAATAAATATGCGTTGAGCCGTGTGAGCATCAAATTGTTATACTGAAATAATGTCGGTACTGTCTTAAATTCCATGACGAGATTGTGATCTCAGGTCCATGTATTATTGCATGCCAACTTGTAAATGGGCGCAGCTTAATTATCCTAAATCTTATGGGTCAATCAGAATTTGAACAGGCAATTCTCATCATTTTATCTCAAAATTTTGATAATAATACTTTATCCAACATAATTTTCGATAACAATACTTTATCCAACATAATTTTTAATCAAAATAACTTTAAGTAATTCAAATTTAAAAATAACAAATTCCACACTCTAATTTTATCTTCGCAAGTAACAAACAATTTTCATTACAATATATAGTTATTATTGAATTTTATCCTTCTTAATATTTAAAAAAAATTATATAACATTTTATATATTAAAAAAAAAAATCGTGTGTTAATTAACTTCCATGTTCGGGATTAGGTTCGAGTATAAATCGGTAAGATATCATTCCTTCATATGAATTTATCTAAACATTATATATATATATCTATATATAGATAACTTAACATTGGTATATCTTGGAATTATCTTTATAAAATAAATATTTTATTTTATATTTTTATTTTTTTTAAATGATTTTGCATCCATTTATATATAATATTATATTAATTTTTATATCTAACACATTATTATTATCATTAAATTAGGTACTTTGCATTATGTCTATTGAAGATTACATAAATATTTTTTTTGAGATACTAGTATGCTTAAAGGGAAACCAGACCTGTCATGACCTTATTCTTGGGGTACTCTTCCAACCACGTATAGGCGTGTGCAGCACCACTGTACTTTTTCTTTTCACGAATACTCAAGTATATGGACTATGCCTAAACCAACACTTAGTCAATTTATCTTCAAGTGTTATCAATGTAGTGGAAATAAACTTCTTCAATTAACCATATAACCAATATATATGCACAACGGAAATCATAAACACACAACCATATTGGGGAGGGCAAAGTCCCATGTAATTGATTCTTCCCAATATCAAAATATATCAATTTCTTAATTCAATTGTACAAAAATACTTTACAATGTCGTACAACTGACAATACTCAGCCTGCACACTTCCTTCATAAATCATGCCTGCAGAAATACCCAGCCATGCCTCTCATGCACGCTCTACCCAAATTGTCGAAATTCCTGGGCACATTGTGCTCGCCTTGTTCTCCACTCGTGGCCTGCTGCACTCTCGACCCGCCTATCGCAATTTTGCACACCTTTCACTTGTCACCCGGACGCTCTGCCTGTGCCTTGCCACTATTCACCGCAACTAGGTCGTCTGTCCACATGGACCATCGTTTAACGCCTCCACTCGAATGATACCATAGTTTGGTCGGAAGTTGTTCGCCCGCTAGTCCGTCGTAGCATCCTTAGGTCATTGTCCACCCGTGCCATGCTACCTAACTGTAGTCTCACCCTACGACACTTTATCTTGACGTAACCACAGCATTGTGGTGGCGGCTTACCTAACCTGCAACACGGTTATGCAGTGCGGCCCACCCAACGTTATGACTTTCATTCGGCCTTTGCTCAGAAACCCCAAATTTTCCTTCGACTTACTTCGGTCCTGCCCCTTTCATGCACCTCCATCTGTAGCTCAGCTTGCTCACTTGCCTTTGTTCTTTTTTTGTTATGTTGCGCGATAAGTGATGATGCCTTAAATGCTCTCACTCCATTCTAATATATATGGGTTGGTGTGGACCAATGTCCACCCAACTGTAGAATTTCCCACTATAGAACAACAGATTATGCAATATACTAAAACAAAATACTAGATCTACTTCTACAACAAACTTGCGGAAGCTTAATCGATTTTGAGCAAGATCAAATAGAACACATATAACAGATGAAGAGAAAGCAATCACACATGAACAAAGAAGAATACTCTGGGGAAAGCCTCAGCTAAAAACCCCGATCTCTGTATTATCATACAAGTGGAAATATGTTCAGATTACACAAAGAATCAGCTCACAAGTTATCCTGCTCTCAGTATAATCAAATAATACAGCTCACAGATTGAATAGACACAATATATGCCTTCCCTCAGCCCTCCAAGCCTCCTATTTCCTTGCGCAGTTTTCCTTGGGGTCCAATGCTGCCACCTGTGTGATTTCGCCTCATCACACACTCACTAAACCCAAAAGTAACTGCGCAATCTCCAAGGAATGAATTCATTCTGCATGCAAGAGATATCCTCCATGGAATATTCCTGCAACTGATAGTACACTGTCCCATCATCTGATCTCAACTGGGTCTCTGTTTGAATTAACATGCACGAGTTATTTATGAGAGAATAATATTCAGTTATCTGAAGTGCAGTAGTTACATGCATGCATGCATTAACTAACTGAACTCACAATTAGTTCAACAATCTATTTGAACTAATCTAACTGGACTTAACTCAGTTAACTGAGCTAACTAATTACAACTCAAATTACAACTCATCCTTATCTCTTTAACTAAGGGATAAATTCATCAATCAATGGGATAACTGTTGCATGTCCTCACATAGACTTCATGTTAGTTATTAATCAAACAGCTGCTAAGAACAAATTCGAATTTTGCTTCTCAATTTTAGTTTAGGGACTAACTAAAATAGGAAGGTATCCCGAAATGCTATTTATAGCAGTGCTATTTTTAGCACTTCTATATTTAGCATTTCTTGTTGCTATTTTCAACACTCCCTCTTAACAAAAAAGGGATTATCAGTAACCCCAATCTTGTCTCTGTGGAACTCAAACTTGCATTTTGACATTGATGCCTTAGTCAAAATATCTGCATCCTATTCCTCGGTCGAAACATACAACAACAACATGATCCTCTTGACCAAATAGTCTTGAAGATGGTGATACTGGATATCAATGTGCTTGGACTTGTAATGAAAAACTGGATTCTCAAAGAGTTTTATACAACTCTGATTATCGCAGTAGATCACAGTTAGACCCATCCTCTGACCAAACAATCCCACTAGAATCTTCCGCATCCAAATGGCCTCGCATGCTGCCTGACTCGCAGCCATGTATTCAACCTCTGTTGAGCTAAGTGCAACTGACCTTTGTTTCCTGATGTACCAGGAAACTACAGCTGAACCAAGGTTGAAGATTCCTCCAGAAGTGCTCTTTCGATTTGATGGACTCCCTGACCAATCCGCATCTGTGAAGCCCTCAAACTTCACTCCCTCTGTGCGTCTATAACACAATCCATACTAAGATGTGCCTTTGAGGTATCTCAGCACATGCTTCGTTGCCTTCCAAAACAACTTGGTAGGCTAAACCATAGCTTGACTCAATTGGTTCACCGCAAAGCATAAGTCTGGTTGTGTGTTCACTAGATACATAAGTGAACCCACAAGCTGCTGATAAACAGTAGCAGCTACTACCTCACCTGAATTAGTACCCTCCTTCCTCTAGTTCCCAGCTAGAGGAGTCTGCATGGGCTTGCACTTCCCCATGTGGAATCGCCTGAGTATCTCATTGGCATACTTGCCTTGAGACACAAAAACTTCCCCATATTTCTGCCACACCTCCATGCATTGAAAGTAGTGCATAAGACCCATGTCTTTCATTTCGAACTCTCTCGCAAGACTGGATCAACTGATCATCACCTGTCAAAATCAGATCATCGACATAAAGTACAATGATCAATGGCTTACCTTCTACCATGATGTGGTAAAGGTTCACATTTGCTTCACTCTTGGTGAAACCCAACCCAGTGAAATAGTTGTCGATCCTAGTGTACCAAGCACGAGGTGCTTGCTTCAACCCATACAAAGCCGTCTTGAGTCGGCACACATGTGACTCACGATCGAAGGTCTCAAACCCTTCTGGCTACTCAATGTACACCTCCTCCTCAATATTTCAATTGAGGAATGTTGTCTTCATGTTCATCTGATGGATCTTCCAACCCATCTGAGCTGATAGTGCCAACATCGATCTGATAGATGAGTACCTTACTACAGGAGCAAAGGTCTCATCATAGTCGATCCTCTCGACCTGTGAGAAACCATGGGCAACAAACCTTACCTTATGTTTCTCAACACTGCCATCTATGGGTTTTAACCCCGTATAGAAATTAACTACATACGAATTCTAAAACACATAAAATAAACAATGCGAGAGCATAACACATAAAACACATAGACACAGAGATTTTCCTTTGGATACCAAAACTGGGACTACCAGCTTGATTTTTCATTATTTTCCTTTCAATGTTATAAGACATATTTATACATGTCGAAGCATCCAATACCATGGACCGAAAACCATCGCGTCCAAAAACATGTACGAAAATCATGCACAAAACCATAGGTGGGTCCGCCCAACCTAACATAGGTTCCAAAACCAAAATTTTCCAGGGCACTGCCCCGGACCCCATAGAGTGGGGTTACCTGCACCACTCAAACCCCCTGCTATGTAATCGGCGCAACGAAGGGGGGGCTTCGCCACCCCTCTAACCCCCTGGTTAACTATGTGGGCTAGTCATGGAAAGAATATAACATAACCCAACATTCTTCCACTTGTTTTTTTCTTTCCACATGGGGCCACAAGAGAGCTTAGTCATTTATCCAGCCCTGTAATGCCCATTGTTTCTCTAAACCAAGAGAACTTCTCAGAGCTCACAGATTTTGTCAATGCATCTGCAGTATTCTTCAAAGTGTCCACCTTTACCAGAAACACCTTTTTGTCTTCTATTATATCCCTCACAAAGTGATACTGAACATCAATGTTATTTGTCTTTGAAGATATGCAGGGTTCTTTGCCAAGAAAATTGCACTTTGGTTGTCACAGTCTATCCTTATTGCTCCCTATACTAACCCCATACTTGAACACAATCTCTGCAACCAAACTGCTTCCTTGCTTGCATGAGTGGCTGCCATGTATTCTCCCTCTGTAGTTGATAGTGCCACTATAGATTGTTTCTTACTCATCCAACTGACTGCACCTCCAAATAGGTTAAACACATACCCACTTGTAGATCTTCTATGATCCAGATCTCCAGCCCAGTCTGCATCTACAAAGCCACGAATATCCAACACTTTGTCCAATACTGGTCTTCCTTAGTAGCACAAACCATAATCACTAGTGCCATGCAAATACCCAAAAACCCACTTCACTATTGTCCAATGCTCCTTTCCTGGTTTTGACATAAACCTGCTCAATACTCCCACTGCATGTGCAATGTCTGGTCTAGTACAGACCATTGCATACATCAGGCTACCGACTGCACTTGCACATGGAACACGAGACATGTCCTCTTCCCCTTCTTGTGTCTTGGGACACTGTTCAATAGATAACTTTACACCTACAGGAATAGGAACCTTCATCGGTTTACTATCCTGCATATTAAATCTCTGCAATATTGTCTCGACATACTTCCTCTGGTTTAACTAGAGCTTCCTCTTTGCCCGATCTATTTTAATTTCCATGCCCAAAATATAGTTTGTAGCACCAAGATCTTTCATGTCAAATTTGGAGGACAATTGGGTCTTCAAATCCTGGATAATTTCTTTGTCATTTCCAACCAGCAACATATCATCCACATACAAGACCAAATAAATAACATGGTCACCAGTTAATTTAAATTACACACAGTGATCTGCTTTGCTTCTGGTGAATCCAAGTCCCCGCATAAATGTATCAAATTTCTGATATGACATCCTTGGTGACTGTTTTAACCCATACAGAGACTTCTTTAACTTGCATACTAGTTATTTCTTACCCTTCACTACAAAGCCTTCAGGTTGCTTCATGTACATCTCCTCTTCCAGATCCCCATGAAGAAATGTTGTCTTCACATCCATCTGTTCTACCTCAAAATCAAAAGCAGCAGCAACAGATAAAAGTAATATAATAGAAGTTACCTTGGCAACAAGAGAAAAAATATCACCAAAATCAATTCCCGGCACCTGGGAATAACCTTTCGCTACCAACCGAGCTTTGTATTTCTCCACCTTTCCGTCTGCATTTGTCTTCTTCTTCTTGAACACCCATTTCCTGCCAATGGGTTTCCCTCTAGCCAGCAACTTCACCAAATCCCAAGCCCCATTTTTGTGCAAAGATGCCATTTCATCAACCATGGCCTCTTTCCAGAGTTTTCCATCCTCTGAATCTACTGCTTCCTTCAAAGTTATGGGATCATCATCAGTAATAGATAAAGAAAAATTTGAATAGAAAGCAGATGGAGTATACCTTTCTGGCTACCTTATTTCTCGAACTGATCTTCTCACACCTGGAGTTTGTGGCTCTTCATCTTCTGATTCCTCCTCTGTTGTATAGTCTGATTCTTCCTCCTTTAGGTCAAACTCTATCTTCTCAGGTTCTTTTGGTTGGACTTCATGTTTAATAACATCTTTCACCTCTCTGAACACCACATCTTGGTTGTACACAACCTTCCTTGTTACTGGGTTCCAAATCTTATAACCTTTTAAACCATCCTTATACCCAATAAAGATGCACTTTTCAGATTTACTATCCAACTTGGTTCGTTTCTCCTTTGGAACATGTACATATGCATCACATCCAAATACCCTCAGATGTGAAAGAGAGGGTTTCTTACCAGTCCATACCTCTTGTGGAGTTTTATCCTCCAACACTGATGAAGGTGATCTGTTGACTAGGTAACATGCTGTCTCCACCGCCTCTACCCAGAATTCCTGTCCTAACCCGGCACCATTGAGCATGCTTCTTGCCCTTTCCATCAATGTCTTGTTCATTCTTTATGCAACTCCATTTTGCTGAGGTGTATATTGGGTAGTCTTCTGCCATGCTATACCACACTTATTACAGAATTCTTCAAATTCTTTACTGCAAAACTCTCCACCGTTATCTGTCCTCAGCACCTTTATCTTCTTCTCTGTTTGGTTTTCCACTAGAGCCTTGAATTCTTTAAACCTGTCAAAGACTTCAGATTTCTTCTTAAGGAAATATATCTATGTATTCCTTGAGAAGTCATCTATAAATGATACAGAGTACACAGACTTACCTAGTGATGGAACCTTCACAGGTCCAAACACGTCACTATGCACAAGCTCTAATATATGTTTCGCCCTCTTACCACCACAGGGGAAACTCACTCGATTCTGCTTCCCATATACACAATTTTCACAGAAATCAAAATCCAGCGAGTTGTTACTCATACCTTCTACCATACCTTTACCATGAAGTATTCGAAGGCCCTTTTCTCCAATATGTCCAAGCCTTTGATGCCACAACATGGTCTTCTCTCCAGAGACCACTAGATTTTCTGCTCCACTTTCAAGAACCACAAAACTATTGCACCCATCAACAACCATGCTATATTGCAGCTTGTACAGAGTTCCAATCTGAAATCCCCGCATCAATACCAGTGCTCCCCGAACCATATTGTAGGTATCCTTCTCGAACACTGTTTTTACACCTACATCATCCAACTTGTTTACAGAAATCAGATTTTTGACCAATGCAGGAATATGTAGAACACCCGGAAGTGTTCTAACCATTCCACCTTGCAACTTCAACTTTACTTTTCCACGACCAATGATTCTAGCCTTCCTATCGTCCCCAAAGAAGACATCACCACCATTGTATTTCTCATACTCGCAGAACCACTCTCTATGGGGAGTGAAGTGAAAGGATGCACCTGAGTCAATCAACCATGCCTCATGATCTACATGTGTACTTGAAGAAGCCAAGCACACATCCCCACCTTCATCTGAGGTGGTTTTCACCTCTGTAGAAGGAGCATCATCAGATCCCTTTCCTTTATCAGGAGCTTTAGATTTACAGTCCCTTTTGTAGTGCCCTTCCTTTCCACATTTCCAGCACACCACCTTTACAAGTTTTCCTAGAGATTTAGATCTCCCACTCGATAACTTATTTTTTTTTTCTGTTCTGTGACCATCCTCGTACAGACAAGGCATCACCATTCTGGCTCTCCATATTTTTTCGTCTCATCTCCTCCATCAGCAAGGATGAGACTATTTCATCAAACTCCAAGGTAGTTGCATTGCTACCTATTGCAATAACCAGACTATCCCATGACTCTGGTAGAGAACACAACAAACTGATGCACTTATCTTCATCTGAAATTTTAATATCAACAGATGCTAACTGACTTACCATAGTATTAAATGCGTTCAGATGCTTTGTCACCGAGTCTCCATATTTCATCCTCAGGTTATACAGCTTTTTCTGTAGGAATCGTTTATTCACCAGAGACTTAGATTGGTACAAAGTCCCTAACTTGTCCCAAAAAGCCTTCGTCGTAGCTTCCCCTGATACATTCAGCAATACTGAATCTGAGACACACAATCGTATTGTTCTCTTTTCCTTCCGATCCAACTTCTTCCATTCTTCATCAGACATTCCCGTTGGTTTAGTACCCAGATCTACCACGATCCACTGATCTTTATCCACCAATAGATCCTCCATCTTGAGTTTCCACAACTCAAAACTATGACCATTAAATTTCTCAATCTCTATCTTTCCACTGCTCGCCATCTTCTTTCACTACCAGAATCGATCTCACAAATTTCCCACTGAGCAGGGTCTACCACAGGCCCGAGCGAAACCCCTCAACAACAAAGGCATCCCCTTGAAGCCAAAACAACTCTGATACCAAATGTGGGTTTTAACCCGGTACAGAAATTACTTGCATATGAATTCTAAAACACATAAAATAAACAATGTGAGGGCATAACACATAAAACACATATACACAGATATTTTCCCCTGGATCCCAAAACCGGGACTACCAGCTTGATTTTTCATTATGTTCCTTTCAATGTTATAATATATATTTATACATGCCGAAGCATCCAATACCATGGATCGAAAACCATCGCGTCCAAAAACATGTGCAAAACTCATGCACAAAACCATAGGTGGTTCTGCCCAACCTAACATAGGTTCCAAAACCAAAATTTTCTGGGGTGCTACCTCAGACCCCATAGAGTGGGGTTACCTGCACCACTCAAACCCCATGTGACCCCCCCGCTACACAATCGGCGCAATAAAGGGGGGGCTCCGCCCTCCCTCTAACCCCCCGGTTAACTACGTGGGCAAGACTGGATTAGTTGATCATCACCTGTCAAAATTAGATCATTGACATAAAGAACAATGATCAATGGCTTACCTTCTACTATGTTGTGGTAAAGGTTCGCATCTACTTCACTCTTGGTGAAGCCCAACCTAGTGAAATAGATGTTGATCCTGGTGTACCAAGCATGAGGTGCTTGCTTCAGCCCATACAAAGCCCTCTTGATTTGGCACACATGCGACTCATGATCGAAGGTCTTGAAGCCTTCTGGCTGCTCAATGTACACCTCCTCCTCAATCTTCCCATTGAGGAATGCTATCTTCACGTCCATCTGATGGATCTTCCAACCCATCTAAGCTGATAATGCCAACATCAATCTGATAGATGAGTACCTTGCTATAGGAGCAAAGGTCTCATCATAGTCAATCCCCTCGACCTATGAGAAACCATGGGCAACAAACCTTGCCTTATGTTTCTCAACACTACCATCAGCTGCCTGCTTTACCTTGTAAGCCATCTGGAACTCACCACTGACTTTTCCTAAGGTCTTGGGACAACATCCCACACACAATTCCGAATGATAGAGTCGTACTCTTCTAGCATTGCATCAACCCAAACTGGTTGTTGCACTGCCTCCTTGAATGAAGAAGGCTCAGACTCTACACACTCCCCAACGAGGGCCATGTAACCAGTGTACCACTCAGGCGGCCTCCTCTGTCTGCGTTGAGAAGATGGTTGTCCCACATTCTCCCGCGCATCCAACATCAACCTGTCAGCTTCCCTTGAGCATTTCCACCCATCTCTAGAAGCCTCGGCATGAATGGATGTCTCCACTCTTGGATCCTCTGCATGCCGCTGCTCCACATCAATCTGAGGCTCCTCCTCCTTATGAATTGAAAGTTCCTTCTCTGCATGCAACTTGAGCTCCTCTCAAGTGATACTCACATGGCTTTTTGCTCATCAAACTTTAGATCTTTGTGTACCACTATCCTTTGATTAGTAGGCAGGAACACCTGATAGTTGTGGGGTGTATCCGTGTACCCCACAAGTATTCCCAACTCAGCTGTTGGATCTAGCTTCTTCCAGGAATCTTTGGTCACATGGTAATAAACCGATGATCCAAAGATTCGGAAGTGACTCACATCTGGTCGCTTCCCGGAAAAGGCCTCCATAGGTGTCTTCATTCCCAGTATATGGTGTGGGCTTCTGTTCTACAAGTATACTGTTGTATTGCATGCCTCAGCCCACAAATGCAGTGGTAGGCTTTGGTCATACAACATCGCTCGAGTTGCTCCGACAATCGATATGTTCTTCCTTTTGGCCACCCCATTTTGATGTGGGTTATGGGGTGTTGGCAACTCCCGTTTAATTCCTTCTGTAGCATAGAAGTCCTTAAACTGTTGGGAGACATACTCTCAACCATTGTCGCTATGCAAGGCTTTTATTTTCTTTCCAGATTCTTTCTCTGCCAAGGCTTTAAACTCACAAAACCTCAAGAAGGCCTTATCCTTCTTTTGCATAAAGTAGATCCAACATCTATGAGAAAAATCATCAATAAAAATAACATAGTACCATTTTTTAGTGGTGGAGGCTGTAGAGAATGGTCCACAAACATCTGTGTGAACTCGCTCCATGATTGCTCCAGCTCTACTGTCTCGATCCAGAAAGGAAGATTTTGTATACTTACCCAAGGTACAACCTTTGCATGTATCCGTCTGCTCCAGGTTTCCCTTGGGAAGTCCGGTATAAATCTGTTGCATGATCTTCAGGGATCCATGGTGCAAGTGGCCAAATCTTCTATGCCATAGCTCGCCAACATCTTGGCTCTGCACCATCTCATCTTTGGAACTCAATGCAACACAGTTGTCTATCTCCAGCTTGTAGATATTCTTTACTCGAATCCCGATTCGCTTGGTCTGTCCAGTGCCGATATGCCTCAGGAATACCTTTCCTTTACTAAAGAATACATCATAGCCTTTATCTTCTAGCCTAGCAATGGACACAAGATTCCTCTTTAGACCTGGTACATACTTTACATCAGTCATGGTTGTTAATGTCAATGTCTTCACACTGCCATCAGTGATCAAAATTTACTCTTTTGCATTTCATACTAGGAGTCCCATTCCGATGAGGTTGCATTCCATTAGGTCATGGATCTACTGATGGTAGGGTTTACTTCAGTTTTTCCCTCATGATATGTACTTTCTGACCTCCTTTCATACCTTTCAGTCAATGATTCATGCTCATTTTTAGTTTATTTCATCAATTACATAGGGTTTTGGTCTCATTAGATCTTAGGGTTTATGATCATGGTCAAATTTCAATGATTATTGCTAATAATCGTCAGCAAAGACATGAGGAGGTCAAATAATGTTCAGAAAGTCATAATTTGTTAATTTGTAAGCTTAATGAAGTTCTCACCTCAAAACTAGTTTTGAGGTGAAAACAGAGCATTTGTATTTTATCTTCAAATTTCATGTAATTTTGATGTTCTCATATGTAATAATGGTTCCATACTACTCATGGACATCTGGTGATCTTGCCAAAGTACTGTCATTGCAAAAACCAAATAATTTGAGCACCATTCCACCTATCAAAACACAAAAATTAACAGAGTATTTGAAAAAGGCACATAGACATTATAATAGTGGGTTTTCACCATCAAAAATCAAAAAGTGGAAAGTCATATAAAGCCCATCCTTCTATTTGTCATTTCATTATGCTAGTGTTGAGATTCAAAGTGCCAAAAGGAGAGCCAAGAAGTGATTTCAAGCAAAATTGTGCAAATACAAGTCAAGTGCTGCGTTTTTGTAAAAATTTGAGTGGCACTGCGCTTTTGAGGAGGGCATTGTGTTTCTGAGTTGGCACTGTGCACTTGGCAACATTTCCCAGTGTATTTTTACACAAGCACCGCGCTTTCAGAGTGGCGCTGCGCACCTGCCCAGCCAAGTGCCAAATCACCCAAATTGCTCTTGAACTGCCAATTCACCTCAAAATATTCATTTTCTCCCTCTTGAAAGTAAGTACAACTGTCATATCTACTGTGTTAGGGTTTTTATTGCCAAGTTTGGTGTCTAGCATATTTAAATCTAAAACCCTAGCTTCTATGGTGAAACCCTAGTTTTCCTCACTTATCTATTGTTTCATTTTCCCTATCTACTTTCCATTATTTCCTACACCTCATTCCCACATACCATATTTCCTAAATCCCATTCCCCTCATACATTTTCCCTAAATTCCTATTTACACTCTCTACCCTACTCACATCCCTAAACCCTTACTCCCATCCCTAAACTCTGTTCACACATACATTTTCACACTCTCTCTTCCATACACTCTACCCATTCCATTCCTCCATCCTATTTCCACACTATTATCCACAAAACAACCATATATAACCACATTTTGCAAAACCAAAGGAGAAAAATGGAAAGAGACAGTGATTATGAATATGAGCAAGAAACATTCAGTGACAGCTCCAGGGAGAGAAACATACCACAGAGGAAGCCTCATAAAGGAGGAAGAATTATTAGAGAAGAGCCTACTAGTTTGAAGGAGTTACAAGCCTGTCCACTTGCCATTTCTTGCTTTCAACACCGGGCATGCTTTGATTTTTATGAGATGATAGAAGAGTCAGATTTCATCATGAGTTAGCTAGGCAATTTGTGACACATTTGCACAGTAATGAAGTAACCCTTGCTGGAATAACCTTCACCATATCACCAACTGTCATCTCAAAGGCTACAGGAATTCCATATGTGGGTGAAAATTGGTACAAAGGTCAGGATATTGATGAGGAGTACTATGAGCCTTACATCAAGGCTAGATACAAAGACAAAATGAAGAGAGTATTCCCCTTCAAGTTTTTGGAAGAAAGATATGCTCCATTAATGAAAATCATTATCAAGTACTTCACTTGTGAAGGTAGGTTCTCCCGGTTGTAAGCCTATCACATTATAGTTCTCATGCATTTCACTAGAGTAAAGATGATGAATATCCCTTACCTCATGTTTAGAAACATTGAGAAGATGGCACATATTGTACAGAGGAAGCCATACCCCTAGCACTTGAATAGCATTTACCATTACTCTTTGATTAAAATCATTGTTCTACATCATCTAAACCTTCTTAACATTCCATGGGAGACTTTCATTTCTCATGAGATGTTCAAAGGCCCACAAATATTTTCATCAGTACATCATGAAGAAGGTGGACCTTCAAGCCATGAAAAAGTCAAAGAGACTGAAACTATTGCAGTGCTAGTGTTTGTGACATATAAGAGGGGTACTAGGAAACTTTTTGCAATTGCTAGGCAAGTATTATCTCCAAAAGATGTGGAAGGAGTCTCACCTTCTTCTTCAGGCCATAGGAAAATGCTATCTCCACAAGGTGTGGAATGGGCTTTGCCTTCTTCTTCAACAAAACAGCAATAGGTTGAGAAGCAAAGCAAGGGAAAAATTAAGGGCAAGAAAAAGGTGCAAGAGAAGGATCTTATTGATGAGCAGGAAAGAGATTTCAATCTTGTTGAGCATGAGGAGCCACAACAACACTTTACTCATCATGGAGTTGACATTATTGACTTGGAAGCTCAGGATCCGAAGACTGTCAAAGACATGATCATAAAGGAACAAGAAGCTGTAATACAATCCTTGTCAAATAACTTAGAGAGAGCTAAGTTCATCATCAAATATTTAGAGCAAGAAAACAAACAATTGAGTGACAAGCAAGTCCTCATGGAGCTGCAAATGATCAAAGAGAATAGACAAAAGGCCAAGGAGGTTAATGTCAAGTTGACTTCAATTGAACAAGAGATTGAGAATGATAGGTAAACTTGGCTTGAGAGGGTCAACATAAACCTTGAGGGGCTGATTGATAACGTCAACAGAGACAAGAAGATGCTTTGCAACATGGCCTACCATTACTCCACCCGAAACAAAATCACTAACATAAGGATCAAGAAACTTAAGGCTAGGTTGAGGAAGGCTTTAAAGAGAAAAAAGGAGCAAGATAAGTTGAAGATATTAGTTGAAGCCTCACTAGCCCATCAAAGCAACTAATGGTGGTGCCCCATGCCAAATCTAGACAAGTTTTGATGATTTTTTGTCTTTTTCAAATTTTGAAAATTTGAAAATAGGAAATTGGCCCAGAAGCACAGCGCCATCGGCGTTGTACTTTTCATTGGAGCACTTGTTGGGAGAAAGGCTTATATATATGGATTCACCATGATGATAGCATTCATCCCTGTAATTTTCAACAATTTTGGAGCAAAACTAGGTCACCAAAAGGTCAACAAACTACCAAACAATGACCTCTCTGCCTCTTTTTCGACACACAGAAGCAGCCTTGGGAGATTTCAGTTTTGAGGGGGCAAATGACCTCCAAATAAAAAAATTAAAGTTTTTCTAGAAACTAGATAGGAAGACCTTTCCAACGAGCCATCATGGGCTAAATTTGGCTAAGGGGAAGGCCTCCAATAGTGGGTGAAAGCGGCGTCACGCTTTTGGCTCATGGCACTGCACTTTTGACCAGTTTGCCAGAAAATCAAATTTTCACCTACTTTCACTGTAAGTTGACTTTCTATCTCTTTATGGATGATTTTATGATTGTAATTAATGAATTGGCATGTAAGTTTAATAGTGAAATGATCTTAGAGGGTAAATTCATCAGTTTGAGGTGGTTTTGGGGTCAATGAAGCAGTTTCCATGCTTATAGAGGCAAGTTGTTCCATTGCCTATATTCTTGTTCCCTGTTTGGAAATGGTTGTAACAGCTCCTTTTCTCTTGGTTTCGACACCTGATTGTCTAGCATAGGTGGTTTGATGTCTATATTATGTATTTTTTCTATAATTAGCAAAGGTTAGACTCTCTTGGATGCTCTGAGCTACATTGTACACCTTTATCAACAGTTTGGCAAGGAAATAAATTAGGATTTGCAGCTATTTTTATGAGATACTTGTGGTAAGGTGTTTTTGCATAGTTTCTTCTTCTGTTATCAATTTTTATCATGTTTTATGTGTGCCACAATCTAATTCATTGCTTTTAGCTGAATGACATCAAGATAGATAGGTTGAATTCATTGTTTACAGTGCTCTGCCTTGGGAAGCCATTCAGTTTTCTATGTTTCCAACTATTTGAGAAGGATACATGATCTTTGCATGCCCTCCTCATCTCCTCACCAGTCTTAGACCTCTCATCTCACTCAATTTCAAGTGCTAAAGCACCTACCTACCTCGCCCCATAAAACATCCTGCATCCTGACTTGATTTCCCGGACCCAAAACTGCCTTGCTCCATTTGATCCAGCAACAAAATCAACAAAATCAATCAAAAAACCTAGAGCTACTATACCTAGCCTAAAATCCCATCTGATCCAGTCATTTTGACTGAGATCCATAAAGGAGAGAGCCCTCTCCTGACCTGGTAGGGCTAGCTACCAGGTTAAGCTTGGTTTGTGGTTATCCTAGGATTTCCTTCTTTCAGCCTGAGGTCAATCTAGGCTCTAACATAGTGGTGACCATACTGGGGAATGAAAATCTCATTATACCCCAGTACTATTAAGAAGTTCTGAACTTTTGGATGATAAGTTTAGAATTCATTAGGCTGAAAAGTGGAAAGTTGTAAAGTAATATAAAAATCTTGAGAGCTTTGAACACACTGGCTTCAAGAAGATACACCAAGTCTAATCCTGATCCAGATCCTCCTCCCATATTTGAAAATCCTAATCTCATTCCGCGTATTCTTAGACAAGAAAGTTCACCAAGTCCTAGACCTATTTTTAGATTTCATTCATGCCCGGTCGAGTGGATGTTCCTTGAAGATCTCCCTTTTGACGAGTATTTTGGTCTCTCTCTGTTTAGAACCACATCTGATAGTGAATTGCTAGACATAGTCCCAGACCCAGAATTCACCAAAGAGCTTGAAATCGAACGGGCCAAATTGTTAAGTAACCGAAACCTTCGGAATTCCCCTCAGTCATCCCTCACTACTGATAGAATCCCTGAAATCTTTGACTTGGATTCAAAATCTTTTGCCTCATCATCATTTCCCCATATTTCCAAAGATCATCCCTCATCTCCATTCATACCTTCACTCCCTCATCAACCTATCATTACCCCTCAAACACCCATCACCTCTATTACATCATCTGCCCTTGTTGTCATAAATCCCCCTGTTTCCGTAAGACCAATTTCAAATCTGCCTCGAGTCATGGCTGCCAGATATGCAACTCTCGTTCTGCCTCAAAATTTGGATGATATGCCCACTAATTACCAAAGTAAGATACCTATTTTCGATGCTACTTAAAGTATCACAGCGTAGCAACATGTTGATAGGATGAATGACTTCTTTGACCTTCATGAGGTAGATGCAGAAAATGTGTTCATGAGATTATTTGTACAAAGTTTTGGAGGCGAGGTTCGAAAGTGGTTCAGAGCATTACCAGCGGCCTATATCAATACTTTGCCGGTTCTCTCTAAACAATTCATGGACTGATGGGAGGTAAAGAAAAACCCGCTCCAAATTTCAATGTAGTTTATAATGCTATTCCGGCTAACATTAAACCATCGATGGGGTTAGCATTGATTAAATTTCCAGACGGTTTCAATGCTAATATGACATATCAGTTGCAGGAAAGAGATCCTACCACACTTGAGGATATGTAGAAGAACGCTATGAGTGTAGAGGCAAATCTACTGGCCAAAAGAGAAAGGATGAAAACTGAAAAGAAGGTGACTATAATGGAAGAAGCATCTTCCTCAGATGTTAAGGCAGATAATATTCTCCGGAAAATTGAGAAAATGTTTGACCAGTTGACAGTTGCAGACAAGCCTGAAACCACAATCAGAAATCCAAACTTCAGAGGACAACAGCAACCTCAATTCAGGATTAAACAAAGGGAGCAAAAGGCACAAGATCAGTCGGCACAACAACAACAGGTCAGAACTCCTTTGCAGCAAAACTATGTGCATGGAATAGAGGATGAGGATGATGATGATCCGGTGGTTGAGGCGAATCATTTCTTTACTGCTGATGGTTTGCCCATTTTTCTCACGGAAGATGAAGAATATTCAGAGGTCTCAGATGCCCAAAGGGATGAAGACTACATACTAGCAAATGAGGCAGTTTTGGAGGATGAGTCAGATGATTATCAGCGAGGATATATGAATGCATTAATAGCATAGCAGAAACAATATTCATTGAGAAGCAGAGATGTACCAGCTAGTCCAGTTCAAAAGAGAAAGGTAGCACAATCCAAAAATGATTCCTAAAACATTCAGAAGAAAGGGAAAGAGCCTGCTGATCTAACTTCCAGCAAAGGACCATCTACGAATAGCATTGCAAATGAAAAGAATAATCAGCAAAGTGCAGCAAAAGAAAAAATCGAAAAGAATGACCTTCTATTCAAAGAGGTAGACAAAGTTTCCACTTTTAGTTTAGAAAATGAGATTGCTAAATTAAAAGTTTCAATTCCTTTGACTGAATTGATTAAAAACAACAGCTATAAACACCAGGTGTCCAAATTTTTTCACATAGATCCTTTATCTGATATGGTCAATGTAGAAGATGATTACCCTGAGCTCATTTTTGGCCCTGCCTTAGAAGGTTAGTATGAGGATAGTGAAGTTCCTCCATTCTATATAGGCCTTAGACTACACGAGTATGTCCTCCACAATGCCATGTTTGATTCCAGAGCTTCCCATAATCTGATGCTAAAAGCCATTAAGGAGAAACTGGGCCTTGACATTACTCAAAAATATCATGACTTGCATTCTTTTGATTCCGGTAGAGTCCATTGTATTGGTCTTATCAAAGACTTGGTGGTATCTCTAGATCAAATCCCATCCAAGAATGTTCCGATGGATGTGGTTGTCGCGGACATTCCACCACAGTTTGGTATGCTTTTGTCCAGATCGTGGGGTGCGAAGCTTAAAGGGAATTTACAACTAGATTTATCCTATGATACCATTCCCATGTTTGGCCAATTGAGAAAACTATACAGGGAGAAGAAAATGAAATACATGATTACAAGCAAGGAGAAACTGCGTAATCATCCAATTAATGTTGTACATACAGATTTAGAGTCATTTTTATTATATTTAGATAGTGGTTTGAATGATGTTGACAGTTAGTTAGTTGAAGTAGAAGATGTTCCAGATATTTCAGAAAATTTCATAGCAGTCCTTGATTAAGAAAGACATAAAATTACAAGTACTTCCAAGCAGTCTACATACCGACAGCAACAAAAAGATAGTGAACAACAGAAAAATGAAGAGGTTAGTCAAAGTAAGAAAGAGAATGAAATAGAATTTCAGCATTTAGAATAAGAAGAGGGCCTATGGAGCATGGATTTTGATGGAGCCGTGGGTAAGGATGGTGCCGACATAGGGATTTGGATTCGCAGCCCCGCTTTCCAGCCAAATAAAGTTCCTAGTAATGTTATAATATGTTCATATAAATTGGTCTTTGACTGTTCTAACAATGAAGTTGAATATGAAGCATTGATTGCAAGGTTGAAAATTCTGAAAAAGTTGATTGAATGCAAAAAGGATATCAATATATGGAGATTCGGAGCTGATAATCAAGCAATTTAAGGGTGAATATGAAGCTAAACACTCACGAATGAGAGCCTATCGAAATGTAGTTTTAGATATCTTATGTATGTTTCTAGAATATACTTTGACAGCAGTACCTCGTACTCAAAATGTTATTGCAGATTCACTTGCCACTGCTGCAAGTAATTTGAAGATTCCGATGAATTCCAACAACAAGTTTGAGATTCATGTCAAACACCGTCCTGCTGTTCCAGACAATTTAAGGTATTGGCAATTGTTTTGGGATGATAAGGAGATCAATACCTTTTTGCAGAATGAAGGAAACTACAAGGATGCTTCCATAGATGTTGACTATGATACTGAAGAACCAAAAATTGAGGTGAATCAAATGGAAATATTGTAGCTGAAAGACAACATTATCCCTAAAGGTCTCATACCTTTAGAAGAACTTTTTGATCAAGATGATGTGGCTAGAAAGCCAGGCTTGGTGCCTACAGACAAAGGTGTTGAGGATGTTAATCTTGGAAAAGTAGATAAGCGCAAGTTTGTGAAATTGTCCAAAACATTGTCTCCCGAGGTAAATTCTAAATATGTTAGATTGTTATCTGAATTTGCTGATGTGTTTGCTTGGGATTATTCAGATCTAAAGGTGTAAAACAAAGAAATAATTCAGAACACTATTCCCATCAAGCCAAATTAGAAGTCATTCAGACAAAAGCTGAGAAGAATCAATCCCAAGTGGATGCCTTCCTTTGAAAAAGAGGTGAAAAGATTATACAAGGCTGGTGTAATTGTCACAATCAGATTTTCTGATTGGATTTCGAACCTTGTTCTTGTAAGAAAGAAGACCAGCAAGATCAGATTGTGTATCGATTTCCAGAATCTAAATAAATTATCATTGAAGGACAATTACCCACTGTTGAAGATGGATCATATCGTCCAGAGACTGGTTGGAGCATCGCGCATGTCACTACTCGATGGATATTCATGGTATAATCAAATTCTAGTGCATGAAGATGAACGAGATGAGACTACATTTACTACCCCTTGGGGAACTTTTCATTATGCTAAAATGCCATTTGGTTTGAAAAATGATGGAGCCACATTTCAGCGTGCAATGGACATCGCTTTTTCCAATGAAAAAGATGTATTTCTGGTTGTATATTTAGATGATTTGACAGTGTTTTCAGGTTCAGATGATGAGAATCTTCACCATTTAAGGATTGTGTTTCAGCGATGCAGGAAATTTGGGATATCACTCAATCCGAAGAAAAGTCTCTTTGCCATGGATGAAGGGAAGTTGCTTGGTCATATTATCTCAAAGGAAGGAATTTGCATTGATCCTTCAAGGGTAGAAGTAATTCAGCAGATAGATTTTCCCAGGAACAAAAAATAGATACAAGCTTTTAATGGTAAGATGAATTTCTTACAAAGATTTGTACCCAATCTAGTTGAGCATTTGAGAGAAATTACTAATATGTTAAAGAAGGACAGCGTGGTAAAATGGACGGAGGAAGCTATGAAATCTTTTAATCTGGTAAAGTATGCTTTATCTATAGCCCCAGTTTTGATTAGTCCCGATTATACACAAGATTTCATTTTATTCTCATTTGCATATGAGCATACCATGGTAGCAGTTTTAATGCAAAAGAGAGATCATCTAGAAAATCCCATTGCATTTTTTAGCAAGACTATTAGAGATGTTGCTTTGCGGTACAACATAATTGAAAAACAGGCTCTTGCTCTTTTCAAAGCTTTGAAGGACTTCAGAGTGTATATTTTACACTCACACATCATAGCATACATTCCTAATGCAGCGGTTAAGGATGTGCTGATACAAACTAATCCAGAAGGAAGGCGGGTAAAATGGATTACAGCAATGTTAGAATACGATCTGGAGATCAAGCCTACAAAGTTGATCAAAGGACAAGGCCTGGCAAGGTTAATGGTGGAATCAAATCTGCATGCTTTAGATATAAATCTTATCACAACCATGTTGGAAGATGAAGAAGAAAGCTCCCTGATTCAAGTGTCTGAAATGTTCCTTCAGTCACCATGGTATTCAGATATCATGTATGTACTTCAGCACCTCTTTCCACCTCTGGGGATGACAAAGAAAAAGGTAGATCTCTCAAACTTACAGCTGCCAAATTCTGCATTTTGAATAATGCGCTTTATTTGAAGGAGCCAGGAGGAGTTTTGCTGAACTATTTAATTGAAGATGAAGCCCAGCAGGTGATGAGTGACTTTCACAAGGGTGATTGTGGTGGTCACTTGTTCTGGAAGACAACAACAAACAAAATATTGAGAGCGGGTTATTACTGGCCAAACTTATTTGCAGATGTATACAAAACAGTGATGAGCTGTCATGAATGTTAGGTCTTTCAAGGTAAAATAAAATTGTTGCCTCTTCCTCTAAAACCAGTTGAGGTCAATGGACCCTTTCAGCAGTGGGGACTCACTTTTATCAGGGAAATCCATCCAACATCGTCGGCGTAGCACAAATGGATCCTAACAGCGACCGTCTATTTTACCAAGTGGATTGAAGCAATTTTGACCAGACAAGCCACAGATACGGTAATCATTCAATTTTTGGAATGAAATATTTTATCTCGTTTCAGTTTTCCTAGTAAAATCATCACCGATAATGCAACCACATTCAAATCAAAGAAGATGATCGATTTTTGCAGCAAGTATAAGATTACTTTGGGTCATTCTACCACATATTACCCACAGGGAAATGGTCTGGTTAAATCATCCAATAAGTCATTGGTGAACATCATCAAGAAGATGCTAGAAATAAATAAGAAAGGTTGGCACAAAAAGTTAGTTAATGCCTTGTGGGCTGACAGAGTGAGCCAGAAGAATTCCATAGGTATGTCTCCATTTGAATTAGTTTATGGCATTGACAATTTTTCCAACATCTCTTGCGGTTCCGGTTGTGAAACTTTTACAGGAGGCGGGCAGTGAGGAGGATGACTTTCAGCGAAGAATAAATCAGATGATCCATTTACAACAGACAAGGGAGGAAGTTTTCCAAAACACTTTCAAGTTGCAGGAGAAAATAAAAAAGATCTAAGACCATAAACAAAAGCAGATAAATTCCATCTTGAGGATGTAGTGTTGCAGTGGGATGCTAGGAATGAAGATAAGGGCAACCATGGTAAGTTTGAAAAATTATGGAAAGGACCCTATAAGATTGCAAAATACAGAGGAAATAATGCATTCTTGCTAAAGGAAATGGATGGACAAGATTGTTTAGGAGGGCCAGTCAATGGTAGGCTCATGAAGCTCTACTTCTTCTAAGGTGATTTCTGAAATCATGATGTGATCATTGTATATACCATTTTCCTTTTTCATTGCAAGTTTTCAAAAGGTACACAGTCATTTTAGCTTGGGACCCGAGGTGAAGGCTATAAAGTTGAGTGATTTGTATCAGTTTATGTGTTTATTTCAGTGTTTAGTCACAGTTTGAGTCTTGAGTCAGTTTGCATAGTGTCGGTTTCAGTTTTTGAAGTGTCTTGACTTTGTTTCCCAATGGATGAGGCACTAGCCTACATGTTCCTAGAGATCTATGGTTCTTGGCACCTCCAAGGAGCTACTATCCCCATTGGAGCCAATGTTAGTGTCAGTGTCTTCACACTGCCGTCAATGATCAAAATTTACTCTTTTGCATTTCATATTAGGAGTCCCATTCCGATGAGGTTGCATTCCATTAGGTCATGGATCTACTGATGGTAGGGTTTACTTCAGTTTTTCCCTCATGATATGTACTTGCTGACCTCCTTTCATACCTTTCAATCAATGATTCATGCTCATTTTTAGTTCATTTCATCAATTACATAGGGTTTTGGTCTCATTAAGTCTTAAGGTTTATGACCATGGTCAAATTTATGTGATTATTACTAATAATAGTTAGCAAAGATATGAGGAGGTCAAATAATGTTCAGAAAGTCATAATTTGTTAATTTGTAAGCTTAATGATGTTCTCACCTCAAAACTAGTTTTGAGGTGAAAATAGAGCATTTGTATTTTATCTTCAAATTTCATGTAATTTTAATGTTCTCATATGTAATAATGGTTCCATAATGCTCCTAGAAATCTGGTGATCTTGCCAAAGTACTGCCACTGCAAAAATCAAAGAATTCGAGCATCAGTCCACCTATCAAAGCAAAGAAACCAAGCATAAAAGAAAAATAGAGTATTTGAAAAAAGCACATAGACATTATAAAAGTGGGTTTTCACCATCAAAAATAAAAAAGTGGAAAGTCATATAAAGCCCATCCTTCTATTTGTCATTTCATTATGCTAGTGTTGAGATTCAAAGTGCCAAAAGGAGAGCCAAGGAGCGATTTCAAGCAAAATTGTGCAAATACAAGTCAAGTGCTGCGTTTTTGGAAAAATCTGAGTGGCGTTGTGCTTTTGAGGAGGGCGTTGCATTTCTGAATTGGCGTTGCACACCTGGTAGCTTTTCCCAGTGTATTTTTACATAGGGGCTGCACTTTCAAAGTGGTGCTACACACCTGTGTGAGGCGCTACGCTTCTGCCCAGCCAAGTGCCATATCGCCCAAATTGCTCTAGAACTACCAATTCACCTCAAAATCTTCATTTTCTCCCTCTTGCAAGTAAGTACAATTGTCATATCTACTATGTTAGGGTTTTGATTTCCAAGTTTGGTGTTTATCATATTTAAATACAAAACCCTAGCTTCTAGGGTGAAACCCTAGTTTTCCTCACTTATCTATTGTTTCATTTTCCCTATCTACTTTCCATTATTTCCTACACCTCATTCCCACATACCATATTTCCTAAATCCCATTCCCCTCATACATTCCCCCTAAATTCCTATTTACACTCTCTACCCTACTCACATCCCTAAACTATGTTCACACATACATTTTCATACTCTCTCTTCCATACACTCTGCCCATTCCATTCCTCCATCCTGTTTCCACACTGTTATCCACAAAACAACCATATACAACCACATTTTGAAAAAACAAAGGAGAAAAATGGAAAGAGACAATGAGTATGAATATGAGCAAGAAACATTCAATGACAGCTCCAGGGAGAGAAACATACAGCAGAGGAAGCCTCATAAAGGAGGAAGAATTATCAGAGAAGAGCCTACTAGTTTGAAGGAGTTACAATCCTGTCCACTTGCCATTTCTTGCTTTCAACACTAGGCATGCTTTGATTTTTGTGAGATGATAGAAAGAGTTAGATTTCATCATGAGTTGGCTAGGCAATTTATGACACATTTGCACAATAATGAAGTAACCCTTGCTGGAATAACCTTCACCATATCCCCAGCTTTCATCTCAGAGGCTACAGGAATTCCAGATGTGGGTGAAAATTGGTACAAAGGTCAAGATATTGATGAGGAGTACTATGAGCCTTACATGAAGGCTAGATACAAAGACAAAATGAAGAGAGTATTCCCCTTCAAGTTTTTGGAAGACATATATGCTCCATTGATGAAAATCATTATCAAGTACTTCACTTGTGAAGGTAGGTTCTCCTGGTTGTATGCCTACCACATTAGACTTCTCATGCATTTCACTAGAGTAAAGATGATGAATATCCCTTACTTCATGTTTAGAAACATCAAGAAGGTGGCACATATTATATAGAGGAAGCCATACCCCCAGCACTTGAATAGCATTTACCATTACTCTTTGATTAAAATCATTGTTCTACATCAGCTGAACCTTCTTAACATGCCATGGGAGACTTTCATTTCTCATGAGATGTTCAAAGGCCCACAAATATTTTCATCAGTACATCATGAAGAAGGTGGACCTTCAAGCCATGAAAAAGTCAAAGAGACTGAAACTATTGGAGTGCTAGTGTTTGTGACATATAAGAGGGGCACTAGGAAACTTTTTGCAGCTGCTAGGTGAGTATTATCTCCACAAGGTGTGGAAGGGGTCTCGCCTTCTTCTTCAGGCCATAGGAAAATGCTATCTCCACAAGGTGTGGAAGGGGCTTTGCCTTCTTCTTCAGCAAAACAGGTACAGGTTGAGCAGCAAAGCAAGGGCAAAAATAAGGGCAAGAAAAAGGTGCAAGAGAAGGATCTTAGTGATGAGTAGGAAAGAGATTTCAATCTTATTGAGCATGAGGAGCCACAACAACACTTTACTCATCATGGAGTTGACATTATTGACTTGGAAGCTCAGTATCCGAAGACTATCAAAGACATGATCATAAAAGAACAAGAAGCTGAAATACAATCCTTGTCAGATAACTTAAAGAGAGCTAAGTTCATCATCAAATATTTAGAGCAAGAAAACAAACAATTGAGTGACAAGCAAGTCCTCATGGAGCTGCAAATGATCAAAGAAAACAGGCAAAAGGCCAAGGAGGCTAATGTCAAGTTGACTTCAATTGAACAAGAGATTGAGAATGATAGGGAAACTTGGCTTGAGAGGGTCAACATACACCTTGAGGGGCTGATTGAGAAGGCCAACAGGGACAAGAAGATGCTTCGCCACATGGCCTACCATTACTTGACCCGAAACAAAATCTGTAACATAAGGATCAGGAAACTTAAAGCTAGGTTGAGGAAGGCTTTAAAGAGAAAAAAGGAGCAAGATAAGTTGAATATATTAGTTGAAGCCTCACTATCCCATCAAAGCAACTAATGGTGGTGTCCCATGCCAAATCTGGGCAAGTTTTGATGATTTTTTGTCTTTTTCAAATTTTGAAATTTTGAAAACAGGAAATTGGCCCAGAAGCACAGCGCCACCGACACTGTGCTTTTCCCTGGAGCACTTGTTGGAAGAAAGGCTTATATATTTGGATTCAACATGATGAGATCATTCATCCCTGAAAGTTTTAGAAATTTTGGAGCAAAACTAGATCACCAAAAGGTCGAAAAACTACCAAAAAATGACCTCTCTGCCTCTTTTTGGACACACAGAAGTAGCCTTGGAAGATTTTAGTTTTGAGAGGGAAAGTGACCTCCAAATGAAAAAATTCAAGTTTTTCTAGAAACCAGAGATGAAGACCTTTCTAAGGAGCCATACTAGGATAAATTTGGCTAAGGGGAAGGCCTCCAAAAGTGGGTGGAAAGCGGCGCTGTGCCTTTGACCAGTTTGCTAGAAAATCAAAATTTCCCCTACTTTCACTGCAAGTTGACTTTCTCTCTCTTCATGGATGATTTTATGATTGTAATTAATGACTTGGCATGTAAATGTAATAGTGAAATGATCTTAGAGGGTAGATTCATCATTTTGTGGTGGTTTTGGGGTCAATGAATCAATGTCCATGCTTATAGAGGCAAGTTGTTCCATTACCTATATTCCTATTCCTTGTTTGGAAATGGTTGTAACAGCTCCTTTTCTCTTGGTTTCCACCCCTTATGGCTAGCATAGGTGGTTTTATTTCTATATTATGTATTTTTTTTCACTAGCAAAGGTTAGACTCTCTTGGATGCACTAATCTACATTGTACATCTTTATCAACAGTTTGGCAAGGAAATAAACCAGGATTTGTAGCTATTTTTATGGAATACTTGTGGTATGGTGTTTTTGCATAGTTTCTTCTTCTGTTATCAGTTTTTCTCATGTTTTATGTGTGCCACAATCTAATTGATTGCTTCTAGCTGAATGACATCAAGATAGATAGGTTGAATTGATTGTTTACAGTGCTCTGCCTCGGGAAGCCATTCAATTTTCTATATTTTCAATTGTTTGAGAAGGATACATGATCTTTGCATGCCCTCCTTAGCTCCTCACCAATCTTAGACCTCGCATATCACTCAATATCAAGTGCCAAAGCACCTACCTACCTCGACCCATAGAACACCCTGCATCTGGACTTGATTTCCTGGACCCAAAAATGCCTGGCTCCATTTGATCGAGCAACAAAATCACAAAATCAATCAAAAACCCTAGAGCTACTATACCTAGCCTAAAATCCCATCTGACCCAGCAATTTTGACTGAGATCCATAAAGGAGAGAGCCCTCTCCCGACCTGGTAGGGCTAGATACCAGGTTATGCTTGGTTTGTGGTTATCCTAGGATTGCCTTCTTTCAGCCTGAGGTCAATCTAGGCTCTAACAAGGGTGAGAGGAGCTCCATGCTCCCTCTGAAACACAACCATACCTTCATCTAAAACATGGTACTTTTCATCATCTCCCATCTCAATCCACATCTGGAGATCCTTCTCCTCCAAGGTACTGAAAAGATTCTTGTCACCTGACATATGGAATGAAGCTCCACTGTCCAGGTACCAAACACATCCCACCATGGATTAAACCATGCATGTGATGAGAGAGAAATCCAACTCAAACTGTGAGGACAGTGCCTCACCTTCAGTTCCCTTCGAGGATCGCTTCTTGGATTTCTTTTGTGGAAAATTCGTAGCATAATGGCCCACCTCATGACAATGAAAGCATCGCACCTTCGATTTATCAAACTTCTTCCGACCATGGGAAGAATTGGATTTGGAATGGGATGCCTTCCCTTTCCCCTTCCTCACCTTACTCGATAAGGCTAGATTTTCCTCATCATCTTGCTTTGATGAGGATCCTGCTTCTTCTTATCTCCTCCTGCATTAGATCTGGCCAAAGTCGTTCCCAATATGGTAGTTTTTCTCTTCCATTTACCGAGTCTTGGTAGCTATGCCAACTCTTAGGAAGACCGAGAAGTGCAAGACTCACCATGTCATCATCGGCCATCGTGATCCCTATACTTCCAAGCTCATCCCTGCTGGTGGTGAGCTTGTTCAGATATGTAGAGATCGTGTCACCCTTTTCACACTTGATTTTCCAAAGCTTGTCTTTCAACGCCAACTTCCTCTGATTGCTGTTATTCTGATATAGATCTTTCAATGTTTTCCACATCGAAAATGGTGTCTCCTTCCAATGGAGACTCGAGACCATGTGGTCTCAAACTCCCTCCAGAAGGATTCTCCTTGGTCTAGCCACACATTTCTTCCATTTCACCAATTTTGTAGCATTAGCTGCTACCGGCTTGGGGACTTCTTGATCAATGAAGTCCTTTAGACCGTTATCCTCTAATACTGCTTCCATGTGATTCTTCCAGGCTATATAATTCAAGTTGCCATCAAGGGCATACTCGAGTCTTAAACTGTTGAATTCCATTGGTGAAATTGAGATGTGATAAGAACTCGATTTCTATATTCATGAACCTCAAACTTTGAACTTATCCCTTCTTGTATACTGTTCTTTGCTTTGATCACCTTTTCTTTGGTACCATGTAGAATTTCCCACTATAGATCAACAGATTATGTAATATACTAAAGCAAAATACTATATCTACTTCTACAACAAACTTGCAGAAGCTTAATCAATTTTGAGCAAGATCAAATAGAACACATATAATAGATGAAGAGAAAGAAATCACACATGAACACAGAAGAATACACTGGGGAAAGCCTCAGCTAAAAACCCCGATCTTTGTATTATCATACAAGTGGAAATATGTTCAGATTAAACAAAGAATCAGCGCACAAGCTATCCTGCTCTCAGTACAATCGAACAATACAGCTCACAGACTGAATAGACATGAGATATGCCTTCACTCAGTGCTCCAAGCCTCCTATTTCCTTACGTTGTTTTCCTTGGGGTCCAATGCTACCACCTGTGTGAATTGGCCTCATCACACACTCACCAAACCTAAAGGTAACTGCGCAATCTCCAAGGAATGAATTCCTTTTGCATGAAAGAGATATCCTCCATGGAATATTCCTGAAACTGATAATACATTGTCCCATCATCTGATCCCAACTGGGTCTCTGTCTCAACTGACATGCATGGGTTATTTATGAGAGAATATTCAGTTATTTGAAGTGCAGCAGTTACATGCATGCATGCATTAACTAATTGAACTCGCAATTAGTTCAACAAACTATTTGAACTAATCTAACTAGACTTAACTCAGTTAACTGAGCTAACTAATTACAACTCAAATTACAACTCATCCTTATCTCTTTAACTAAGGGATAAATTCCTCAATCAATGGGATAACTGTTGCATGTCCTCACATAGACTTCATGTTTGATTTTCTCCAACTAATTAACTCAAGATTAATTAATTAATTATTAATCAAACAACTGCTAAGAACAAATTCGAATTTTACTTCTCAATTTTAGTTCAAGGTCTAACTAAAATAGGAAGGTATCTCGAAATGATATTTATAGCAGTGCTTTTTTTAGCACTTCTATATTTAGCATTTCTTGTTGCTATTTTCAACACCAACCGTTGAACCGCTTCGCCTTCCAAGGTCGGCCCTATTGATTTGTGTAGTTTGGGAGGTACTCTAAGCCCGAGGGTTAAGGGTTTGGATGGAAAAGCACCACAAGGGTAGCTTGTGGGCTTAGAATGCAAGTATGGTGTTATGGCATCCATCATGTTTTGCGGCAAAACCATGATGACGTCACGGCATGTGATGGATGAGGATGATATTCCTTGGAAGGACGATTCCAATTCAACGAAAATTGTCTGAATCTAAGTTTTTGTTAGAGAGATATGAATTTTTGAAGTTGAGTAGTAATTATTGGTTGTCAAGTAGGCCAACTTGAGAGCCAATGGATGTGTCACTTCAAATGTGACATTGAGCCCTTCTTTATGGTATATATAGATGGTGATATGAGAGTGATAAAGGCATCCATCTTGTGCAACATTCATCCAAGATAGCTATGAAATTCGGATCCCCTAGTTGCAGCAAGAAAAGGGTCAAGGGGTAGCATGAGAATAAGTCTGAATTGAAGGCCAAGGAGCAACGTAGGAGAGGTCTGTTTGGAGGTCGAGTTCTGGGCAATATTATGGACCTTCTAAGGGCTGTTTGAGGGCTAAAAAGGTAGTTGTTCTAGGGTCGATATGCTAGGCTACTAGGCTGAGGAGTAGAGGATATTATGCTAATGTTTAGGAGTTGGGGATTGTTTGAAGGGTTGTTCACTACAAGACTATTGTGTGTTAGGCTATAGGCCATAACACCACATCAGGGGCTTGCATAGTGCATGTTAAGTGGTTGGTGTATGCCTTAGATAAAAGCGCAACAAGGAAGAGTCCTTCTAGGGTATGTCACAGTTGATTTAAGGCATGTTTGGGGAATGTCAAAGGAGTTAAGGGCTACAATAACTGCCCTAACCAGCACTATCACAAACAACAGTATGCAAACATAAAGTACAACGGTGTTTTTTCGAGGAACGTTGGGTCAAGAAGTGACTAGTTTGGATCAGATTTTTGTGCAGCCTGTTGGTGCCATGTAGATGTCATTCCATGGTGGTGAAGTGTCATCTTAGGAGCATAATCAACAATGACGAGATTCGGTGTCATAAGACTGTTGGAGGGTAGCGTGTTGGCTACCCAAAGTAGCCATAGACAAGCTATCTTGAAGGACAGAGAGAAGTTGAAGGTTGGGTAAAGGATGTTGTTGAAGGGAAACACTTTGATGGACTAAAGTTGGTGCTAGCATGCCAGATTAGAGATTAGGAATTAGGCCTACCTAGAGAGTAGTTTGATGAACCCGTGTTCATTGTACCAGACGTGACTTGCAGCAGTGATAAGAGGCATCCCTCTTGGAGTCTCGATGTGTAGATGCCTTGATGGACTAAGGCACTACTAGTGAGCAATATGAAAGTGAAGGATTGACAGGACAAGATATGACATAGAAGTTGCAGTGAAGTTTGTCATTATATCATGTATACCATAGACTATTTTATTATTCAGATTTGGTTTAATATAACAAAGATTAGGATTGTACATATTGTACAATTTTAATTAAAACTATGTATATTGTGCATATGTGATCTACTGCATATGTGTACAAAGTAGTTTATGGTTGAGATTCTTGGTTTGGTAGCGTTAGTGATTTTAAGACTCTAACCTGGACCCAAGGTCGTGTAAATTCAATAGGACCAAGTGCCATGTGTAGGTCGATCTGCATATAATATTACATCAGTCCCTTCTCCATTTTTATCATGTCACTACCCCATCACATGTTGCTACCTCTCACATCGGTCATGCCATCCACTCACCCAACTTCACAAGACAGTTCCGCACATGGGCGCCTCGACCGTCTCGGGTGTGCGCTTACCCAGGTGCCCGACTCAGGTCATCCAACACGCTCTCTCCTAATGTGCCTATTCACCCACCGTGCATGTCTTCTCGAACTCGTCCACCAGTCGCCCATCGCACCACTCACTTGTAGTAATGGGTGGGCACCTGCCCAACACGACACACCTGATACGTGTGCACCCATTGTCACACATAAATAAACATCTACCTCCGAGTTTCCTTTAACCGAAAGTTCCAACCTGAGTCGCCATTAACTGAACACGGCCACTCGTCACACATCTCGGGTGCTCGCACACCTTTAACCACGGTCATTGGTTTTTCGACTCTCACAGGCGCTCTCCAACTTGAGGCTGTGACATCCTCCACCACTCTAAAAGAAATTCACCCTCGACAACACCATCTCAGAAAACTCCATGACTAAGACATATCCACATATGTGGGCACCTAGATAGCTCCACCGATGAATTTCTCCATGCTTAGATATCGTCAAACTCTGTAACAAAAGCATGTTATGGATCCCCCTTATGATGGTTATTAGTCGGGTAGTTAATCCAACCATAAAATCGCCTCCATAAGAATGCATGCTCCTCACATCAAAATGACCATCTTCAAATCCTATGGTCAATCGTGTCCATCTCACCCCAAGTGCCTGCTCATAAAGTCATAGAGAGAACTCATTTCTATGAGCACAAGACAATGAGCCTCCTCCCCAGGTCAATTTAGAAAGAGGGAGGGGATGGGCAAGCCGAAGGTTATCCATTCTCCTTCTTTGATAACTCAATCCATTTATCTAGATATTTCTCCTCCAGTCTCTGCACCAATGTTTCCCAGCTCTCTTCCTAAGTCTCTGGTCTAACATCTATGTTTCCTTCCACTACCCCTAGCCTGCCTATCAAATCCAGGATACTATCAGACAATGCCCTGATAAGTTGTGTCTACTCCATGAGTTTTGTGTCTGTAGTGGAGAACCTCTCATAGAGTTCTTCATCTCACTTGATTTCCTCCACATTCATCATTTTCAATTTACACCCAGCTGACATAAATAGCACGGTAGGTACCCCTAAAGGTTCATTCTCCCATCCATCATAAATGTACAACTTCTTCATACGTGGCACCATAATAGCCTCATATTTCTTCAAAAATTACATTCCCAATATTGTTTCATAGTCATCCATCTGCACAATCATGAATTCGATCTTCCGAGACCACTCACCAATGCTCAAATCCACATTCTCTACAATGCCAATGACTTTATCTGGTGGAGAGTTCACTTCTTTAAGACGACCTTGGGTTGGTGAGAAATTCAAGCCAAATTTCCTCACAACTTCCTCTTTGATGAAGTTATGAAACCCACCACTGTCCACCATAGTGAATCAAGTCCCTTGCCCAACCTTCATATCAACATACTCTAATTTGTTCCTTTCAAGATCACACCTTGGGACAACCTTCATTGCTATTGTAGCTCCAAAAATATGCATCATCCCAATCATTGGTTCCTCCTTCTTCTTCTTCACATCGGTTTTTGAGGCTACTGCCACCATCAATATAGAAGGACAATTCTTCACAATGTGGTCCTCTCCGCACAACCAACATTTCAGAGGCCTCTTCGTTTTCAGCTTGCCACTCAATCTCAAATGCTCCTCCTTTGTAGTCTTCTCTCTCGGTTTATTGGAATTCTTCTTTCTCTCTCCAGTCCCTTCATCATAATGTTCTATCAATATATCAACCGCAACACATGCTTCTTCTAGAGTTTTGATCTTCTTCCTCTTCACCTCATTGTGTGCCCAAGTTTTCAATCCTATAATGAAGCTTAAAACCTTGTCCTTCTCCACCATATCAGGTAATTCCAAGATTGCACTCGAAAAGCCCTGTTGATATGCATGTAGACTTCCTATCTACTTAGTATACTTAATCTTCGTCCTTGCATCCCAAGTCTCATCTTATGGGCTAAAGTGAGTGTGCAAATCTTTCTTCATATCATCCCAAGTAGAGATGTCATCAGCATCGCCATGGGAAATTTGATCCAACTTCCGTCTCTACCACATTTGATCTAGGTGGATATTGGTGGCCACCTGCCAATTCCACTTGAAGATCCACCATTGTTTCTTTCAGTTTCCTTAATTGTAGCACAATTTACTATTTTTAGTAGTTTTTCGGGTCCTAAACTTTTGGAGCCATTTTGAGGCCCTAAACGACCTTTTTTGGAAATCTACTACCAGTGATATTTCATCTAAAATCATCTTTTCCATCGTAGTCCTTGGGGATATATTTCCAACGGGTTATCATGCATGTCAAACAGATATAATATGACCAAGTCACGACCTTGGGAAGTTGGCTGTCCAACTCACCCTAATGGGGCCCATAAACTCTTGGTGTTACATCTCCTCGGGTTAGGGTTTTGGTTTTTTAGCGTTTTCTCTTATTGTTCAATAATAAAAAGGCCCTTGAGACTCATTGTAAGGCAGTTCAGAGGCATGTAGTCGCCACATCTCTTCTCAGAGATAAGCTACCATCGCCCTAGCTGGTTTATTTCCATTTTTGTTTGTAAGCATATTTCAATATTTTACATTAATGAAATGAAGTATTATTTCTGTTTCATCTCTGTGTTTATTGTTATCTCTGTAATTTGTTGCATTCCTGTTTAAATCTAGATCAACATCCTAGCATCCTTAGTTAGGAATTGAGAAGCTACCTTTACCTTGGCTTCATCATCAGGAATTCCCAAGTGTTCCAAGTATTGCTCCATATCCCATAAGAAATTTCCAAGTGCCTTTTCACTCCTCATCCCATCATAATAATTGGGTTCCTTGGCTTTCACATGAGAAATCCCTCCAACTGGTCCTTTCCCAACTCCTTTCTTCAAAACAATTATCTTGTTTCGAGCCTCGTCAAGACCTTTCTGCAACTTCAAGATTTCATCCAAACCTTGATCCTTCAAAACTCCAATGTCCTTGACTTCCTTTTTCTGCCTGCGCATACTTCCATTCAGTATACTCATATCGTACCTTGAGATTACCATAAGCTTCTTCCAACTTCATCAACCCATCTCTAAGTTTAGCATTTTCAACCTTCAATGAAGCCATCTCTTAAGCAAACTCCTCCATCCAGTCCAATAATTTGTCCATGAAACCTATCTCAGGATTCATGTCAGATTCACCTGTAACCTAAGGTTCTTCCACATTGTCCACAATCAATTTTGCTTATGGTCGTGTTATGACCATACAGTATCTCGTTCAACTTCGACCTTGCAAACTGTGCCTATCCAACTTCCTACTATCACACTGTGATCAACTACCCAATGTCCAAGCTTCAATACTAATTGCAACACTGCCTGTCGTATTCTTGATTCAATCAAAGCCCCTTTCTACAAGTGGCTCTGATACAAACTCCTCACGAAGTGGCAGTTGTGTCTCTGATTCAAAACTTCAATCAACTCTGCTCACCCTAAACCAAGCTATGATACCAACTATCACAACCCTACCCTTGTGGTACTCTTCCAACCACGTATAGGCGGGTGCAACACCACTATACTTTTTCTTTTCACCAATGCTCAAGTATATGAAATACGCCTAAACCAACACTTAGTCAATTTATCTTCAAGTGTTATCAATGCAGAGGAAATAAACTTCTTCAGTTAACCATATAACCAATATATATACACAGTGGAAATCATAAACACACAACCATATGTGGGAGGGGAAACTCCCATGTAATTAAGTTTTCCCAATATCAATATATCAATTTCTGTAATTCAATTTTACAAAAATACTTTACAATGTCGTACAACAAAAAATACTCGGCCAACACATTTCCTTCATAAATCGTTCCTGTAGAAATACCTAGTTGTGCCTCTCGTTCACGGTCTACCCAGACTGTCGAACTGCTTGGGAATTTCATTCTTATCGTGTTCTCCACCTGCGGCCTGCTGCACTCTTGACCTACTTGTCACAACTCTATGCACCTTTCACTTGTCACCTGGACGCTCTTCCTGTGCCCTGCCATAGTTCACCGCAACCGGGTCGTGTCTCCACCCGAACCACTGTTCGATGCCTCCACCTGAATGCTACCATGTTTGGTTGGACATTGTCCACCTGTTGGTCCACCATAGTGGCCTCTAGTCATTGTCCACCTGCACCCTTCCAACCAATATCAGTCGCACCCGTCGGCAATTTAACTCGATCCATCAACAACATTGTAGTTGCAACCTGATAGACATGCAACATGGTTATGTAGTGCATCTCTCCCAATGTGACACCCTTTGTTTGACCATTGCGTAGAAACTCCAAACCCACCTTCAACTTACTTCATTCCTACCTCTTTCATGCATCTCTACCTGTAGCTCGGCTTGCTCACTTGCCTTTGTTATGTTTTTGTTATGTTGTGCGATGAGTGATGATGCCTTAAACACTTTCACTCTATTCTAATATATATGGGTTGGTGTGGACCCATGTCTACCCAACCGTCACACCACTTCACATTTTAAGGTCGGCCCAAGTCTCATGTGTAGGTGAGCCTACATATAATGTTACGTCGGACCCTTCCCAATTTTTATCATGTCGCTACCCCATCACATGTTGCTGACTCTTGGGTCGGTCATGCCACCTGCTCAACCAACTTCACACAATGGTTCAGCACAGGGGAACCTCGCCTATATCAGGTGTATGCCTACTCAGGCACTCGACTCAGGTCACCTGGGGCGCATGCTCGCCCACCATGCACATCTTCTCCAACTCGTCTATTGGTTGCCCATCGCACTTTGTCGCATGACTCACCTATCGTAATGGGTGGGTGCACTCCCAACACAATGCGCCCGATACATGTGTGCCCCTCGTCACACATAACCAAACATATATCTATGAGTTTCCTTTAACCAAACACTCCAACCCAAGTCACCTTTAACTAAACATGGGTGCTTGTCGCACACCTTGGGCGCGCTCGCATGCCTTTAACCACGGTTGTCAATTTTTTGACTCTCTCTTGAGCTCGCCAATTTGAGGCCTTGACATCCTCCACCACTCTGAAATTTTTTTCGCCCTTGACAAAACCATCTTAGTAACCTCCATCGCTAAGACATATCCATATATATGGGCACCTAGATAGCTCCACCCATGACCAACTCAATGCTCAAATATCATCAAACCCTGTAAGAAAATTATGTGTTGGATCCCTCTGTGATGTTGATAAGTTGGGTAGCTAATCCAACCGTAACATCACCTCCACAAGAACACATGATCCTCACATCATCATGACTGTCTTCACATCCAACTATCCATCGTGTCCATCTCACCCCAAGTGCCTGCTCATAAAGTCATAGAGAGAACTCATTGCCATGAATGGAATAAAATGAGCCTCATCACCATGTCAATCTAGAAAGAGGAAGGGGATGGGAAATCCAAAGGTTGTCCATCCTCCTTTTCTAATAACTCAATCCATCTATCTGGATATTCCTCCTCTAGTATCTGCATGTATGTTTCCTGACTCTCCTCCTGAATCTCTAATCTAGCATCTATGTTTCCTTCTAGTGCCTCTAGCTTTCCCATCAAATCCAGGATACTATCAGATAATGCCATGATAACCTGTATTTGATCAATGAGTTTTGTCTCTATAGTGAACAACCTCTCATATAGTTCTCCCTCTTGCTTGATGTCCTCCACATTCATGGTTTTCAATTTACACCTAGCTAACATAGTTTCCATGGTAGTTATGCCCAAAGGTTCATCCTCTCGGCCATTGTAATTGTACAACTTCTTCATATGTGGCACCATCATAGCCTCATATTGCTTCAAAAATTCCATTCCCAATATTTCTTCATAGTCACCCATCCGCACAATTGTGAAGTTGATATTCCTAGACCACTCACCAATGCTCACATCCACATTCTCTGCAATGCCGATGACTTCATCTAGTGGAGAGTTCACTTCTTTAAGATGACCTTGGGTTGGTGAGAACTTAAGCCCAACTGTCATTGCAACTTCCTCTATGATGAATTTATGAGTTGCATCACTGTCCACCACAGTGAGTAAAGTGCCTTGCCCAACCTTCATATCAACACACTCTAATTTGTTCCTTTAAGGATCATGCCTTGGGATAGCTTATGTTGCTGCTGCAACTCCCAAAATCTGCATCATCCCAATCGTTGGTTCCTCCTTCTTCTTCTTCGCATTGGTTTATGCTACTGCTACCACCATCAGTATAGTAGGACATTTCTTCACCATGTGGTCCTCTCCACACAACAAACATTTCAGAGGCTTCTTCATTTTTGGCTTGCCACTTGATCTCGAATGCTCCTCCTTTCATGTCTTCTCTTTTGGTTTATCAGACTTCTTCTTCCTCTCTTCATTCCCTTCATCATAATTTTCTATCAGTTTATTAACCTCAACAAATAATTCTTCTATAGTTTTGGTATTCTGCCTCTTCACCTCATTGCATGCCGAAGGTTTCAATCCTATAATGAAGTTGAAAACCTTGTCCTTCTCTTCCATATAAGGTAATTCCACAATCACACTCGAAAAGTCTTGTTGATATGCTTGTAGACTCCCTATCTACTTAATATAATTAATCTTCTTCCTTGCACCCCAAGTCTCATTTTGCGGGCTAAAGTGAGTCTGCAAAGGTTTCTTCATATCATCCCAAGTAGTCTAGATTTCATCAGTGTCGCCATAGGAAATTAGATCCAACTTCTATCTTCACCACATCTTAGCATCCTTAGTGAGGAATAGAGCAACTACCTTTACCTTGGATTCATCATCAAGATTTCCCAAGTACTTCTCCATATTCTATAAGAAATTTCCAAGTGCCTTTGCACTCCTCATCCCATCATAATTATTAGGTTCCTTGACTTTCACATGAGTAGTCCCTCTGTTGAAAATAACAACAAGAAATGATAAAAATAGAAATGTTATAAATAAGATTGCTATAAATAGAATTTCAGGTACCAGTGTTGGAAATAGCAACAAGGAATGATAAAATAGAAATTCTAAAAATAACATTGCTATAAATAGCATTTCGGGATACATTCCAATTTTATTTAATCCCTGAACTAAAGTTGAGAAGTAAAATTCGAATTTGATCTTAGCAGTTGTTTGTAAAATAATTAATTAATTCATCTTGAGTTAATTAGTTGGAGAAAATCAAACATGAAGTCTATGTGAAGACATGCAATAGTTACCCCATTGATTGAGGAAGTTATCCCTTGATTAAGGAGATTAGGATGAGTTGTACTTCGAGTTGTAATTAGTTAGATCAGTTATCTGAGTTAAGTCCAGTTAGATTAGTTCCAATAGTTTGTGGAACTAATTGTGAGTTCAGTTAGTTAATGCATGCATGCATGTAACTGCTGCACTTCAAATAACTGAATATTCTCTCATAAATAACTCATGCATGTTAGTTCAGACAGAGACCCAGTTGAGATTAGAGGAAGGGACAATGTACTATCAGGTGGAGGATTTTTCCTATATAGGAAACCCATCCATGCAAAATGATTTATCTCCTTCAAGATTGCGCAGTTATTTATGAGTTTGGTGAGTTGTGTGAGAAGTGAATTCACACAGGTGGCAGCATTGGACCCTAAGAGAAACTGCACAAGGAAATAGGAGGCTTGTAGGGCTGAGGGAAGGCATATGTTGTGTCTATCTAGTCTATGAGCAGCATTGAGGGATTGTACTGAGAGCTGGATAGCTTGTGAGCTAAAGCTTTGTGTAATTCAGACATAGTTCCACTTGTATGATATTACAGAGATCAAGGTTTTTAGCTGAGGCTTTCCCCAGAGTATTCTTCTGTGTTCATGTGTGATTGCTTTCTCATTCTTAGTTATATGTGTTCTATTTGTTCTTGCTCAAAATCGATTAAGCTTCTGTAAAGTTTGATAATAGAAGTAGATCAAGTATTTTTCTTTAGTTACATTGCATTATCAGGTGATCTACAGTGGGAATTTCTACATGGTATCGGAGCAAAGGTGATCAAAGCAAAGAACAATATACAAAGAAGGGAGAAGTTCGAAGTTTCAAGTTCTTGATTATAGAATTCGAATTCTTATCACATCTCTAATTTCCCCAATGGCATTCAACGATTTAAGACTCGAGTATTCCCTTGATGGAAACTCGAATTAGATAGCCTGGAAGGATCGCATGGAAGCAGTATTAGAGGACAACAATCTGAAGGACTTCATTGATCAAGAAGTCCCTAAGCCAGCAACAGTTAATGCTACAGAATTGGCTTAATGGAAGAAATGTGTGGCTAGAGCAAGGAGAATCCTCGTGGAGAAAGTTTGAGACCACATTGTCTCAAGCCTCCATGGGAAGGGACACCATTTTCAATGTGGAAAACATTGAAAGATTTATATTAGAACAACAACAATCAGAGGAAGTTGGCGCTGAAAGACAAGCTTCGGAAAACCAAGTGTGAAAAGTGCGACATGACCTCTACATATCTTAGCATGCTCACCACCTATCATGACAGCCGATGATGACATGGTGAGTCTTGCTCTCCTCGGTCTTCCTAAGAGCTGGCATAGCTACCAAGACTCGGTAAATGGAAGAAAGAAACTGCCATATTGAGAACAACTTTGGTCGGATCTAATGCAGGAGGAGATAAGAAGAAGCACCAGAGATGGTTCTTCATCCAAGGAGGATGAAGAAAATTGTGCCTTAGCGACTAAGGCAAAGAAAGGGAAGGAGAAGGTTTCTCATCCCAAATTGAGTTCTTCCCATGATGGGAAGAAGTTTGACAAATCGAAAGTGCGATGCTCTCATTGTCATGAGGTGGGCCATTTTGCAACAAATTGTCCATTGAAGAAATCCAAGATGGGATCCAAGTAAGGATCTGAAGGTGAGGCATTGGCCTCACAGTTCGAGTTGGATTTCACCCTCTTCGCATGCATGGTTTCATCCATGGTGGGATGTGGTTGGTTTCTTGATAGTGGAGCTTCATTCCACATGACCGGTGATAAGAATTTGTTCAGTACCTTGGAGGAGAAAGATCTCCAAATACTCATAAAGATGGGTAACAAGGAAAAGTATAGTGTCTCAGGTGTAGGCACGGTTTCCTTTCAAAGGGAGCATGGAGCTCGCATTACCTTGACAGATGTGAAGTATGTCCCAGGACTGAGGAAAAACTTGGTATCGATCACAATGTTGGAAGACAAAGGCTATGATGCAGTCTTCAGTAAGGGAAAGGTTTTCCTTAGACACATCACCGTGAGACAGGTGAAGCAAATTGGTTCACAAGTCAAGAAAATGTATGCTCTTGAGGTTCAAGATGCATGCAAAGCCTTGAGGATTAAGGCAATTGTTGGAGACTTGGTGGTTGAGAGGGAGAGTACATTACCTCTCAACATGTAGCGCCAGAAGAAGTCTCAGGCAATTATGGAGGAGCCACAATTGGTGAAGCAACTTTAGGAGGTTGTGGAGCAACCACAACTAGAGAAGCCGAGAGGAGACCGAGTGGAGGCATCCGCTCATGCAGAGACCTCCAGTAGGGGGGAATTTCGATCCAAGTGGGTAGAGGGAGCACATGCATCCATACCTCCAGGTAGGAGGTGGGGCGATGTGGAGTGACAGTCCCAAGAAGGTTGGAATAGGGAAAGGATCATTGAGGTACCCAACCTCTTTGATTATACCTTACTATGGGCGCCCCGACGAGGAGTAGCAGGACTAGCTGAGTGGGTAGAGGTAGATGTGGATGGAGCGATAGAGAGAGTTACAGTGCAGGAATCCCAAGACAGTACAGAGTTAGCAGGGTGCAATAATGCGAGAGGCATAGGAGTGTTACACCAGTGTAGGATGACATAGATAGGTGTGCAATGGTGCAAGATGCATGGAGTGTTACAGCAGCTTAGAGATCACAGCGGGAGCACTTGTATGCGATAGAAGAAGCTTCAGCATTAGAGGATGTTTCTAGCCCAATAGAGAGGTCAGTTGGCAGATTTTTTTGTTTCTAGAGTTGTTGGAGAAACAACACTAGGGAGAAGTGTTGCATGCAGAACATTCAAAAGGTTCAGGATCAGGTTCGAGTTGAATTCCTTTCTTGTTGAGAGGGAGTGTTGAAAATAGCAACAAGAAATGCTAAAAATAGAAATGCTATAAATAACATTGCTATAAATAGCATTTCAGGTACTAGTGTTGGAAATAGCAACAAGGAATGATAAAATAGAAATGCTAAAAAATAGAGTTGCTATAAATAGCATTTCGGGATACATTCCAATTTTAGTTAATCCCTAAACTAAAATTGAGAAGTAAAATTCGAATTTGATCTTAGTAGCTATTTGTAAAATAATTAATTAATTCATCTTGAGTTAATTAGTTGGAGAAAATCAAACATGAAGTCTATGTGAAGACATGCAACAATTATCCCATTGATTGAGGAAGTTATCCCTTGATTAAGGAGAAGAGGATGAGTTGTACTTTGAGTTGTAATTAGTTAGTTCAGTTATCTAAGTTAAGGCCAGTTAGATTAGTTCCAACAGTTTGTGGAACTAATTGTGAGTTCAATTAGTTAATGCATGCATGCATGTAACTGCTGCACTTCAAATAACTGAATATTCTCTCATATATAACTCATGCATGTCAGTTCATACAGAGACCCAGTTGAGATCAGAGGAAGGGACAATGTACTATCAGTTGGAGGATTTTTCCTATATAGGAAACTCATCCATGCAGAAGGATTTATCTCCTTCAGGATTGCGTAGTTATTTCTGAGTTTGGTAAGTTGTGTGAGAAGTGAATTCACACAGGTGGCAGCATTAGACCCCAGGAGAAACTGTGCAAGGAAATAGGAGGCCTGGAGGGCTGAGGGAAGGCATATATTGTGTCTATTCAGTCTATGAGTAGCATTGAGGGATTGTATTGAGAGCTGGATAGCTTGTGAACTAAAGCTTTATGTAATCCGGACATATTTCCACTTGTATGATATTACAGAGATCAGGGTTTTTAGCTGAGGCTTTCCCTAGAGTATTCTTCCGTGTTCATGTGTGACTACTTTCTCATTCTTAGTTATATGTGTTCTATTTGATCTTGCTCAAAATCGATTAAGCTTCTGCAAAGTTTGATAGTAGAAGTAGATCAAGTATTTTTCTTTAGTTACATTGCATTATCAGGTGATCTACAGTGGGAATTTCTACACCCTCCAACTGGTCCCTACCCAACTGCTTTATTCAAAACAACTATCTCATTTGGAGCCTTGTCAAGTCTTTTATGCAACGCCAAGATTTCATCCAAAACTTGATCCTTTGCAGCTCCAATTTCCTTGACTTCCTTTTCTATCTGCGCATACTTCCATTAACTATACTCATATCGTACCTTGAGATTATCGTAAGCTTCTTCCAACTTCGTGAACCCATCTCTAAGTTCAACATTCTCAGCCTTCAACAAAGCCATCTCTGAAGAAAGCTCCTCCATCCGGTACAATACTTTTTCCATGAAACTTGTCTCAGGATTCATGTTGGATTCACCTGTAACCTGAGGTTCTTCCACATTGTCCACAATCAGTTTTTCTTGTGATCGTGTTAAGACCATACACTATCTCGTTCAAATTCGACCCTGCAAACTATCCTTGTCAAACTTCCTACTATTGCATTGCAATCAACTACCCAATGCCAAAGCTTCAATACTAACTGCAACACTGCCTATCGTATTCCTGCTTCAATCAAAGCCCCTTTCTACAAGTGGATCCAATACAAACTCCTCACGAAGTGGTAGTTGTGTCTCTGATTCAAAACTTCAATCAACTTTGCTCACCCTAAACCAAGCTTTGATACCAACTGTCACGGCTCTATACTTGTGTTACTCTTCCAACCACGTATAGGCAGATGCAACAACACTATACTTTTTCTTTTCACCAATGCTCAAGTATATGGAATACGCCTAAACCAACACTTAGTCAATTTATCTTCAAGTGTTATCAATGTAGCGGAAATAAACTTCTTCAGTTAACCAAATAGCCAATATATATGCACAGTGGAAATCATAAACACACAACCATATGTGGGAGGGGAAATTCCCATGTAATTAAGTTTTCCCAATATCAATATATCAATTTCTGTAATTCAACTGTACAAAAATAATTTACAATGTCGTACAACCAAAAATACTCAGCCTGCACATTTCCTTCATAAATCGTTCCTACAAAAATACCCAGCCATGCCTCTCCTTCACGCTCTACCTGGACTGTCTAACTACCTATGCATGTCATGCTCATTGTGTTCTCTACCCATAGCTTGCTACACTCTTGACCTGCTTGTTGCAACTCTACACACCTTTCACTTTTCACCTGGGTGCTCTGCCCATGCCCTGCCACCGTTCACTGCAATTGGGTCGTGTCTCCATGCAAACCACCATTTGACACCTCCACCTAAACGCTTCCATGTTTGGTCAGACATTGTCCACTCGCTTGTCCACCATAGCGGCCTCTGGTCGTTGTCCACCTGCGCCCTTCCAACCAACATCACTTGCACCCATCAACAATTTAACTCAGTCCAACAACAATGTTGTAGCAGCAGCCTGCCTGACCTGCAACATGGTTATGCAGTGGGGCCCTCCCAGTGGTACGCCTTCCATTTGGCCTTTGCAAAAAAACCTCAAAACGACCTTCATCTTACTTTGGTCCTGCCCCTTTCATGCACTCCCACTTGTAGCTTGGATTTCTTGCTTTCCTTTGTTATATTTTTGTTATGTTGTGCGATGAGTGATGATGCCTTAAATGCTCTCACTCCATCCTAATATTTATGGGTTGGTGTGGACCTATGTCCACCCAACTGTCGCACCACTTTGCCTTCTAAGGTTGGCCCAAGTGTCTTGTGTAGGTTGTCCTGCATACAATATTACGTTGGCCCCTTCTCCATTTTTATCATGTCACCACCCCATCGTATGTTGCTACATCTCGGGTCTGCCCCACCACCCACTCACCTAATTTCAAATGATGTTTCCACATATGGGCGTCTTGCCCGTCTCGGGTGTGCACCCAACTCGGGTCGCCTAACGCACCTGCTCTTCCACCATGCACGTCTTTTCCAACTCATTCATCAATCTCCCATCGCATTTCATCGCACGACTCACCTGCCATAATGGGTGGGCGCTCACCCAACATGACGCGCCTGATACGTGTGCACTCGTCATCACACATAACCAAACATATACCTCTGAGATGACTTTAACTGAATGCTCCAACCTAAGTCGCCTTTAACCGAACATGAGCGCTTGTCGCACACCTCAGGCATGGCCGCATGCCTTTAACCACGTCGTTGGTTTTTCGACTCTCTCGGGCACTTGCCAACTCGAGGCCCTGACATCCTCCACCTCTATGAAAAGGTTTTCGCCCTCAAAAACACCATCTCAATAACCTTCATCGCTAATACATTTCCATCTATGTGTGCACCAAGATAGCTCGACCCATGACCTGCTCCATGCTCAAATATTGTCAAACTCTGTAAGAAAATCATGTGTTCGATCCCCCTATGATGGTGATCAGTTGGGTAGCTAATCCAACTGTAAAATTGACTCCACAAGAATGCATGCTCCTCACATCATCATGATCATCTTAACATCTTGTTTTTAATCGTGTCCATCTCACCCCAAGTGTCTGCTCATAAAGTCATAGAGAGAACTCATTGTCACGAGCACGAGATAATGAGCCTCATCCTCATGTCAGTCTATTAATAGGAAGGGGATGGGAAAGTCAAAGGTTGTCCATCTTCCTTCTCTAATAACTTAATCCATCTATCCTGATCTTCCTCCTCCAGTCTCTGCATGTATGTCTCCTCCTAAGTCTCTAGTCTAGCATCTTTGATTCCTTCCACCTCCTCTAGCCTACGCGTCAAATCCAGGGTATCATCAGACAATGCCTTGATAACTTGTGTCTTCTCCATGATTGTTTCCTCTATAGTGGACAAACTCTCATAGGGTTATTCATCTTGCTTGATTTCCTCCACATTCATCGTTTTCAATTTACACCCAACTGACATAGCTTCCACAATAGGTAATCATAAAGGTTCATCCTCCCATCCATTGTAAATGTAGAACTTCTTCGTATGTGGACAATCATAGCCTCATATTGCTTCAAAAATTTCTTTCCCAATACTATTTCATAGTCATCCATAATCAAAATCATGAATTTGATCTTCCCAGGCCACTCACTAATGCTCACATCCACATTCTTGGCAATGCGAATGACTTTTCCTGGTGAAGGGTTCACTGCTTTAAAACGATCTTGGGTTGGTGAGAAATTCAACCCAACTTTCCTCGCAGCTTCCTCTTTGATGAAGTTATGAGTCACAACAATGTCCACCATAGTGAGTAAAGTGCCTTTCCCAACCTTCATATCAACATACTCTAATTTTTTCCTTTCAGGATTGCACCTTGGGACAACCTCCGTTGCTGCTGGAGGTCCCAAAATCTACATCATCCCGATCACTAGTTCCTCCTTCTTGTTCTTCGTGTCAGTTTGTGTTGCTACTCCCACCATTGTTCTAAAAGGACAATTCTTCACCGTGTGGTCCTCTCTGCACAACCAACATTTCAAAGGCTTCTTCATTTCGGCTTGCTACTCGATCTCGAATGCTCCTCCTTTGTAGTATTCTCTTTCGGTTTATTAGAATTCTTCTTTCTCTCTTCAGTCCCTTCATCGTAATGTTCTATCAGTCTATCAGCCGTAGCAAATGCTTCTTCTAGAGTTTCAATCTTCTGCCTTTTCACCTCATTATGTACCCAGGTTTTAATCCTATAATGAAGTTGAAAACCTTGTCCTTCTCTGCCATATCAGGTAATTCCAAGATCGCACTTGAAAAGTCCTGTTGACATGTCTGTAGACTCCCTATCTTCTTAATATACTTAATCTTCATTCTTGCATCCCAAGTCTTATCTTGCGAGCTAAAGTGAGTTTGCAAAGCTTTCTTCATATCATCCCAAGTAGAGATGTCATTGACATCAGCATGGGAAATCTGATCCAACTTCCATCTCCACCACATCTTAGCATCCTTAGTGAGGAATTGAGAAGCTACCCTTACCTTGGCTTCGTCATTAGGAATTCCCAAGCATTCCAAGTATTTCTCCATATGCCACAAGAAATTTCCAAGTGCCTTTGCACTCCTCATCCCATCATAAGAATTAGGTTCTTGACTTTCAGATGAGCAATCCCTCCAGCTGGTCCCTGCCCAACTTCTTTCTTCAAAACAACTATCACGTTTCGAGCCTCGTCAAGGATTTTCTGTAACTTTAATATTTCACCAAAACCTTGATCTTTCGTAGCTCTAAAGTCCTTGAATTCCTTTTCTTTCTGCGCATACTATAATTCAATATACTCATATTGTATCTTGAGAATATTGTAATCTTCTTCCAAGTTCATGAACCCATCTCTAAGTTCAGCATTCTCAGCCTTAAATGAAGCCATCTATGAAGAAAACTCGTCCATCCGGTCTAATACTTTGTCCATGAAAATTGCCTCGGGATTCATGGTGGATTCACCTGTAACCAGAGGTTCTTCCACATTGTGCACCACTAGCTTTCCTTGTGATCATGTTAATACCATACACTATCTCGTTCAACTTTGACACTGCAAACTGTCCTTGTTGAACTTCCTACTATTACACTGCGATCAACTACCCAGTGCCCAAGCTTCAATAAAATCTACAACACTCCCTTTCGTATTCCTGCTTCAATCAAAGCCCCTTTCTACAAGTGGCTTTGTTACCAACTTCTCACGAAGTGGCAGTTGTGTCTCTGCTTCAAAACTTCAATCAGCTTGGTTTGCCCTGAACAAGGCTTTGATACCAATTGTCATGACCCTATCCTTGTGGTACTCTTCCAACCATGTATAGGTGGGTGCAACACCACTATACTTTTTATTTTTACCAATACTCAGGTATATGGACTACGTCTAAACTAAAACTTAGTTAATTTATCTTCAAGTGTTATCAATGCAAGGCAAATAAACTTCTTCAATTAACCATATAACCAATATATATGCACGACGGAAATCATAAACACACAAGCATATGTGGGAGGGGAAATTCCCATGTAATTGAGTCTACCCAATATCAATGATACCAATTTCTATAATTCAATTGTACACAAATACTTTACAATGTCGTACAACTGACAATACTCGACCTGCACACTTCCTTCATAAATTGTGGCTGCAGAAATACCCAATTGTGCCTCTCATGCACGCTCTACCCACATTGTCGAACTACGTGGGCACATTGTGCGCCCCCCCTTCTCCACCCACGGCCCGCTACACTCTTGACTCACCTTTCAAAACTTTTCACACATTTCACTTGTCACTCGGACATTGTGCTCGTGCCCTACCACCATTCCCTGCAACCAGGTCATGTCTCCACCCGAATCACCATTCAACGCCTCCATATGAATGCTACCATATTTTGGACGTTGTCCATCCATTGGTCTGCTGTAGTGGCCTCTGGTTGCTTTGCACCCACACCTTGCCAACCAACCACAGTCGAACCTATCGACATTTCAACTCGGCTCAACCATAATGTTGTAGCGACGACATGCCCTACCTACAACATGGTTATGCAGTGCGGCCTACCCAATGTTACACCTTTCGTTCGACCGTTGCGTAGAAACCCCAAACCCACCTTCAGCTTACTTCGGTCCTGCCCCTTTCGTGCACCTTTGTCTGTAGCTCGGCTTGCTCACTTGCCTTTGTTATGTTTTTGTTATGTTGTGTAATGAGTGACGATGCCTTAAACACTCTCACTCCATTCTAATATATATGGGTTGATGCAGACCCATGTCCACCCAACCGTCACACCACTTCACCTTCCAAAGGGTCGGCCCAAGTGTCATGTGTAGGTCAGCCTGCAGATAATATTATGTCAACCCCTTCTCCATTTTTATCATGCCGCTACCTCATCACATGTTGCTTCCTCTCGGGTTGGTTGTACCACCTGCTCACCCAACTTCACATGATGGTTCCACACATGGGCACCTCGCCCGTCTCGGGTGTGCACCTGGCTGGGTACCCGACTCGGGTCGCCCCGGCGCCCTCACCCAACACCCTCGCTCGTTCACCGTGCACGTCTTCTCCAACTCGTCGATCGGTCGCCTGTCGTACGACTCGCCCGTCATAATGGGTGGGCATTCGACCAACACGGCACGCCCGATACATGTGCACCCATCTTCGCACATAATCAAACATCTACCTCTGAGTCACCTTTAACCGAATGCTCCAACCCAAATCACATTTAACCGAACACGGGCGCTCGTCACACATCTCAAGCACGCCGGCACACCTTTAACCGTGGTCCTCGGTTTTTCGAATCTCTCGAGCGCTCGCCAACTCGAGGCCCTGAGAAGATTGGTGACATAAGTTCAGAGTCATGAGGATATTAAGACCTTATCTAACTAGAACATCTTGTAAATAGAAACTTGTAAAAACACTTTATTTGTGCCAAACCATGACATACATCGACCTGAGAAGACAAAAAAGACTATTAGTGTTAGAAGCAAAAAAACCAATGAGTCATAACAACTATTGGGAAAAATTTATAGGCATTCGTAATGGTTGGTCACTACCCTCATCTGAGGAGAAGGAGATATTGGCTGATCTGCTAGCTAAAATGGTCAACTTACGGTCAACAGTGTCAATTTTTTCCTCTAATTCTGCGAATATGATAAAATTATCTTGTTGAGTTATCTTATACTTCCATATACCACCTATAATATTTAAATGATATTTAACTTTATACCATAATCGATAAAATAACATAAACACATGCATTATACCAAGTATAGTGGAGCCACAACTCCTTTTATATGAATTGACATCATATCTGTTATAACAGAGATATAATAAAATTTGTATCAAAATAACAAATATAATAAAATTTGCAACCCCTTTCGTGTAAACTAATATCATATCAAAACAAAAGTATGAAAAACAAAAGTATGAAAGTCGCAGCCCCAACATTAACATTATGCCAAAGCAGAAAACAGCCACTCCTCACTACATATATTAATTTACACATAAAAGACCAATGCAATTTATTTATACATATATTTGAAATGCATTATCTGTCTTTTCTCACTTTATAACATTATTATAACATTATTTTATATCAGACAAAATGAGTCTTGGTAATACACGCTACATTCACCTTTGTTTCTTCGAAGTTTATATACCATCCATATACAATGTGCCAAAACAAACCCACTGTTTTAGATATTCTGTGGTTGACGTGAGTGGTGTTTTTGGAGCTCTAACAAATATTTGCCACTTGGAATGGTTAGGTGCCACCTTAAATCTAATTTTTACGAACAATATTGCATTATTTCTTGAAGTCGAAGTGCTGGATCGTGGAACTTACCATTTTTAGAAAAATATAAAGGAACTTTTTCAATACGATTTTTTTGGCATTGATTCTTTAATAAATTTTTAATTTTTTAAATTATTTATTTATTTATTTTTAAATTGATTATAGGAAAATAAATTAAGAAATTTGATGATGAGATGGTTTGATTGAACATTATATTTTTATTAAGGAGAACATTGTATAGAAATATTTGATCAGTTAGCAAAATTATTAGTATTTAAATATTGTAAATTTAAATTTTAATATTTAAATATTGTAAATTTTAATTTTAATATATTGTAAGTGTTTTTTCATCCTTAACTTTTTCAAAGTGACAAAATTTAAATATTCTTTCCTCTACAAAGATTTTAGGTCTTGTTGAATGCGCAATTTCACTATCCAACTTAGGGGTACTTACTCTTAATTTAGTAATATTGCTCTGTTTTCTAAGTTCGCAAAATAAGAAAAGATATTTCTAATCTTTTAACTTTGGTTTTGGTTTCTTTATAGTAATTTAATTTTCTCTTATTCCTTATTTCTATGTAGCATCATAAATACATTTTAGTACAGATAGTGCTTTTAATTTGAGCAATATTTTAAGAAGTATCTTCCTCTAAAATCCTTTAGTGTTTTAGGATAAAAAAATATTCTTATGTTATTCTTTCTTATGTCATAAGAGAAATCCTCGCCTTTTATAGAAAAATGGGATCATGGATACTTTTCTAAATTTTAAGATGAAAAATTATAAAGTGTTTTTTAATTAAAAATTATAAAGTGTTTTTTAATTTATTTAAGTTTTTTTTAGATTTATTTTAAAATGTTTTAAATTTAAATTTCGTATATGATAATTGTCATAAAAAGAGTGTCGAGAGGTGACCTTTTAATAACAAAAGTGTTTTATCAACAAAGCCTCAATCAACTAAACTAACTATTAAGGCTTACTTGTTTATAGATATTATCAAAGATTAAATTAGTCTTTCCACTCCCATCAATACTTTTCTCTTCATTAAATTCCAAAAGAGTTTATGACATAGATCAAATCCAATATACTTATACAAATTAAATTTCTCTATTTTCTTCGGATATTAGGATTAAAGCATACATGTTTTAGAATTATTAGTTTCTTTTTCAAAGACCATAAGGACTCTTTGCCAAAATAAATTATCATCAATGTAAAGAAGAAGAGTGATGAATATCTTGACTAAGTTAGGGCTTAGTACAAACCTAATTCTTCCAAACATATATTTAACTTTTCAATAGCCAAAAAGGATAGGGGAGAATGGATAGCCTTATTTAATGGTTATATCCACGTTATATCACAATTAATTTCTTTTGACCAACACTTAATGATTGTAAAATTAACAATAAATTTTTTATACAACTTTATTGTTCCAACTCTCAACTCCAATGGAACATTCAATTCTATTAATCTCTAACAAAGTTTATTTTTTCAATGTAATGTATCATTTTTATCAAGTCAATGTAGAAATTCCCACTGTAGATCAGCTGGTAATGCAATGTATTAAAGCAAAACACTTGATCTACTTTTACAAACAATTTAGCGGAAGCTTAATCGAACTTGAGCAACATCAACCAAGAACAAATATAACTGAGAATGAGAAGTAATCAACCATAACACAGGAGATATATCACTGGGGAAAGCACCAGCCTAAAACCCCAACTCTGTATTATCATACAAGTGGAAATCTTGTTCAAGTTACAAAAAGAATCATCTCTCAAGCTATCCCGCTCTCTCTGCAAATCAAACAATACAACTCACAGACTCAATAGACATAGAATATATCTTCCTCAAGCCCTCCAAGGCTCCTATTTCCTTGCGCAGTTTTTATTTGGGTCCAATGATATCACATGTGTCAATTGGCCTCATCACACTCACTGTAACCTCAGGTCCAACTGCGCAATCCTCAAGGAATAATATTCCTTCTACATGCAAGGAATATTCACCAAGGAGTATCCTAGCAACTGATAGTACACTGTCCCTCCATTTGATCTCAACTGGGTCTTTGACTGAAATGACATGCATGAGTTATCCATGAGTGAATTTTCAATTATTTGAAATACAGTAGTTACATCCATGCAAGCATTAACTAACTGAACTCTCATTAATTTAACAAACTGTTAAATTAATCTAACCGGACTTGATTTAGTTAACTGAGCCAACTAATTACAACTCACCCTTATCTCTTTAACTGATGGATAAATTCATCAATTAATAGATAAACTGTTGCATGTCCTCACATAGACTTCAAGTTTGTTTTTCCTTAACTAGTTAACTCAAACTGAATTAATTAATCAATTTACAAACTGTTGTTAATATCAAATTCAAATTTTACTTCCTATGTTTAGTCCAGGGACTGACTAAAATAAGAAGGGATCCCGAAATTCTATTTTTAGAAAAGCTATTTTTAGCACTTTCACTTTTCACCCATTGTTGCTAATATCTCCAATGGCTGAACTGCTATTTATAGCCCGACTACTTTTACCATTTCTTGTTGCAAATATCAACACTCCCTCTCAACAAGAAAGGGATTATCAGTAACCTCGATCCTGTCTCTGTGGAACTCGAACTTGCATTTTCACAATGCCTTAGTCAAAATATCTGCATCCTACTCCTCGGTCGAAACATACTGCAATATCATGATCCTCTTGACCACACAATCCCGTAGATGATGGTAACAGATATCTATATGCTTGGACCTGTCATGAAACACTGGATTCTCAAGAGAGTTTTATGCAACTCTGATTATCACAGTATATCACTGTAGGATCCATCATCTGACCAAACAATCCCACTAGAATCTTTCGCATCCAAATGGCCTCGCATGCTGCCTGACTGGCAGCCATGTATTCAGCCTCTGCTGAGCTAAGTGCAACTGATCTCTATTTCCTGCTATACCAAGAAACTGCAGCTGAACCAAGGTTGAAGATTCCTCCAGAAGTGCTCTTCCGGTCTGATGGACTACCAGCCCAATCCGCATCTGTGAAGCCTTGTAGCTTCACTCCCTTTATCCGTTTGTACCATAATCCGTACTGTGTAGTGCCTCTGAGATATCTCAGCACATGCTTCGCTGCCTTCCAAAATAGCTTGGTAGGTTGAACCATAGCTTGACTCAGCTGGTTCACCACAAAGCATAAGTCGGGTCGTGTGTTCACCAAATACATAAGTGAACCCACTAGCTACCGATAAATAGTAGCAGCTACTACCTCACTTGAAGTAGCATCCTCCTTCCTCTAGTTCCCAGCTATAGGAGTCTGCATGGGTTTGCACTTCTCCATGCGAAAGCGCCTCAGTATCTCATTGGCATACTTGCCTTGAGACACAAATACTTCCCCATTTTTCTGCCACACTTCCATGCCTAGAAAGTAGTGCATGAGGCCCATCTCCTTCATCTCAAACTCTCTTGCATGGTCCTACTTACAAGATTTGATCAACTGATCATCACTTGTCAAAATCAGATCATCGACATAAAGTACAATAATCAATGGCTTACCTTCTACCATGATGTGGTAAAGGTTCGCATCTGCTTCACTCTTGGTGAGGCCCAACCCAGTGAAATAGCTGTCGATCCTGGTATACCAAGCACGGGGTGTTTGCTTCAGCCCATACAGTGCTCGCTTGAGTTGGTAAACATGTGAGTCGTGATTGAAGGTCTCAAATCCTTCGGGCTGCTCAATGTATACCTCTTCCTCAATCTTCCCATTGAGGAATGCCATCTTCACATCCATCTGATGGATCTTCCAACCAATTTGAGCTGATAGAACTAGCATTGATATGATAGATGAGTACCTTGCTATGGGAGCAAAGGTCTCATCATAGTCGATCCCCTCAACCTGTGAGAAACCTCGAGCAACAAACCTTTCCTTGTGTTTCTCAACACTTCCATCAGCTACCTGCTTTAGCTTGTAAAGCCATCGGGAACTAACCATTGACTTGTCCCCAAGTCTAGGAACAACATCCCACACACTATTCCATATGATAGAATCGTACTCTTCTACCATTGCATCAACCCAGACTGGTTGCTACACTGCCTCCTGAAAAGAAGAAGGTTTGGTTGCTACACACTCCCCAACCAGGGCCATGTAGCCAATGTATCTCTCGGGAGATCTCCTTTATCTGCACTGAGAGAATGGCTGCTCCACATTCTCTCTTACATCTAGCATCAATCTATCAACTTCTCGCGAGCGTTTCTGCCCATCTCTGGAAGACTCTCCAGGAGTGGTGGTCTCCACTACTGGATCCTATTCATGTGGCTGATCCACATCATCAGGAGGTTCCTCCTCCTTTGGAACTAAAAGTTCCTCATCACCATGCAACTTGAGCTCCCTCTCAAGCGACACTTGCATGGCTCTTTGCTCGTCGAACTTCAGATCCCTGTGCACTATGGTCCTCTGACTAGAAGGCAGAAACACACGATAGTTACGGGGTGTATCTGTGTACCCCACAAGTATCCTCAACTCAGCTGTTGGGTCTAGCTTCTTCTAAGCATCTTTGGTCACATGACAGAAAACTGGTGATCCAAATATGCGGAAGTGACTCACATCTGGTCACTTCCTTGAAAAAGCCTCCATAGGTGTCTTCATCCCCAAAATACGATGAGGACATCTGTTCTAAAGGTACATTGTTGTATTGAATGCCTTAGCCCACAGATGAAGTGGTAGGCCTTGGTCATGCAACATCACTCGAGCTACTCCCACAATAGATCTGTTCTTCCTTTCGGCCACCCCATTTTGTTGTGGGTTATGAGGTGTCGTCAGTTCTCGTTTAATTCCTTCTGTTGCATAGAAGTCTTTAAACTGTTGGGAAACATACTCTCCACCATTGTCGCTACGCAAGGCTTTTACTTTCTTTCCAAATTATTTCTCTGCCAAGGCTTTAAACTCACAAAACCTCAAGAAGGTCTGATCCTTCTTTTGCATAAAGTAGATCCAACATCTACGAGAAAAATCATCAATAAAAATAACATAGTACCTTTTCTTAGCGGTGGAGGCTGTAGAAAATGGTCCACATACATCTAAGTGAACTCGCTCCAGGATTGATCTAGCTCTACTATCCTAATCCTAAAAGGAAGCTTTCTCATACTTACCCAAGCGTTATTGGGAAAACTAGTGTCCATTCAGATCTGCTAGTCCCACTAAGATGGGTAGCTATCTTAGAAACAAACAAACTAAAGTCACTTGTGTTTTCCTTTATGAGATAGATGAGAGAGAAGCAGAGAGTACCAACCTCAGTCTTTCGCTAGTCTCCTTGCTTGTTTCCTCTCTCCTTTGATAGAGCTTTCGCCACTCCTTTCTCACTTGTCCTGCTTCAAAGAACACCTGTGGAGTCAAAGCAGAAAAATACCATCAAAGCATAGAGATCTATAACCATAAACAATGTAGGATCAGATATACATTAACCATATAAATGCATATACAAATACAAGATTTAGAGATATACAAGCACATGGAGGAAAACTCAAATAACTTTATTGATAGAAGTAGTAGAAGAGAGGATTACAACCAGGCTGTCTGATCCAGCATCATCCTCCTAGCATGAAAGCCCTCTTCACCTCATACAAAGCAAGATCACCCAACAATGTCTTCAAAGAGAAACCAACAACACTTCCTTGCAAATTACCAAATTCCAGCCTCTGGATCTCTAGGATGAGGGATCCATATATAGATGTTTACAGGAGAGTGAGTTACCTTCTGGGATTTTGATTAGTGTCATTTCACTGATAGTTCTTGGTTCCACTTGGAGATTTCATGATTTCTTACTCATCCCTGGGCAAATTCAGAGAGGCAAGTGTCAAATGAGCAGTTTCTAGAAGATTCTTTGAGTTTCCAACTAGAAAACTACTTCTGCCATTTGTCTACTCTCACTCATCACACCCTATAGAAGGGCTTTCCAGTATGCATCGCACCCCCCGTGTGTAATTGGTGAGATGCATCGCACCCCCCGTGTGTAATAGGTGAGATGCATCGCACCCTATGCATGGAGCAGTCTGTATGGTCTAGTTTTGACCAGTTTTGAGTAGTTTTTCATGGCGAACTTCTGGGAGATGATGTAATCAGCTGATCTTGTTCCTTTAGGGTATGAAATGACACTTTTAGGGGTTTATAAGCCCTTGGTTTATAGACATATGTGATTGGGATTGCAGTGTCCAAATATGTCTATAACAGTTGCCCCCTAAAGCATGAGGTTGTAAATCTTTTGATGTCGGGTGAAATGCTTTATAATGAGGATCTAAGGTTTTTCGAACTGGAAGGTGACCTGTAATAAGATACAATACAATACATTATCTTCATAACATTTTCATGATGTAGCTGAGGTGGGTATTCCCATGATCAACTTTATAAATTCATATTCATGTACATAAGACAGACAATCATCTGTGTGGCAGACTGATGATTCTGGTAGAGCCATCATCCTTTAGTTTGGTTGATTATCTATGCAACAATGATGTACATTTGATGTCTTTATTTTCCTAAATATATTGCAGCCCGGATGGATGAAACTAGATCCGGGGTCTTCAAACTCATTCAATTTTCGCCTGAAGTACAAGTTGATCCATGTGAGAAGCTGTTCTGATGTCGAACATGGAAAGACATCGCCTAATTACCAGCCAATGATGTAAGCTGTTAACAGGCACGAGAGGAATCACCAATAATGATAATGACCCTCAAGGTACTGCAGTACAATTCACGTGGTGTGAATGCATGAGTTGATGTCGAACACCACGTAAAATCTTTCGGTCGAAGGCCATTGATGTGAACCTGTCACCGGAAGTGAGAAACTTGCCATTGAGGCATGCAAGCTTCAAAGTACTGAAAGGGTTGTCCCTAAGTCAACTTCTTGGATAATGAGCTAATGTCAACAAGAAGTGACCTGTCGTAGGAGGGCCTTAATGAATCCCACATCTACGACACAGAATGGAGCAAATGATTTTGTGGAGGTGAAAACGATCTGATGATACAAGGTTCAGGGTGGCACTCATGAAAAATGGAGAGAGAAGGTATTACAGCGGATGAGATGTTAGCTAGGTTGGTGAATTCTCTAAGCGACTTCTCTTGAACATATTGGAGACACTGAAATGGATTGGTAGAGTTAACCCTAAAAATGGATGGTACGTTAGACCAATGGTGATATGACCAGTGAACGGAATAACCCAACCCAACTCAATCATGGTGGCGGAGTGAAAGTGTCATGTTTAAGAGCGACCTACTACCAATGAAGCTATTCAAGTTTTCTTCCCTTTTTCCCCAGTCATTGCTGACCAGTACCTCTTTATTTTTGTCAAGCTTGAGGATAACATATGCTTGTTCTATAATTTTCCCTTTAGGCAAACCTGTCGCTATGTTTTAACGAATCTAGCGACAATGAAACTCGCTCTTGTTTGCATGGACAAGTTTGTCACTATTGTTTTAATGAGTTTAACGACAAAAATAACTCGGTCCTTTTCAATTTTAGAGAGTCTAAAAAGAGACGTAAAGGCAACTCCAATGGTCCCTTTTCATAATGTAATCCCTTAAGTCTGAAAAAGTGTAAAATAACACGAAAGGGATGTCTTTTCGATAGTTTTAATGAGCCGAACAAGACAAGCGCTCGATCTTTTTGTGTAATAATTCCTCAGGTCCAAAAAGATTAAAATCTAGAGGAGGGATGGCACTTCCGATCGCTTTAACGAGCTGGAGAGGCCAATTGCTCGACAATATTTTCATATTTTACGAGTCAGATGAAAAGAGCTTAAAGGAGACTCGTTGTTTGAGGAATGAGTGATGTTTTTGGATAGCAACTGGTTCCAAGTAAGGTTTGGAACTTTTCAATCACGACAGTGTAAAGAAGGTGGCTAATAGAATCACTCGTCGCAACTGTTCCTCAAAAGGGTAAACAATCAAATGGAGGTTTATGATTGGCTAAAAAAGAGTGGAGGTGATGGTAAGAACACGACCAACGTTCAAAAGCAGATAATTACGCGATTGCAATGGTTATTTACCGAAGGTGGGGTTCATTTTTTAATGAGCTTAAACTCTATGGGAACACTTGCTCATCGCTAGGTTTATTTTTTAACGAGCATGAACTTCGCGTAAAACTGCTCATGGCGAGGTTTATTTTTTAACGAGCTTGAACTTTGTGTAAAACTGCTTGTGCTAGTCATATAATAAGGATGTCTCATCAATAGGTTCATTTTTTAGGGAGCTTGCCCCATGCGCAACTTTGCTCCTAAGCCTTTTTGCATGCAAGCTAGGAACGACCAACTACTGTCTTAAGGGTTAAAGAACTACTAAGGTTAGGTAGGATAGTCTCTCGGCGAGAAACAATCTCCTTTGCTTTGCCATTTCTGTTGGTCCTGGCAAAGGTGAATGGTGGATCAGACCAATCACCTAACTTAAGCAGTTGAAGTTAGTAAAACTACGGGGTTAGAGTTACGCTAGTCACTTTTCACTTGCGTACAAAAAGGTTTGCATGCCCCCAGGTATAAAGTAGAGTTTCCAGGTCACCATATGGAAGTTCTTGCATTAGCAAGATTGTTCCATCCATGTCGTAGAAAAAACACTTCCTTGACGATGTCCATCGAAATGGACAAAGGTGATTGTTGTCAGTGCCAATTACATAACATTTGACGGGGGAATCCTTTTCCAGTCCAAATCCATTTTCCTAAACGGACAGGGGTATCATACTAGTCATATTCCTATGTGGAAACCTACCTTATATCTGGGGTTTTCCTGCTGAAGCAGACCAGGGCGCATGCCTTCTGGGTTTCAGTCACAATCACCGAATCACTCGCAATCATCAGGTGGAAAGACTGGATATTGATTAGACATTCCTTGTACAAAAAGACCAGTTAGGGATGGCATTTGACTAATAGTTGTGTTTGAACCAGGGAATGAAAGTTGATCAACTAGATGGACCACTCTGCCTTCATGCGGGAAACACATCACTCGAAAGAGTGAGGAAGCAATAGCTCCCATGCTATAAATGTAGTCATGTCCAAGGAGTAGATTATAATCTAATGGCCCTTGGACTACCATCACATTTAGATAAACGGTTTTCCTTCTCAAAGTTATAGGAAAATTTGGAAGGATCCCTAACGGTCAACTGGTTCCTTTGTTGAAGCCTGTCAGATTTCGAATCTCATGCAAAAGTGATGGTGAACCAAGTGATTTCCAAGTAGTTGAGGAAAGGATACTCATAGAAGCCCCTTCATCTATAATAGTACCAACCATGATCGTTCTGTAAGCTTGTACTATGATTTGGAATGGGACATTAGATGGTAGGCGGGGTTTGCCTAGTAGATTCCAATCGAAGGAAACGACCAGATTGCTTGGAGGTGGAACCGAATAAACGACTAGATAAATCTCTGACAAACTTCCTTCCTATGGTAAAGGAATGGGTAGATTGCCCCCATGTTCATCGGAGTTTGTGTTTACGAAGAGAATTTGAATGGTGTCGTTCTCATTATCTTTGGTGGTAGTATCATCTGAAGGTGGGCCCTCTGAAGACAAGATTGGGTCGATTGCCATCTCGACCTGTTGAATTTGGTCTGGTGTGGACTCAGAGGGTTTATCTTCAATGATAGGTGCTTCGACCAAAAACAATGGTGTGTCAGTCAGATTTTCAACTAGCGATGGACTTGACAAGAGTTTCTTTTATCTAGGAGGAAGTCATTGCGGTGATGCAAGATGGTTATCCAAGACTCTTTTAGCTTCTTCTAGGAAGGGAAAATGGTGGAGGGCATGATTGCCTTCACACAGTCTACAAGGAAATTTGGATCTTCCTTTTTGTCCATTGACTTCTTTTTCACTAGTTGATGGTGTGCTCTCAACATGATCGTCAACGAAGACACCAGATTGTGCAAGCTGGGAGACCAGTCCCTCAAGACCCATGGGATGTAGGGAGAATATCGATGATAGTGGTCTCCCTTGCAAATGACACATGGAGATTTACGTTTGGAAGGTGCAGTGTGTGGATTTTCACCAGATGATGCATGGTTGCACCCTTTTGCTGTTCGATTCTTCTTCTTCTTCTCCTTCCCTTTCTTCTGCTTCTCAGTTACTTGTTTTTTAGTGTTGCTAGCTTCACCAAGTGAAGAGGAAGAAGGAGAGGGAGAAACAAAGGAATTAGAAGGTTGGGGAGCAACTTCATCTAGTTGCTGATTGGATTGCTGAGGAATTGCGGTGTTTTGAACGACAGAGGTCGAGAAAAGCCAAACTGGCAGGCCAATTGTGAGTCCTGGAGGGGACAATGTAGCCATATGTGGAGCACCAACATCTCCCTAAGAAGAGAAGGGACTAGGATTTCCTCTAATGGGAAATCCTTGATTGGTAGACTCCATTTCTCAACCTAAAGACCAAAAAGGGAACAATGACATTATTCCGATTAAAATAAATTTTATGGCGCTTTGACACAACTTGCTTTTTCAATTTTTAAGAGTCGAGAAAAAGCTAAAGATGACTCTAGTCACCTTCGATTTTTAATGAGCTTGAAGTGACAAGTGCTCAGATGGACCTTTTCTTTTAAGGAGTCTGAAAAGGAACGAAAGTGACTACTCTAGAAATCTAGACAGAGGGGATTACTAAACCAATTACAAAACTGCAGAATACTTTTTACGGTACGGCAATCAATCTTCCCGAATGATGTGTTCAGTGCATTGCGATTGATAGGGCGGCAGACATGACTTCCTAAGGATAAAGGATGTAGCCTATTGTGGTCTCCCAATATATACTCGATAGTACGTGGGAGCACAAGTCCGTACTGGCACTTGTCGTCTCAAAGAGGAGGAATCATCCAACCTACGATGAAAGCGATAGTTACCAGGCTTTACGACGCTGGAATACATCTCTAGCCTAGACTTCTAAATGTTGTGCGTTAGGTTCCAAAGCGTTTTTATGTTCATTGAAGTTTATTTTACAGTTGATATTTCTTAAGAAGTTTGCCTTTAAGGTTCACCGCGTGATGTAGATATACAATTCCTAAATATGCAATTTAAGATGATAAACAGTCGTTTATTTTCTTTTTGCAATGAAAATCCTAGCTACCAAGGAAAGAGAGATGAAATTCTTTCAACATAGAGCAGAGAGCACACACTAGATGCACTTTTCCTAAATCAACTTCAGCATGCAGTCTTAATGCAAATGCACATGCATGTATTGTTTTTTAGTTTCCTTAATGTGAGAATGACAAAAAGAAAACAAAGTATAGATCTGAACTATATTCTTTTAAAGTGACAGTACTAACAATTTTATTTTCAAAAAATGAAAGTAAAGCCAAGACGACACTTTGCGATTTCGAATTTAATGTTTTTTTTGACACTTGAAATACTAATGATTCAAATCAAATACAATGGCAAAAGTGTAATCGACTATCTAAAAGAGGAATGCTTTGTGACACTATTTTTCTTGACTGAAAACGACACTCGCGACACTTTCAAATCAAAAGATGACAGTTCGATTAAGCTACTATTTACAAAGGAGAACTGTAAATGATGAAAAATACATAAAAAACATTCACAATTCCTTTTGATGGAGGCTGAATAATGCAAAGGAAGATGGTTTCAACAGAGATATACTAATCATAGATAGCAAAACCACTGAATAAAGCTGAAGACAATGAAGAAAAAACCAAAATCTGGAAGCAGAAATAGTCTCATTCAATCATCACACCTATAACATAGCGAAACAAGGATTTAGCTCACCTACAACACATGGGAGGTGCGATGCATCCAGGTTTCCAAGAGGAGACAGTGCGATGGACCAGGGATGAGACTGAGCTTGGTTTTCACTCACAGTTTGTAGCTAAGTTCAGGGATTTAGGCTGAGATAATGATTGTCAGTAAACACAAAGTATAGGGGCTGATCTAATGAGGTTATTTGAGCTACCACCATAGCACTTAGGATGTTTGCAAGCTAGATGTTCAGTTCATAAACCAACCCGGAGATTGACTGAAGCAGCGCTGATCTACTTTCTAGTTGCATAGCAAAAGAAGTTTGAAGGCTAGCTGGCTTAACTTCAGGCTCCGTCTGTGGTTTATAAAGCAAACAGCAATAAGAAAACAAACAAACTATTTGTTCCCTAGTGGAGTCGCCATTTTGTTATCGGGAAAACTAGTGTCCATTCAGAGCTGCTAGTCCCACTAAGATGGGTAGCTATCTTAGAAACAAACAAACTAAAGCCACTTGTGTTTTCCTTTATGAGAGATAGATGAGAGAGAAGTAGAGAGTACCAACCTTAGTCTTTTGCTAGTCTCCTTGCTTGTTTCCTCTCTCCTTTAATAGAGCTTTCGCCACTCCTTTCTCACTTGTCCCGCTTCAAAGAACACCTATGGAGTCAAAGCAACAAAATATCATCAAAGCATAGAGATCTATAACCATAAAAAATGTAGGATCATATATACGTTAACCATATAAATGCATATACAAATACAAGATTCAGATATATACAAGCATATGGAGGAAAACTCAACTAACTTTATTGATAGAAGTAGTAGAAGAGAGGATTACAACCAGGCTATCTGATCCATCATCATCCTCCCAGGATGAAAGCCCTCTTCACCTCATACAAAGCAAGATCACCCAACAATGTCTTCAAAGAGAAACCAACAACACTTCCTTGCAAATTACCAAATTCTAGCCTCTGGATCTCTAGGATGAGGGATCCATATATAGATGTTTACAGGAGAGTGAGTTAGCTTCTGGGATTTTGATTAGTGTCATTTCACTAATAGTTTTTGGTCCCACTTGGAGATTTTATGATCTCTTACTCATCCCTGGGTGAATTCAGAGAGGCAAGTGTCAAATGAGCAGTTTTTAGAAGATTCTTTAAGTCTCCACCTAGCAAACTGCTTCTGCCATTTTTCTGCTCTCGCTCATCGCACCCTACAGAAGGGCTTTCCAGTGTGCATCGTATCCCCCGTATGTAATAGGTGAGATGCATCACACCTTATGCATGGAGCAGTCTGTATGGTCCAGTTTTGACCAGTTATGAGTAGTTCTTCATGGAGAACTTTTGGGAGATGATGTAATCAGCTGACCTTATTCCTTTAGGGTATGAAACAACACTTTTAGGGGTTTAGAAGCCCTAGGTTTATGGAAATATCTGATTGGGGTTGCGGTGCCCAAATATGTCTATAACTACCCAGGGTGCATCCTTTGCATGTATCTGTTTTCTCTAGTTTTCCCTTGGGTAAGCCGGTAGAACTTTGCTGCATGAGCTTCAAGGCCCCGTGATGCAAGTGGCCCAGTCTCCTATGCCACAACTCGCCAACATCTTGGCTTTGCACCACCTATGCTTTGGAACACTGTGCAGAATAGTCATCTACCTCCAGCTTGTAGATATTCTTTAGTCGAATCCCTATTCGCTTGGTCTGTCCGGTGCCGATATGCCTCAGAAACACTTTTCCTTTAATAAAGACTACATCATAGCCTTTATCTTCTAGCATATCAATAGACACAAGATTCTTTTTCAAACCTAGTACATACTTAATAGCAGATAGGGTGAGAGGAGCACCACGCTCCCTCTGAAACATAACTGTATCTTCACTTGAGACACAGTATTTTCCATCATTTCCCATCTCGATCCGCATCTAGACGTCCTTCTCCTCCAATGTACCGAAAATATTCTTGTCACTCGACATGTGGAAAGAAGCTCCACTGTCCAGGTACCAAACACATCCCACAATGGATGAAACCATGCATGTGATAAGTGAGAAATCCAGCTCAAATTGTGAAGCTAATGCATCACCATCAGATCCCTTGGAGGAACCCTTCTTGGATTTCTTTTGTGGACAATTCATTGCATAATGGCCCACTTCATGATAGTGAAAGCATTGCACTTTCGACTTGTCAACCTCCTTCCCACCATGAGAAGATTTGGATTGGGATGCCTTCCGTTTCCCTTTCTTAGCTTTACTCGCTAAAACTATATTTTCTTCATCATCTTGTTTTGATGAAGATCCTTCCCTGGTGCTTTTCCTTATCTCCTCCTGCATCAAATCCAACCAAAGTCGTTCCCAATCTGGCGGTTTCTCTCTTCCATTAACCGAGTCCTGGTAGCTATGCCAGCCCTTAGAAAGATCGAGGAGTGCAAGACTCACCAGGTCATCATCAGCTGTCATGATCCCTACGCTTCCAAGCTCATCCCTGTAGGTGGTGAGCTTGTTCAGGAACGTAGAGATTGTGTCGCCCTTTTCGCACTTGATCTTTCGAAGTTTATCTTTCAGCGCTAGCTTCCTCTGATCACTGCTATTTTGATAAAGATCTTTCAATGTTTTCCACATCAAAAACAAAGTCTCCTTGCCATGGAGGCTCGAGACAATGTGATCTCGAACTCCCTCCAGGATGATTCTTCTTGCTCTAGCCACATACTTTTTCCATTCTGCCAGTTGAGTAGCATCAGTCGACTTTTGGACTTCTTGATCAATGAAGTCCTTTAGGCCATTATCTTCTAATACTGCCTCCATGCGATCCTTCCAGGCTATATAACTTGAACTGCCATCAAGGGCATATTAGAGTCTCAAATCACTGAACGCCATTGGTGAAATAGATGTGATAAGAACTCAATTCAATATTTAGAAACCAAGAAACCAAACTTCAAACTTCTCTTGCTTGTATATTGTTCTTCCTTGATCACCTTTGTTCTAATACCATGTATAAATTCCCACTGTAGATATCCTGGTAATGCAATGTACTAAAGCAAAATGCTTGATCTACTTCTACAACAATTTAGCGGAAGCTTAATCGAACATGAGCAACATCAACCAAGAACAAATATAACTGAGAATGAGAAGTAATCAACCATAACATAGAAGATATATCACTGGGGAAAGCACCAGCCTAAAACCCCAACTCTGTATTATCATACAAGTGGAAATCTTGTTCAAGTTACAAAAATAATTAGCTCTCAAGCTATCCTGCTCTCTCTGCAATCAAACAATACAGCTCATAGACTCAATAGACATAGAATATATCTTCCTCAAGCCCTCCAAGCCTCCTATTTCCTTGCGCAGTTTTGATTGGGGTCCAATGATATCACATGTGTGAATTGGCCTCATCACACTCACTGTAACCTCAGGTCCAATTGCGCAATCCTCAAGGAATAATATTCCTTCTGCATGCAAGGAATATTCACCAAGGAATATCCTAGCAACTGATAGTACACTGTCCCTCCATCTGGTGTCAACTAGGTCTCTGACTGAACTGACATGCATGAGTTATCCATGAGTGAATCTTCAATTATCTGAAATACAATAGTTACATGCATGCAAGCATTAACTAACTGAACTCTCATTAATTTAACAAACTATTAAATTAATCTAATTGGACTTGACTCGGTTAATTGAGCCAACTAATTACAACTCAATATTACAACTCACCCTTATCTCTTTAACTGATGGATAAATTCATCAATTAATAGATAAATTGTTGCATGTCCTCACATAGACTTCAAGTTTGTTTTGCCTTAACTAGTTAACTCAAACTGAATTAATTAATCAATTTACAAATTGCTGTTAATATCAAATTTGAATTGTACTTCCTATGTTTAGTCCAGGGACTGACTAAAATAAGAAGGGATCCCGAAATGCTATTTTTAGAAAAGATATTTTTAGCACTTTCACTTTTCACCCATTGTTGCTAAGATCTCCAATGGCTAAATTTCTATTTATAGTCTGACTATTTATCGCATTGCTATTTTTAGCATTTTCTATTTTTAGCATTTATTGTTGCAAATCTCAACAGTCAATAAAGTAACAAAAGAGATCAAATTTATTGCATTGATATTTCTCAATAATAACCATAAGAGTGATAAAATGGTATATAAGAGTGCTAGTTTAAAGCTAACTTTAATGTTAACAATGTAATGTATCATTTTATCAAGTCAATAAAGTAACAAAAGAGATCAAATTTATTGCATTGATATTTCTCAATAATAACCTTAAGAGTGATAAAACGGCATACAAGAGTGCTAGTTTAAATCTAACTTTAATGTTAACTCTCTTTCTGTAATTTTCTAACTATAAAATAATTTTCTTTTCAAGGATAAATTTCATATAAATTAGCTAAAATAGGGTTATTCGTGATGATCCTATAATTGAAAAGGTTATTTTTGTCTATACTTTTAAAATATTGAATAATGAGAGTTTCAAATCAAAGTTTAGGGAAACATTTTTTTTAAAATTAAAATGTTTATAAATATGAAGCATAAATAGAGTTTTTACTTCAAATTCATAAATTTTAATGTCTTTAATATTTCTTTTTATAAGATTTTTTATTTCAAAATTGATATCATTCAGAGTAAGAATATTTTATTTTTTTCATACATATATATATATATATATATATATATATATATATATATCTATATATATATATATATATATATATATATATATATATATATATATATATATATGTAACTGAGCCTAATGGTTATGAATATATGTATCCTCATAAAATGTTATAGGTTCAAATCCAAAGGGGGAGGAGTATGTATAGACTAAAGGAAGGAGAGAAAGAGTGAGATTGTGTGTGATTGAGTGAGAGTGTTGTTGATGGGGGGGGGGGGGGGTGTGGGAAGAAATATATAGACTAAGGGAAGGAGAGAAAGAGAGAGATTGTGTGTGAGTGAGTGAGAGTGGTGGGCGGGGGGGAGAAAGAGAGATGGGGAGAAAGTGGAGATGAAAGAGAGAGGAAGAGTGAGATACAGAGATATGCTAGGGTAGAGGGAAGAGAACGAGAGATGGGGAGGAATTGAGGGAGGGAGAGTGATAGAGAGAGAGGGAGAAATCGATAGAAGAAGGGTCATAGAGACATAGTAGAAGGGTAGAGAGAGAGTGTGTGAGAGAGGGGGAGGGTTTCATGAGGCAGGTACTAAGGGAGGGAGTGAGGGATAGACAAATAGATGATTGGAGAGGGAGGAGGGAAGATAGTGAGAGATACAAAGTGAGAGGGGAGAGAGGGAAGTAGAGAGGGAAGGAGATAGCAAGAGAGTTGGAGGGGGGGAGAGAATGTTATGAACCTTGCACCTAAAAAATGATAAAAAAACTAATAGTTATCGTCCACTTCTAGGGGGACACCTCCTTTTACAATGAATACAATGTATCAGGAAAAGTTTGATGATCCTATGAATATGTCTCCTTATTGTGTATATTGGAGACAAAAGGTATAATGATAATAAAATTGGACAACGAAAGTTTCTTGCCGGCCTCCTAATATAACAATTAAACTAATAATGAATTCTTATAGGGCTTTAATATAGGTTCTAAGAGCCATAACATAGTCCCCCTATTTTAAAAAATATTTTCTCTCAAAGCTTGTAGTTGAGGGTGTTTCTTCATAAGCTACTCATTTTCCCAAGTACCTTCTTCTAGAGGCATGTTCTATCACTTGATTAGGTAATCCATAATGATTTTATTTCAAAGAGATAAATACCGTCAATCCATCACTACTAGTAGTCCAAGAATCAACTTCCTTTCTTCATCTAGTTATGGAAGTTTTGTTTGCATTGGAATAATTTTTCCAACAACAATTTTTAGGAAAGATACATGAAAAACCTTATGAATGTGAGAGAAAGGAAAATATAGCTCATATTATACTTGTCCAATTCTATGAATAATCTTGTAAGGTTCGTAAAATTTTGGAGCTAATTTCATATCGATCTTTTACTTGGGTGTAGATTTCTTTTAAGATTGTAGTCTTAGAGATACCCAATCATCTTCCTCAAATTTCCTTTCAATTCAATGTTCATATGCTCATTGCTTCATCCTATTATATGTATAGCATATATCGTTTAAACAATGACGGGAGTGGTGGGATCCATACTCGTTTGTCCAGTTGGCTGGCCTGCCCACGGGTGGTCCCACACAATACGCCAACCACTTTAAACTGCCAACACATATTTCATTATCTGCCAATTAAACCGTGCCCCAAAACGTGCCAATGGTTGTTGACAAACCATTACATGTGACTAGTCTGCCCATATTAAAACGCATAACAAACCAATGGTTAATAAAATACCATGAATGGATGAGTTGGGATTCAAACTTGGAACCACTTGCCACCTGTTTTTGACACTCACCAATGGCCAAGTGGGCCTTTCCTTGTAAAGTCTGTGATCCCACATCTATTTAAACTCGATTTCTCATTCGAACGGGGGGAGAGTTGAGCTGAGGCTGAGAAAAACGAGGAGCCAACATGGATTTTGAGAGGGTATATTCTAGGGGAATATTCCACAAAATATTCCCTGATGTAGTGAGGAATCTAAAAGATTCCTTGGAGGTCAATTTTTCACAGTGACAGAAATATGCCAATTTTATACTCAAAAGAACTTAAATTTCATGGGGAGCATGATGGTGTGGTCCATTTCCCCATCTGAGAAGCATAAGTATAGGTGACCAACAACAAGGAATCTTTGCATAATCTTATGGAATCTAAAAGATTCCCTTAGACATCGATTTTTGACAGAGGCGGAACGATGCCAACTTTATAGTCATTTTTCACAAAATTTCAAAGGGAGTGCAGTGGTGTGCTCAGAATATTCATCCAAGCAATGGATTTTTTGGTCATATTTAGGAAGGAATATTTGGGGGAATATTTGACATTCTCTGGGGTATAGAATTTGATGGTGTTAGAAGGGGGCAAGGTTTATAATCGTTTGACACAATTTCATGCCACAAATTTAATGGTGTAGTCCATTTTGTCAGATGATCATTGCATTTTTAGGCCATCCCCGCAACTGGAGGTAAATGATGAAGTGATGCTATATCTTTCTTCTGATTTGCTTAGATGATGTTTTTTTGTTGATATCTGTATTACCATTATATTGAGGGATACTTGTATGCCACGTCATGTGAGATTTTATTAGCTTGTCATGTTGAAGGAGGGCCCATTTGAGTGAGAATTCCTACAGGGAGAACATATTATGGAGAGACATGCCACTCTAGTTGAGGTAATTTATCCTTGTAATGATAAATAATATACCATATACATCATCATCATTTGTAGCATTTAATGAAGCGTCCTCCCCACTCTTGATGCCAGGGCCCAAAGACGTAACCCACACTGGTTGAACTCCATTATCAATATGTTTATGTCCTATGATTTGATGGTTATAATTATGTTTCATATTCTTTAAAGCATGCACATGTGGCTTTTCATACTCTTTCATATGCAGTTATGCTAATATCATAGAAGTAAAAGATCTTGGTTAATTAAGGTAGTTGACGAGATCTGAATCAAGTTTGATATCAGAGTGGTCTTTTCGCTAATGTGAATTGTGAGTGTGAATGATTGAATGTGCAACAAGAGGGGACTGGAGAACAAAAAATATATCTACGAGGACCTCCTTAGGATGGCGTGCATGGTGGACATAATGTATGTAGATTATGAGGAGAAGATGGCAAGAGAGGAACAAGAGAAAAAAACAGCATAGGATGATGCTCCATTTACCCCTTCGAGTGAACATTCACCTTCTTCATCGTCTTCTTGTCATTTAGATGAGGAGATCAATGAGAGCCTTCAAGTAGATAATGTTGAATTGAGGAGACTTATACAAGAAGAAAAGAGGAGAAGCAAAGATTATAGCTTCAACTATGAGTAATGGAAGAGGCCTTGGAAAAATTGAAGTGAAATGAAGGCTTAACAAAGGCATCGTCACGTGTTCTAGAATCGATAGTTGAGATAAATATTGTTGACCATTCTTCAGTTTCAATTTCACATGACACTATTTCTGTTGGAAACATGGAGGTACCCATTTGAGGAACTGGCATGAGACTCCTTACCAAGATGGGGTGAAAAGGAGGAGGACTTGGTATTAATGTCCAAGGAATGACTCGGCCATTGGAGGTTGTGCAAAGACCTTGATTTCCAGGTTTGGGATACACTGAAGGAGAGTGCTTGAAGGTAGAATATACTTCCAAGACATCGTCAAAGCCATAAAAGAAAGAGGATGATTGTAACCCATCACAATGCTCCCATGACAGTGCACATTGCAAAGGAAAAGCTAAGGCAAGATCTCACTTCCAGAATTGCACCAAAGATAATCAAGAGAGGTATAAACAACCTCAGCCTTCTAAAGTTGATTTTGATTAAAAGCATGTTGTTAATGATGAACATAAATCGTAACATAGAAAGCCATGTAGTATTTGTGGTTTACATAACCATGTGGTTGCTGAGTGCTAGAAGAGAATGGCGGCAAGAAAGAGGACAAGACATGAAAGGCCTTCTCTACATCAGGGAAAGAAGACAATTAAGTAGCTATGGAGGAAGAAGAATTTTTGTAGTCACTGCAATATAGGTGAACATCAAATGGCCACGTGTTGGAGGCTCCATCCATAACAGTGTTTCAAGAAAGTGCTCATGCAGAAACAAGTTGGTGATGTTTTTCAACTAGCTAATCAACTCCATGATGATGAACCATTCACTTTGATGAGTGAGAGATGGTTTTACTAGATATCATAGATTGTCATGGCTGCATTTTGTAAATAATGTGTTGTGATATAAATGTAAAGTGATGATGTGTTTTCCATTGCTTGTTAAAGAAATAATGATGTTTTGGCATTTTGTCGATAACTGGGGTACTGATTTCTATTCCGATCTAAACTTGACATGAGAGTGTGTGTTATAAACTCTTGCTAAGTCTTATCAGTACTCTATAATTTCCCTAGGATGAGGAGAGAAACCCAGAGAAACCACAAACCACTTTGAAAGCTGGGAGCTAGCCCTTCCAACTTCAGAGAGGGCTCTCTCTGTATGATTTAGATTTATTCTTCAGATTTTAGGCTAGGGATGAAAGGACAATGTATCATTTTCAAAGTTTTATTTGAAATATGCTAGAAAAGTCCATTGGGCATGGAGTTGTAAGGTTTTTCAGTAGTCAATTTAAATAGACATAGGAGTAGAAAATATGGCGAGGTAGGAAAACTCCTAGATCTTGTAGAGCTATTGTGATATGAATGACATGAATGAGGAGGAGGATAAATTAAATATAGAGCATACTAAGATGAATTATATACTCAACATCGTAAAGAAAACATGGATATTGTTTAACAAGTCAGAGCAGTGTAATGGAAGTAAATTCAACCCTTAATTTTTTTGTAACAATTTAGGAATGAAAACATTCATGTGAAACTTGAAAGGAAACAGATTTATAGAGAGGAAGAAATCACCATTTTCTTGACACAAGAATCCTAAAAACAAACTACCTCTGCATTAATGAATTGATTACTTCAAATATATTTCAGTACTTACAATCACAGAAAAGTCTTTTCTTCTCACATAATCCAACCCTTACTATCTTATTACAAAATATTTTTAGATTTTCAAATAAAATAACTTTGGATTCCAAAAAGGAATTGATTACAAAATGATATTTAACAAAATTACATATATTTTTGAAACAAAACTAGAAAATAGGATTCCTGGACAAATTTGGTTGTTTGTTGAAACTTTGAAGGATCTATTGCTGACTATATCTATTTTCCAGCTCCTTCTATCTGTCTTGTTGTCAAAATTGTAAAATTTCTACTTGTGCTTATTCGACCAATTCTAGTAATTGGTCCCATCGTTCTTCACCTGGGATAGAAAAATTCACCATGTTTCTAAATCTTTCATCTACCTCAGTGTAAGTATGAAAAGTTGGTTTATTTAAAAACAAATGATGAATCTCATGCTAAATGTTTAAATCAAAGTGCAGGCACTCCAGAAAGGCTTCTCCACTGATAGATCCCTTTGCCTTTGCAAACTTAGATACGTCTTCATATATGTTGCATAATTGTTCCTGGTAATTTTCTAATGGAATCAATTTGCCATTAGAGTTTTTGAGAGTTTTAAGTCCTTTCTTCTATAACAAAGAAAACTTCTTATTAAATCTTCTGACTTGTAGTTCCAATTCCTTGCACTTATTCTCCAATTGCACCATCAGATTCTTCTTAGTCAAAATTCTTTTGACTTCCATCACTGTCTTTGTCCTGTCCTGAATGTTCAACTCCTCAAGCTCATCTCTAGTTTTGGAGTTTATCATTCTTATAATTCTTTGTGCTTCTTCTGGCCCGTGTTCAATATCTACTTTGGTTTTTTTCACTCCCGCTTTAACTCTCTGGATCAGTTCCACATATCTGTAAAATTTTCATTAATATTATGCCAAATGGTTTGCCTAGCTTCTGCTAACATTTGAATAATGATAAATTGATCTTCATAATTCTGAATCTGCAGAATCAATTTGAAATTCTTTTGCACTTCTTCCAAGTATGCATTGTCTTCCTTAATCTTGTTTTCTTCCAACTTGGTGAGTGTTGCTACTGATTTCTCCACTTCTTTATCTTTCAATGATAATTCCCCTAAAGCATGAGCTAGCTTTTATGAGGAATCTGAAACTGATGCTTGTGGTGTTAGTTGTGTTAAAGTACCTCTTGTTGATGTTGTTTCTACCTCCAATTGCTCTTTTTCTTTAAGTAATGCTTCCATATCCTATTTCATTTTCTGAATTTTCACTTTCTGCTCCACCAATATTGTGAACAGTTTTTCTTTCTCCATCTCTAGATTGGTGACTTGCTTAGCCTCATGGTGTTTTGTAGTGGGGAGCTTCATCTGTTTCTTGAGGGCTTGATTATCTTCATTCTTATTCTTGATTATCTACTCTACTACCTTGACTTCACTAGGATCATATCCTAGCTTGAGAACCAAATCTTCTAATGTTTTAATCCTAGTGTCTTTGGCCAGAGAAGACATTCTCTCAATATTTAGCTGAGAGTGCATATTATTTAAAGAAACATTCAATGTAGAAGGAATCATAGTTGAGCTGGGTAGAGTGAAATAGATCATCTCTCCTACTAGCTTATGGAAATCGATCTGATCGATTGCATGAATCTTCTTAGTATCAACTGAAAATATGGATGCCTTATAATCTCATGACTTTTAGGGGCTGACACTGTTGGTTCCAAAAAGGGCATTTGAAACTTCCCCTTCTCCAAGTCAAATGAAGAAATCAATCTATTTTTAGTGGTGACAGTCTGCTTTGTGAACTCTGAATACGTTGAAGCTTTGAGAGCTTCACTCTTCAATTTGATCTCCCTGTACCTTGTAAAAATAATTTGCTTTGGTGGAACCTGAGAGGTAGAAGAGATGGGAGACTCAGTTGTCTCTTTGACATATGGGAAAGAAGTGGTAGGAGTGCATGTCAAAATCATAGTAGTTTTCTCTTGTACAACCCTTTGTTCTAAGGATTCTTCTGTAATAGTGGTCACTTGTGGATTAGTCTTGCTATTAGATTTGGTAGTGGCCTGTGAATCCTTCTTCCTTCTCTTGAATACAAGAAAATCTATAGCCTGAGATTCTGAGTCTATGGGGACATGCTTTCCCTTGGCCTCTTGATTTATTTGTCTTTAGCAATGGGAATTTGTAAAGAAAATTGACTGACCAATTGCTCTTCGACCTCCTATAATGTGTTTTCTGTCTAGTGTTCTGGTTAGCATATTGTTCTATCTCTAGCTTGGGTGTGTGTGCATATGGAGTGCTCTTCCATTCAACCCTCAGCTTGGAAATTATCCCTAAAGGATCATAAGACCGTGTGAAAATCGATTTGAATTTCATCTGTTTTAAAGCTGCCTCCACTTCCTTTGTTGCTTCTTTGGTATTCACAATATAGGTACCTATATGTGCCTTTAGTTTGAACTGTGCCTTCTTCTTATTGGACACAAAGTTTAATTCATCCATGTTCAACATCTGTCTAGCATATTCTAAGGAAAAAATTATTACTAGAACAAATACTGGTAATCTATAAGGAGGGAGCTCACACCCGTAAATTTTTATCTCTCTATAGTTCTAGTATAAATACCAGTCTCCAACCTTTGACTGCTCGGAAAGGTGAAAAACCTTCTTAATTTCAGGAGAAATTCTTGGTATAACATCATGTGGAGGAACTTATCTACAAAATATGTATAAGTATACTCCTCTAAATTTTTTATGATTAGAGAAGTCCAATAAATAACTGGCGAAGGGTTGCCATGCTCATCCATCTTCTGCAATTGAAATTTGAACCCATCTGCATGGAAAAATAACATTAAATAAACCAAAACTGGCTGGTGTTTGAACACACCTTTAGCTTTGAACTTCAAAAACTACGCATATATGATATCTAATAAATAATGACTATAATTGAAGGCCTCTGACCAACTGTAAAAACAGATAAAAATCCTAAAACTTCCGCATCAACCCACTGCTCTGTAGGATAACCGAATAAATGAGTAAACATAGAGATCACTTGCCTTGACATTTCTAGGAAGATAGAGGCAGTATATGGGGATCCTCTTTAGGAATTTTTCCTTTGCCCGTATGTGAAGACATCTTGAATTATAGAGGAAAAATGCAGGAATAGGGAATTAAACAGGGGAAATCAAGGAACAGAGAATTACAGAGGAAAATTGAAGTATAAAGCTACCAGACGACTTGTTTAACTGAAGTTGTAGAGGGAGATGACTCACAAATTTGCATTGGTAACTTCACAATGGCTTGATCCTGACTTGTACCATTCAAATAATGTCTAAAGGGAAAATACTATAGGTGTCTGAGGGAGTTTATAGTGGGTTTGATAGGCGTTATAATGGATTTGTTACCATTTTGTGAGTGATACATATATTTGTAACAGATCAGTTGGCGAGAGGAGTTTAATGCATAACATCTATTTGCAATTTGGTGGGTATTTTAAGAGCTAATGGTTGAGTGATGTGTATCATGGGAGGTTACATTGATGGAGGGAGGGGTGGATGACAGAAGGGATGACAAATGGTGGTGAATTCATGGTAGAACAAAGGACAGGTGAATGTGAGGGAAAAGCGCGGGGGTGAGCCGACAAAGAGAGGAGTGGAATGGATTTTTCGCCCGGGGGGGGTAGTGGTGGTAAGTGGTAAATGGAAGGGACCCCCCGAAAATTCCCAAGAGCTAACACATAATCGCGTGGGGTTTTATTAAAACTACTTTTCAGCCCTGCCCCCTTCCGTTAAGTCCCGAAGGGTCAGTTGGGTGGGGGGGTTTGGTGGCATTTACACTTGCACGGCCATACTTTGTGATTATTTTTATTTTTTATTTTTTTTGTCATATATATATATATATATATATATATATATATATATATATATATATATATATATATATATATATATATATATATATATATATATATATATATATATATATATATATATATATATATATATATCCCATTTTATTTCTTTTTATTTTTCTTTTCTAACTTTTCTTTTATGAGCTAGAGAATTTAAAAGGAAAAATACCTTTTACACTATCGTATGGGATAATTGGACACTAAATGACCATACTGTACTACTATGAAGAGGCATAAGAAGAAAAGGTCGTTTGTTGATCTGTAAATGGTTTCTGAAAAGCATGATTCAATTTAGTAACTAGATCTTCAAGTTTTTCGAACTGTTATATAACATCTTGATCAGAATCTAAAGTGACAAGTTTATGTGCTAAGATATGATGTTTCAAAATAGTTTCATCAAAGAATGTCTTAGGGATAAAAGTTTCTGATTTGTTTCTAAAAGATTTTTCTCAAAGGGTAAATCAAATTCAATATCCTCAATGGTTATACAACTTTCTGGAAGTGAATTAGCTCTTGGAAAAGGATTACTTCTCTCTTGGTTCTCTGTAAAACTCTTCTTCCTAATCAGCTTCTCAGGATTATTTACAATTTTAGGTGGGTTAGGATCTGGGTGCGATATGGTATAGATTTTCCTGGGTATATATACAAATGATGGGTGTGAAATCAACCTAAATAACTTCTACTTCATTATCACCCACAGGAAATAGTTTTGGAAGTATGAAATCAATATCTACCAGGGAAATATTTTGTTTTATAATTTCATCCCCAGTATGGTTGCCAAAATGTTATCACTTCGCAATTTCCTTAAGTTGAGGAGAGAAACCTAGATGTAACCACAAACCACTTTCAAATCTGGGATCTATCCCTTTCAGCTTCAGAGAGGGATCTCTGTGTATTATTTAGATTTATGCTTCAAATTTTAGGCTAGGTATGAAGGGAAAATGTATGATTTTCAAAGTTTTGGTTGAAATATGTTGGAAAAGTCCATTGGGCATGGAGTCATAAGGTTTTTCAGTAATAAATTTAAATAGATAGAGGAGTAGAAAACATGGTGAGGTAGGCAAACTCCTGGATCTTGTAGAGTTGTTTTGATATGAATGAGATGAATGAGGAGGAGGATCAATTAAATATAGAGCATATTGAGATGAATTCTATACTTAACATCAGAAAGAAAACATTGATATTGTTTAACAAGCCATAGCAGAGTACTGAAAGTAAATTTGGCCCTTAATCTTCTTGTAACAATTTAGGAATGAAAACATTCATGTGAAACTTGAAAGGAAATAGATTTATAGAGAGGAAGACATCACCATTTGCTTGACAAAAGAAAAAAAACAGACTGCCTCTACATTACTGAATTGATTACTTCAAATTTGCATGACTACTTACAATCACAAAAAAATATTTTCTTCTCGCATAATACAACCCTTACTAAGGCTTATTACAACATATTTATAGATTTTCAATTAAACTAACTCTGGATTGCAAAAAGGAACTGATTAGAAACTGATATTTAACAAAATTACATATATTTCTGAAACAAAATGAGAAAATAGGATTCCTGGAAAAATTTGGTTGTTTTTTGAAACTTCAAAGATGTTGTTTACTATAGCTATTTTCCAACTCCTTTTGTCTGTCTTGTTGTCAAAATTGTAAAATTTCTACTTGTGCTTATTCGACCAATTCTACTAATTGGTCCCATCGTTCTTCACCTGGGATATAAAAATTTACTGTGTTTCTAAATCTTTCATATACATCAGTGTAAGTCTAAAAATTTGGTTTATTAAAAAAAATTGATGAATGCCATGCTGAATGTTTAAGTCAAACTGCAGGCCCTCCAGAAAGGCCTCTTCACTGATATCTCCCTTTGCCTTTGCAAACTTATATGTGTCTACAACTATGTTGCATAACTATTCCTAGTAATTTTCTAATGGAATCAATTTTCCATTAGAATTTTTGAGAGTTGGAAGTCCTTTCTCCTGTAACAAAGAAAACTTCTTATTAAGTCTTCTGACTTGTAGTTCCAATTCCTTGCACTTATTCTCAACTTGCATCATCATATTCTTCTTAGTCAAAAATCTTTTGACTTCCATCACTGTATATGTTCTGTCCTGAATGTTCAACTCCTCAAGCTCATCTCTAGTTTTGGAGTTTAGCATTCTTATAATTTTCTGTGCTTCTTCTGGCTTGTGTTCAATATCTACTTTTTTTCTTTTCCATTGTCACTTTAACTCTCTGGACTAGTTCCTCTTGTTCAAAAATGATTTGAATTGATGACCACAACTCTGTAACATTTGCATTAATATTATGCCAAATGCTTTGTTTGGCTTCTACTAACATCTGAATAATGATAGATTGAACTTCATACTTTTGAATCTCCTGAATCAATTTGAAATTCTTTTGCACTTCTGCCAAGTGTGCATTATCTGCCTTAATCTTGTTTTCTTCCATCTTGGTGAGTGATGCTATCAATTTCTCCACTTATTTATTTTTTAATGATAATTCCCCCAAAGCTTGAGCTATATTTTCTGAGGAATCTGAAACTGATCCTTGTATTTTTAGTTGTGTTAAAGTAATTGTTGTTGATGTTCATGCACTACAACAAAACCCTGTGATTAGTATCCCTTTTTGCTTCCTTTTTTGTGTCTAGATACCATTTTTGGTGCTATTTGTGTCCATTTATCAAATATGGTGCAAAAATTGATGCAAAGTTTTCACCGAGTTTTGCACCAAGTCTTACATCAAGTTTAGCACTAGGTATTGTAATAGGTTTTGCACCAGATTTTACACCAAGTTTTACGCCACGTTTTATGCCAAGTTTTGTGCCATCCTTTGCACCATGTTTTGCATCAAGTTTGGCACCTAATTTTGTTTCACCATCTTTTGCATCCTCTATTGCATCCAATTTTTGTGCCTACACTTGCATCAACTTTTGCATCATCTCTTGCATCCTCTTTTGCATCATTTTTTAAATCATTTTTTGCATCCATTTTTGCATATTTTTTGCATCCCCTTTGTTCCAAGTTTTGCATTGAGGTTTGTGTCTAGTTTTTGCATCTAATTTTGCATCTACTTTTGTTGCATTAACTTTTACATCTTGTTTTTCATCCATATTTACATCCTCTTTTTCATCTGTTATTGTGTCCACTATTGCATCCATTTTTCTTGTGTCATAAGTTGCACCTAGTTTAACACCTCCCTTTGCACCCTTTTTTTTTTCTAAATTTGCATCCACGATTGCATCCTCATATACATCTAGGTTTTCATCGACTTTTACATCTATTTTTAATCCCTTTTTATATCCACTTTTGTGTCAAGATTTGCATCAGGTTTTGTGTCTTGTATTGCATCTACTTTTGCATAGAATTTTGTTGCATCAACTTTTGCATCATATTTTACATCCATTGTTGCACCCATGTTTACGCCCACTTTTACATCCCTTTTTGCATCCTATTTTTCATCTTCATTTGCTTCTTTTTTTGTATCTATCATTACATCCACTTTTGTTGTGACACAATTTGTGCCATGTTTTGTACTTACTATTGTACCCACGTTTTCTTCCAATTTTGCATCCATATTCACATCCTCTTTTGCATAAAACATTGCATCTATTTTTGCATCCACTTTTGTGTTGGGTTTTGCATCTCATTTTGTATCTTCTTTTGCATGTACTTCCATTGCATCCATATTTTGCATCCAATTTTGTTTCTCATGTTGCACCCGTGTTTGCATCCACTTTTACATCCCTTATAGCATCTTGTCTTGCATCTAAGTTTGCATCTTTTTTTTGTCTATTATTACATCCACTTTCTCATCCACTTTTTTTTGTGCTATGATTTGTGCCATATCTTATGCCTATCGTTGCAACCCACATTTTCTTCCACTATTGCATCCACATTTGTATCCTATTTTGTGTCCAAGTTTGCATCAAATATTGTTTATGTTTTTTGCATCCCATTTCGAATCTACTTTTACATCCACTTTTGATTCGTCCAATTTTGCAACTAATTTTGTGTTCACTATTGCACCCATGTTTGGCCCATGTTTACATCCCTTTTTTCATCCAATTTTTCCTCCTTTTTGCATTCAAGTTTGTGTCTTTTTTTTTTACATTCATTGTAGTATCCACATTTGTTTCACCACAATTCATGCTAAGTTTTATGCCTACTATCGTGCCCATGTTTTCTTCCACTTTTTCATCCATGTCTGAATCCTATTTTGTGTTCAATTTTGCATCAACTATTACATATATTTTTTCATCCACTTTTGTGTCAATTTTTCTGGCTTGTTCTGCATATACTCATGTTATGTCCACTCTTCATCCAAATTTACGTCTATTTTTACCCCCATTTTTTTTGTTCACTTTTGCATCCTTTTTCCAACACACATCATATTTTTTGCATTGATGATATTTCTTATGACATTGAAAATTATGAACAACTGATGACAATGTCAATAATTATAACGATGATGATAATGAAGATGATGACGATGACATGAATTGTGATTGTTATGATAATGACAATGATGATAAAGACGATGAGAGTTACAATGACAATGATGATGATGATGATGCTAATGACCTTGGCCATTCTTCCCAATTTTTAAATGTTGTCATGGTCAAGACTCAAAATCATAATAATTATCTTTGGTGTCATCTTCCAAGTCATCATCATCTGATCATCATTATCATTATTTTCATCTTGGTCATCATCAAGAACAATAATGGCATGAATGATGATTATGATGTTCATGATGAAGATGAAAACAATTATGATAAAAATTATATTAGTTATGATGATGGGGATGATGACAATTATAATGACGATGATAATGGTAGTAATGATGATGATCATCGATCATCTCTAAAAAATAAAGTTGTTATTTTTCTTGCATATATCATGTGTCCTAACAACCCTTTTCAAGCACTCGTAACATTTTTTAGGTTGATGATATTTCTTATGATGCCTATAATTATGAACAATTGGTGACAATATCCATAATCATGATGATGATGAAGAAGACATGAATGGTGATTATGACGATAACGAAATGATGACAATAATGATGACATTGATGGTGGTGATGATGGTGATAATGAAGATGATGACCCTCCCTCTAAACTAGGGAGGTACTCATAATGAGACAAAAAAGTACTCTCAAGTTGGAATATTCATATAAGAAGGGATCTGGATTGATAAGCATCAATGATGATTTACATCATCATAGCCAACATTGTCAAAATAGTAAGGCCTTGACTAACAACTTTATCCCTCCATTAGATCAGAGCACAATGTTGGGACGTCTAAATTTGGACACCATTGCCTCTCTAGGCACTTACTCCACCAGGATGTTCACTAGGTATGTCCTCACATGATCATTTCCTAATCCACTATCATAATATTTGACACCAGGAAATGTCAATCCTCATGACTATTCTTACCTTGGATTAATGTACTTGACTTATGGCGATTAGTCCTAGTCAAAGTCCAAATTCTCAAAGAATATTAGTCCTAGATGTTTATCCAATCCACCATTCTCCCTACTAGTGTCTTTACTAGGCTTACGATTGTTAGTCTTGGCCATAGTACATGACACATGGATAATATGGTGCCTATCCTCACTCCCTCTCAACCAAAGAGGAGACATCCACAAGCATATGATTTTCTCAAGAATACCCATCATTTTCATAGAGAATAACATCATTAATTTGTTTTCATCACATGACGCCTTTATGATTAAGAATTCATAGATTTGTGGCAAAATATTTCCCCTTTTGTCATTTGTGATGAAATAAAATCAAAAAGTGAAAGCCAAAATCATTAAAGATACACTATATTGATTTATCTAAGTCTAAAATCTAAGGTTGAAGTGAAAATTCATGTAAATACTATATCTACGAGTTGTGCCAAACTTATGAAAACCTTATTCCCTAAGTCCTATATTTAAGAAAATGAAAAAGAAATAAAAATAAGGGCCAATGAATGGTAACTCATGTATTTAATCCCACTTTGGAAAATATATGAATATATGCACTCCTAGTCACACTTGATCACATGTTTGTGATGGTTAAATCATGAATTCCTCTTTTCTCCTTGCATTTTCACTTCATCATTTAAGCACCTAATTGAGGATGTAGGGAATGTTTGTTGCCTAAGGCTTTCATGTCTAATTTTGGTTTACTTATGTCACACTACTGTCAATTTATGTGACGGAGTGAAATACATAAGTTTGTGGAGTTATTAGAGTGATGTATTAAGTTAGTCACCACACACACATGTATTACATCTCATTGATCCACATATGTGGGTTGGAGACTCATTGCTTGACAACTTTAATGGAGACTACTTTATGGCTTTAATGGTATAGCTTACAAAATATCTTGTTAAACATTGTGATTCATCCTTTCTTTTCCTCGAGACACTTGATAATATTGAAGTCACTCCCAATAATCCATGGAGATGGGGAGTATAAATTACTTGTGCTAGAAATAGAATTGAGAAATAGAGGCTTTCCATTTGCGATATTGGAGTCATAAACATTGGATACATGTTAGTAGTCCTCGATGTCAATTAACTAAAATTGTATTGTCATAATGTGAAAAGAGGTAAACATATTGGTAACCTTGATGTCTTGATCATTTCAAATAATAACCATTCCACCCAAGTATCTCTAAGCATCAATCACTACTACTTGGAAATTCCTCCCCCATTTTCTAATTATATGAGGTAGAACCTCACTAAATATTTTTGCTTCTTATATCAAGATTATTGATGGGTGCTTTGCATACCATTTTTCTTTTGGGAGTCTTTGTTTTTCTTTACTATTGAGGGCCATCATGTTCCATGAGAATATTTTCATCGAGAATTTACATAGAAAGGAAGTATAATGTGACTAAAAAAAACATGTCTCAAGATTTAAGTGCTTGGAAAATTCCACTTCATGACTCCTATATTTCCTTAACCTGGGACCAAATGGTGAACTTGATGGCCTTAAGGGAAATTGACCAATGAAAATCTAAAAAAGAGGTGACTTTTGACTTTATCACATACAATTTAATATACTAAAAAAAATATCCATAACAATTTCATCAATCAATGAATCATTAAAAAAATATCCAAAACAATTTCATCAAGCAATGAATCATTGCATTATAAAATACAATCTATAAACATTTTGGGAACGTTTTGCTAAAACATGCTCAAAAACCAACATATTTAACAATAATACGGACAATAACACATTTTGATAAATTAAATAACATATTATCAAGCCTAAAAAATGTCACTAACAGAAAACTATAAAGCATGCAACTAATGGAAGTGACCACTGAAGGCCACCATAAGACAATTAATCTATTAAGATCAAGATTAATGGGGACAAATATCTACAAAGGACAAAGGCAAACCTATTTTAACTTTATTGTTTTTTTAGCCTGGTTCAAGATTAACATTTCAAGATATCATGAAGAACATAATTAGTTTTATTACATTAAGAAAACCCAAGCACATTCTATAACTTAGCAAGGAAGAGATGTATAACACTCATGTCAATGACACAACACATGGCATTGAGTTACTTTTTTCATATATAATTTAAACTCCTATCATAAAATCACAAATTTAACATGAATGGAATGTTTAAAATCCATTTTTATAAAAACAAAATATAATTTTTCTTATTAAAAAAAAAATGCCAAAAACTAAATACATTTTTTAAGAAAATAAAAAATTACTAAAACTAAATATATATTAAAAAAAAACTAAAACATAAGCAAACTAGAATTTGAATTTGACACTCTTGTTCACATTCAGAAACTCATATGGTGGAATGTGATATCTTTATCCTCATCTTTAGCTTTTTCCTAAAAAATAAAAGCATATAAAAGCAGGAAAGAGCCATAAAGCATCGGGAAGATTTTTCCTAAGCACAAAAGCATTTAAAATGTGGAAAAGGCCATTTTTATATGAGGAAACATTATTCACCCAAAAGATTTTTCCCAAATTGAACTAATGAGGAACTTGGGAAATCTTCATAGCCTTCACTTTCCTATATATTAGAGGCTTGGCCATTGAAAAAATGATGGGAATTCTTGTATTGTCACGCTGCTGATGCTGTTGCAACTACATCTAATTGTTGTAACTTTCCTCCAACTCCTTTATTCATATAGATCAGTTGTTCTTCCTTCCATATGTTTCTATTCATTCTTTACTTCTTCTATTTAACTAATGGATGTATGGAATTTTGGTTTGTATTTATTTATTCAATAATATTTATATGTTTATGATAGTTTCGATTATCAATATATTAGGCTGTGAAGGTTGCTTTATTCTCTCTCTTCTGTGTAGGACCAAGCTTTGGAGCTAGCTAGGAGCACTTCCTAGCTATACTAAAAACTCCAAGAAGAGCATGCGAGGACTCACGAGAATTAATTCTCTTTTTCTTAATCTATACTCTACATCTTGATCTACTAAGAATCCTAAGCCTTAGAACAACCTTTCTCTTAATTGGTTTGTGCTAGGTTTCCGGGATACACTGAGAGGGTTTTATTTTCATCTAACTATGCATTAAATCCTACAGCAAAATGATATTTAGAAACTTTAATATATTTCACTATGTAAATGAACTTAGTAAAATCAACCCATAGAGGGGGTCATAAATGGAAATAAAAGTAAAACTCTAAACAAGAAGCCAAAAGTGGATTTAACCATGGATGCAAAATTGGGAGTAGAACTGGATGTTAAACTAGCCATCAAAACAAGATGCAAACAATGACACAAAAAGGGTTTTAAAGTAAAATAAAAAAATGGTGCAACACTAGACACAAAGAAGGGAACAAAATAGGGCATATGAAAGGATACCGAATTGGGCACAAACAAGGATGCAAAAATGGACACCAAAATGAGGATTCAAAGAATGGTGTAAAATTAGGATGAAAAAAGGATGTAAGAAAAGACACAAAACAAGATGCAAAATGGGACTAAAAAAGGGTGAAACCAAGGATGTCAAAAATGATGCATAACTAGATGAAAATTCAAACTAAAATCTAGGTGCAAAATGAGATGCAAATGTGGACACAAAATGTGGCAGAAAAAAGGATGCAAATTTGGAAGCCAAAAAGGATGAAAAATTAGATACCAAAAAGGATGCAAATTTGGACATAAAAAATGGTGCAAAATTGGACACAAAAGAAGAAAAATGGTGCAAAAATGGGCATAAAAATGGCTCAAATTTGGATGCAAATTGAGATGCAACATTGGATGTAAAATGAGGTGCAATAAATCATTCAAAACTTGGTGCAAAAACAAATGCAAAAGTAGACGAAAAAAATGGCTCAAAATTGAATGTAACAATAGACACAAAATGGGATGCAAAGGTGGATGCAACATATGGTTCAACATAGGATGCAAATTTAGATGCTCAAAAGGATGCAAAATTGGATGCAAGAAATGGTGTTAAAAATGATGCTAAATTGGATGAAACAAATGATGCAAAATTAAATGCAGAATATGGTGCAAAATAGGATGCAAAAAAGGGAGATAAATAAAACGCAAAAGTGGATGCAAAAAATTGTGCAAAAATGCATGCAAAATTTGACACTAAATCAGATTCAACATATGGTGCAAAATTGGATGGAGAAAATGGTGTAAAAAAGGGGAGAAAAACTGGCACGAAAATAGATGTAAAAATAAGTACAAAATTAGAAGCAAAAAATGGTACAAGAACAGATGCAAAAATTGGCACAAACTGGATGTAAAAAAAGGCACTAAATTAGATGCCAAAGATGGTGTAAAAATCGATGCAAATTATGACACAAAACTAGAAGCAAAGAATGCCACAAAAGAGGAATAAAAAAATGATGCAAAAATAGATGCAAAAAATGGCACAAAACTAGAAGCAAAACCTGTTGTAAAACCAAATGAAAATATTGGTACAAAATATGATGCAAAAAATTATGGAAATTTTGGCATTAAAAATATGCAAAATTTGGTGCAGAAAAGGACGCTTTAAAAATTTTACAATAGAGCCAGATTTGGCGCCAGGCTGCTCATCCCAATTGAGAAAAAAATACACTAAAATCTGGTGCTAAATCTGGTGCAAATTGCCTGTTTTGTTGTAGTGATGCTGCCTCCCATTGCTCTTTTTCTTTCAGTAATGATTCCATATCGTGTTCCATTTTCTAAATTTTCACGTTCTTCTCCATCACTATTGTGAATAGTTTTTCTTTCTCCATCTTTAGATTGGTGACTTCTTTAGCCTGAGGGTGTTCTATAGTTGGGAGCTTCGGTTGTTTCCTAAGGGCTTGAATATTTTCATTCTTGTTCTTGATTATCTCCTTTGCTTCCTTGACATCACTAGGATCATATCCTAGCTTGACAACCAAACCATAATCTTCAACTATGAGTGCATATTATTTAAAGAAACCTATAATTTAGAAGAAACCATAACTGAGCAAGTTAGTTTGAATATATCATCTCTCCTTCTTGCTTATGAAATTTGATCTGATCAAATGCATGAATCTTCTTAGTATCAATTGAAAATATGGATGCCTTATAATCTTCAACACTTTTAGGGGATAGCAAACTACCCCTTCTTTGATTCAAATGCAGACAACAATCTGTTTTGAGTGGAGGCAGTCTACTTCCAGAACTCTAAATATGTTGAAGCTTTGAGAGCTTCATTCTTTAATTTGATCTCCCTGCACCTTGTAAAAGTACTTGGCTTTGGTGGAACCCATGAGGTAGAAGAGATAGGAGACTCAATTGTCTCTTCTACATATGGGAAAGAAGTGGTAGGAGTTCCTGTCAAAATCATATTAGTTTTCTCCTGTACATCCCTTTCTTATGAGGATTCTTCTGGAATAGTGATCACATGTGGATTATTCTTGCTATCAGATTTGGTAGTGGGTTGTGAATCCTTCTTCCTTCTCTTGAATACAAGAAAATCTGCAGCCTGAGTTTCTGAGTCTATGGGGGACATGCTTTCCCTTGTCCTTTTAATTTCTTTGTCTTTAGCAATAGGATTTTGTAAACAATATTGACTAACCAGCTACTCTTCGGCCTCCTGTAATGTGTTTTATGTCCACAGCTCTTAGTTACAATATTGTTCTATCTCTGGCCTAGGTGTGTGTGCATATGAAGTGTTCTTTTGTTCAAACCTCAGCTTGGAAATTATCCCTAAAGAGTTATAAGACCATGTGAAACTGGGTTTGAATTTCAAATGTTTTAAATATTCATCCACTTCCTTTGCTTCTGCTCTAGTATTCACAATATAGGGACCTATATGTGTCTTTAGTTTGAATTGTTCCTTCTTCTTATTTGAAACAAAGTGTAATTCATCCATGTTCAACATATCTCTAGCGTATTCTAAGGCAAAAGTTCTTACTGGCACAAAGGCGGGTAATCTATAAGGAGGGAGCTCACACCCATAAATTCTTATCTCTACATAGTTTTGGTGTAAATATCAGTCTCCAACCTTTGACTACTCTGAAAGGTGCAAAACCTTCTTAATTTCTAGAGAAATTCTTGGTATAACATCACTGCATAGTAGACATAAAGATATGTGAAGGAACTTATCTACAAAATATGTATAAGTATACTCCTCTGAATTTCTTCTAACTAGAGAAGTCCAATGAATAACTGACAATGGGTTTCTATCATCATCCATCTTTTGTAATTGAAACTTGAACATGTCTGCCTAGTAAAATAACATTAAATAAACCAAAACTGACTGGTGTTTGAACACACCTTCAACTTTGAACTTCAAAAACTGCTCATGTATGATATCTGATAAATACTGACTATAATTGAACAGAACTGAAGGCTTCTGACCAACTGTAAAAACTGATAAAAATCCTAAAACTACCTCATCAACCCACTAGTTTGTAGGATAACCAAATAAACGAGTAACCATAGAGATCACTTGTCTTGACATTTCTAGGAAGATAGAGGCAGAATATGGTGGGTTTGTTCTGGGCAACTCAGCATTTTCAGGTAGAAAGCATTCAAAAATGTGAGCTTGCTGGGGGAAGGTAAGTTTCTTGTACAATTCCATCAGTGCATCAGTGGAAAATGGATGCAGGGAGGTCTGAGGTTTTATCTGCAAGGCTTGGAAAATTCTCTCAGGGGAAATGGAAAATAGGACCTCATTGTTGTTGGAAATCACTGCTTTTTGGCTTGGGAGGTATTTGAGATGACATCAGGTAGAGGATTTAGGGAATAAATGAGTTTGGGGAAAGTTAACTAGGGAAGGAAAGACTCCCAGATGCTCAAATCATCACTCTAGTCTAAGTATTTTTGTTTTGCCCAATTGTGGAGCTCATAGAGGTCAAATTCACATTGGGTTTCAACAATTTTATATTAGGTATCTATCAATGGAGTTCTATCAAGATTAGGGATAGGGGGTACCAGGGGATCCTATTCAAGAATTTTTCCTTTTCCCTTATGTGAAGGCGTCTCAAATTACAGAGGAAAAATGCAGGAATAGCGAATTAAACAGGGGAAATTGAGGAACAGAGAATTACACAGGAAAATTGAATAACAGATCTACCAGACGACTTGTTTAACTGAATTTGCAGAGGGATATAACTCATGAATTTGTACTGGTAACTTTGCAATGGCTCGATCCTGACCTGTACCATTCAAATAATGTCAAAAGGGAAAAGACCACAAGTGTCTGAGGGAGTTTATAACCAGTTTGATAGGCGTTATAATAGAATTGTTACCGTTTTGGGAGCAAGACATTTATTTGTAATGGATCAGTTGGTGGGAGGAGTTTAATGCTTAATGTCTATTTGCAATTTGGTGGGTCATTTAAGAGCTAACTGTCGAGTGATGTGGATAGTGGGAGGTGACATGGATGATGAGAGGGGTGGACGGTGGAAGGGATGACAGATAGCGGTGCGTGACTGGCAGAATAGAGGACAGGTGGATGTGAGGGAAACGTGCGGGGGTGAGTTGATGGAGAGAGGAGTGAGATGGTAGTTTTCGAGGGGGGGCAAAAACTATCCTTCGCCATTGATCTGGCCAGGGATTATCACTACTGTGTGAATGTGCGCTAACTTAATCAAAATTGACAAAACAATATTTTCATACATTTTTTACTTTTATTTGAAATAAAAATTAAAATAAAATGACTTTGGCGACATTTACACTTGTGCGCTCATACTTTGGGATTATTGTTTTTTTATTTTTATTTTTTTCATGTCTATATATATATATATATATATATATATATATATATATATATATATATATATATATATATATATATACTTTTTTGTCGCATTTTATTTATTTTATTTTCTTCCTTTTCTTCTTTTTCCTTTTTTCTTTTATGAGCTATAGAATTTAAAAGGAAAAATAATTTTTACAATATCCTTGTGGGATAAATGACTAAATGACCATACTAGACTACAATATTTATAGGACCCTAACAACAAGTATGGGGATGATTAGGTCATGATTGGTCATGCACATGTAGTTTTCATAAGATTGTAATGCATGTTTGGAGAGGACGCAGGTGTTGGTTCATTAGTTATGGCTTCGAAGGACAAGGGTGAAGGAGAAGGAAGTGTGACCTGTCAGGACACTTGTTGTGTAGATGATGTAACACAACAGTTGTAGATTATGTTCATGCTTTTGGAGGATCAAAAGATCCTCAGTGGGGAGTAATGAGCTAGGTTGTTCTAGACATGCTCAAAATTAAGCAGTGGCTATGGAAAAGTTAAAAAATCAAAGTCCTCATATTGAAGTGAAACTAGGAACAGATCATAGTGCTCATTGCCCTAATTCCAATGGTGCGAATGACAATCAAATTTGAGTTCGTATGCTTAAGTTAGACAGTCAAATTTTGGGTCAAACTTGGCCAAGTGGCAGTCACTAACGAGGCAATAATTTCACAGAGTTCGACTACATGGAATCCGACTGCCGGAAAGGGAAAATTTTTTGCCTACTTAGTTTGTCCAATAACCCTTGAAAGTCGATGGATGAATTTTTAACAACTAGTTATAAAAAAATAAAAAAAATTATTAAATTTGGGGTGGCATGCTGCCAACCCCACCACCCTCCAACAACATGTATTATATTTAAATAAAAACAAAAAAAAACCATGGGACGGGGCCCGCAGCTCATACCTAGGACCCCGCCCATGGCAATGGCCTGTTGTATTATAGTAATAACATATACCATTTAAACAACGCCGAGACTAGAGGGATTCAAACTTACTCGACTAGTTGGCCGACCCACCCATAGGTGGTCCCATATAATATGCCAAACACTTTAAACTGCCAACACATATTTCATTAACCTTCACTTAAACCGTGCCCCAAAACATGTCAATGGTTGTTAACAAACCATTACATTTGACCAATCCGCCCATATTAAAACACATAACAAACCAATGTTTAATAAAAACCCATGAATGGGCGAGTCATGATTCGAACTTGTAACCACCTGCCACCTATTTTCAACGCCCACCAATGGCCTAAGTAGGCCTTGCCTTGTGAAGTCTGCCGTCCCACATGTATTTAAACTTAGTTTCTCATTCGAACAGGAGGAGCGTTGAGCCGAAGCTGAGTAGAACTAGGAGGTGTGACGAATCTCGAGAGGGTATATTCTAGGGGAATATTCCCTGATGCAGTGAGGAATATAAAAGATTCCCTAGAGGGCAATTTTCATAGTGACTAAAATATGCCAACTTTCAAAAGAACTAGAATTTCATAGGGAATGTGATGGTGTGGTCTTTTTCCCCACCTGAGAAGCAAAAAATTAGGCGGCCAACAATAAGGAATCGTTGTAGAATCTTATGGAATCTAAAAGATTCCCTTAGAGGTTGATTTTTGACAAAGGCGGAATGATGCCAACTTTATAGTCATTTTTCACAGAATTTCATAGGGAGCATAGTGGTGTGCTCATAATATTCATCCGAGCAATGTATTTTTTTGTCATCTTCAGGAAGGAATCTTTTAAGGAATCTCTTAGATTCTCGGGGGTTTAGAATTTGACTGTGTTAGAAAGCGGAAAAGTTTATAGTCGTTTGACACATTTTCGCATCAGGAATTCAACAATGCAATCAATTTCATCTATTGAGCTTTGGTTTTTTAGGCTATCCCTAAAAGTGGAGGTAAATGATTTAGTGATGCCATATCTTTCTTTTGATTTGCTGAGATTATTTTTGTTATTGGTCATATCCTTATTACCATTATGTTGAGGGATACTTGTATGCCACATCATGAGAGATTTTATTAGCTTTTCGTGCTGAAGGAGGGACAATTTGAGTGAGAGTTCCTAGAGGGAGAATGTCTCATGGAGAGACAGGCCACTCTGGTTGAGGGAATTTATCCTTGTAATAACAAAGAATATACCATGGACATCATCATCATTTGTATCATTTAATGAAGTGGCCTCCCCACTCTTGACACTAGGGCTCGAAGACGTAGCCCACACTGGGTGAACTACAATATCAATGTGTTTGTGTCCTGTGATTTGATGGTTGTCATTATGTTTCATCTCCTTTAAAGCATGCATATGTGGCTTTTCATACACTTTCATATGCAATTCTACTAGCATCACATAAGTAAAAGATCTTGGTTAATTCCGGTAGCCGACATGATCTGAATCATATATATATATATATATATATATATATATATATATATATATATATATATATATATATATATATATATATATATATATATACATGAACATCTACAATGAAAAAAAAAACTTTTAAATACCATTATTCAAATACAACACTTTACAATTGCAAAAATTGAATATAATTCATTATATGTGTAGTGAAATAAAAAAAAATTATAGGAATATTATAAAATAGACACAAACATCCTAGAAAGATTGTGTATGGATTATATGTTACGACATATGAAAACTATTGAATAGGAAGCACATGTCATAGATCTCCTCAACATTTTAAGAACAATATTTCAAAAAAACTAAAGAAATATATGCCAAATATAAAAAAGTAAAAAAAAAATATTTTATTTAATCAGTGTATAACCTATTTTCTTTTCAAATTTCTTCAAAAACATGGACCATGTTATGTTCCTATAACAATAGGAGTCATAATTTTTTAATAGCTGAGGTCAAATCTATAATATGTACATACCTTTGCTTTCTGAAAATGTTTTCCATATTCAAAAAATAAAAAAATATTAAAAAATGTAAAGAGGGTATGTCCTAAAAAAAAAAAGACAAAAAGAATAAAAAAGGTAAAAAAGGATGAAGAAATGAACCCCAAGAAAGAAAAAAGACCATGAAAGTGTGCAAGTCAAAATGCCACTACCATTTACTTTTCTGCATAATAATGATTGTGTGCAACTTGTTATTCATGCCACAATCCATGGTAATCAAACAGTTTAATCTTGGTTATTCCATGTTTATAGATAGAGAATAAAATCTGACCAAACTATTTAATCTTGGCAGATAAGTAGATAGGTCGAGTAAATAAAAAGAGCTCAACTGTTTAATCTGAGCCCTTGGATGTAATAAGGTTAGACTTAGATAGATTACTTTTGTAAAAGAAAAGAAAATGTTTTGATAAGGGTTTGCTAGCTTAAGTGCACCCTAATAAAGAGAAGAAAAAATGGTAGGATGAGTAGATGGGTAAGTAGTTGAATGGTTGCAGAATTGTGATGATTGATTAGATAAGAACATATCATTTACCTTCATCATCAAATTTCTAAAGTATGGATGAAAATTGAGCATTTATCAAATCCACAAAGTCAAATTGATTAACCTCGCTCACTCATTACACTTTTCACTTAGCTAATTTCCAAGAAAAGTCTTAAGTACCTAAAATCTTAGGTCAAAGGGGCTCAGATCATTTCTCTGATTTCTAGAGGGACCAGACCCTCGGCCAAATAACTTATAGGTCCTAAGTACTAAAAGTCCCCTCATAAGCATTCACCCCCTCCATAATTCACTCATTTTCCCTAATAAACCCCTTTTCTGAACAAACCCACAAAAATAACACTAAGCCTAGGTTATAATGTGTTTATAAAAGCAAATAAATTATAAATACACATTTGACTTGGTGCTAAGTTATTTTCTGCTTTCAATTCATATTAACTTTAACTTTATATATATTAAATCCCAAAAAGAAATATAACCCTTCCTATATATAATTATAAATAAAACCCCTATATTAATATCCCACCCCGAAGTTTGAAACATAAACTTTATTAGTATCGTGAATGATTAAAAGGGTTAATTAGTCGATCAACAGCTAATTAATAACCAAAACCCTCCATCTAATAAAAGAGATTAATTAATCAATCTGTGGTTAATTAATAATCTATCTCCGCCAATGAAATCACCCTTGACGCCCTTAATCTGCCATAATCCGTGATTAATTAATCCCTCCACGCTTAAACCTCTGTCGGGCCCCTCCATTAAACTTCATGTCAAATCCCCGCCCCGATCACTGTACGATTAGGTCCCATTTGATCCGACGGTTGATGATTATATCGGGCGGCCTCCGAAGGCCAACCTTTACCCACTCGACATGGGTGGTTTCACTGTTCACCCCGCTACTACGTGGCACCCGATCAGTGGCATTGGGTAGACTCCCCCCGAAACCACTCTAGCCCAAAAGTTGTGCGAAAGAAACTCGCTTACCGCTTCTCGCTAAAAAACAAAACGTCTCATCCCCCGCTTAACGCCAATTGTACCTTTCCCCGTGTACCCGCCAAAATAGTTGAATTTGCAAATAAAACAAAAAAAAAAACTCATTGTTTTTAGTTTTATAGTGAAAAAGACCGTTCAGACCTCCATGCAAGCACCAGAGTAGCTGCAACTGTCAACCCATGTCCAACTTCCAACCTGCTAAAGTTGCTGAACTTCCAGAGCACCTTTCAGTCACATGCACTTCCTGCAAACCGTGCACAGTGTCCCATCAATCCGTTCAGAGCCGAAACCTGGTATTTACCCAAAATCACTGAGAAACGCTGTTTGATTCCCAAACCTTTACTCAATTTCTTTAAGTTACTAAGTAATTCAGTAAAACAATTGCCCAACAACTCCAAAATACTCTGAATTGAACCAATTTTCCCCCAATTTTACTGAAAACCTTTCGCCCTCGTCCTTGAAACCACAAGAACCAAGGATGGCTGCTCCAATTGCATTGAATGTCCTACCAATTTCGACACCCCACAGGGACTTAGACCATCTCCCTTTGGCAGATAAAGACTTTCAAATTAAAGATACCTCTATCCAAGAATCCCCATTGAAATTATACTGCAGGTACAGAGACTAGTACTTGAACCACATAGACAAAATAGGTCTTTGGGAATCAGGTTTGCCCAAGTACCAATTCCCTAGAGTTCATATCTTCCCTGAGATTATCCACTATTGCCATATGAACTATAGTCCCATCCAAAGAGCAGTGATGACTCCTGACCATACTGTATTATTTACCATCACTGCTGAATCCATAAATGAAATGTTGCAGTTGCAACCAGGCCAAAACCTAACCCCCCTTTTTGTTGGAGACCTGCTTAACAGATTCCCTACACTCACCTCCATCAAACTTGCTCAGTTATTCCAGGCCTTCATTAGGGAAGAGCAATACATTCCAAAGGACCCTCCCCCATACATGTGGACCATATTCTCTAATCTTGGCCGAGACATCATAGAAATGATATCCAATGTGTTAGGCCAGACTACAAGTGAATTTGTTGATGAGATTATTATAGCCTTCATGTCCATTTACACTCTTGGACAACCCCCTGCCATCATGTTTGACTATGCTAAGCTCATTGGAGATAAGATGCATGATCAATTCATGAGGATGGACAATGAAAGAGTATTCAAATATTCATCAATTTTATATCATCTTTTCCTGTACTATCAAGCTAATAAATTCCCATTCACACTCCAAAAGCTTGATACCAGAGGCAACCCTAGATCAGTAGTCTTCTGGACTTCATTAATCCACCAATATGACTCTCCATATACTTATACAGATTTCATAGATCTCTTTGTGCACCCAGTGGCAACTATGTTGTTAGGAAGTCCTCCCCCAGAATCAGTGCAGATATCAGGAGGGTCCTACAGTTGTCCAAACAATATAGAGTGGGAGATTGGTACTTGTACCAAAATCACATTGAAATTAGAATATATGGTTGTGAGTTAGCACCCTACAAACTGCCAAGATACCTCCCCATGAGATTGTTTGCTCTAGAGTACTACAGGAAAATGATTAATTTAGATGAGGTGCATTTTGTGAAGGCCAAGAAGAAAGCTCAACTTAGAATAAAAGACCATCTTGGCCCCTTTATATGCAACAGTAGGGAAGCAGGAAAGGAAGCAGATGAAATCCTTCAAAGACTGAAACTGAAACAAAGTTTCATTTGGAGATATGACCCTTTAGATTTCATCTGTAATAGAAGACAAAAGAACAAATTATCTCCCTATGTCCACCACAAAATTCCTGAAATAGAACAGTATGCAAATCAACTAGAATGGGTGGAGAACACTTTAGTAGACTGAGATAGCACAGAAGTTGTTGTCAATAATGTGTTGATTGATCTAGAAAGAAGACTTGATGAATATTCTTTTGTACAGGTGCCAAGAGAATCCCAATCTCAAAGGGAAACACAGGAACACAATGAGAAACCAACAGAAGAAGGACCTCAAGAGCAAGAAGAATCAGAGCAACCAGACATATCAGAAGAGTTGGCTCAGCCAGAACACATCATGAGTAATCCTCCTATTGTACAGACTCCTCTAAATGAGGAGAAGAATACCAAAAGAGATAGAGAGGAGGCCACTCCTTCTAGCAGACTTGTTGCATAGACTTATGTCAAGAGGCAAAGGTTAAATCCTTTTTCAGAACAAGAGTTCACAGAGGAAATAGCTAGAACTATAGGTACAGAAAGAGCAGAAAGCAGGCAGACCACTCCCTCTAGAGGTACACAAGAACCTTCCACTTCACAGGCTCAAATGCTGGAGAGACAATAGAGCATGGAAGTATCCTCATTTAGGGCTCCAACTGGCCAGAACCAAGACATTAGAGAGAAATACAAAGAAATAAAGGCTAGAAATGAAAGATTGAAGGCCCAAAGCTATGCACAATACCTTAAAATGGCTCCCACTAATCAAACAAGGCTAATGTCAGCCTTTGATGTAAGAGAAGGTAAGATGCAGATGAATTTCATGAAGCCTACCACATAGCAGCCCCGGTCTATAACAGATTCCTTGAAGACAAACTTTGAAGTGTTGGAGAAGGATATACATCCTATAGACCAAATAGAATTACACAAACAGACTGGGGAAATGGTCTATTCCACATTGACCAGCAAGTCTATTACAACACATCAACTCCACAATTCGCTGAATAATATATCAATGCAATTCCAGTTAGAGAAGGCCTCTTCACAGGCCAAGGATACCAGGATAAAGTCCTTAGAGGATTTAATCATAGAACTTGGGAATGATCCCAAGGATGTAAAGGCTGTAGAAAAGCTATTCAAAAAGAAAAATGATGACATAACTACATTGAAAAAGTAGCTCCAAATTCCTCCTCTGCATCATCCAAAAACTACTGAAGTATTGGAAACTTGGAAGGAGGAAGAGCTTATGGATTTATTCCTTAAGCTGAATGATCAACTAAAAGAAACAGAGAAAGAGCTAGATAACTTGATACAGTCTAGACAGAGTGAGTTGGCCACCACTCCACAGACTATCATTCCTACAGTCTCTACAGCAGTGCCCTCCACATTGGCTGCTTCCTTAGCACCAACAGTTCCACCAGCTACAACTATGCCAGTCACAGGTACATCTACAAGCACAGGGACATCCACAGAAAAGATAGCTGAATTGGTAAAAGCCATGGAGGAAATGACCATCCAGGCTACTGAGCTCAAAAAGCTTAGAGAAAAAGTGTCAAGTTTGGAAACTGATTGCAAACTTGCACAAATACAACAGAAGGAAGAAGCTCAGAAGAATCAAAGAATGGGAGAAAGGATAAAAGTCCTTGAAAAGGACTTGACATTGCAACAACCACTAGGAGATATAAAGGAAATGCTTTGGGCCAACATCATTGACTCTATCAATGATGTTTGGCCATCTATTCAAGTAATTTTTGAGCAAACTGAACTGGTAAAAGTGGCCACAGAAGCAATTCACAAGACAATGGAAGAGTTGGGAGACAAGCTTAAAGAGGCCAACCAATTGATAGCATTCTTGAACAGCAAGAATAGGTATCAACTAGATGAATCGAGCATAGAAGATAGAACAGGGACCATCATAGAAATCAAGAATATTCTTACCAAAAGGAACCTTATGCTCAATCTTGAGAAAAAATGCCAAAGCATCCAAGCTGATATTGATAGATTTATGACAAAGTTTGGTATTTTAAGGGAAAAAGGACTCCCCAGTCCTATGGTAATCCATGACAAGCTTATGACCCAAGATGATTATGTTGAAAGACTAAACAAGTTGGCCAGTAGCCAAGCTAGTACTTCAGGGGTAAAAGCTCTGCCCACAGGAAAGGTATTATATGATAATCTAGAAAATCTGTTTTTTCTAGAGCATGAGGTAAAGCACCTGTTCGTCAACAAGCCAAATTTTTCCAAGTACACCGAAGCTGACGAGATATATAGAAAGATGATAAAGATGAAATTACCTGAAGGTGAATGGTGGATGAAACTAACAGATTTACTATAAAGTTACTGCAGTAAATCTATATGGCAGCCAGGTAAAATAGGTAAAACAGAGTCAAAGTGTAGCAGGTAAAGAGTATCAGTAGATTGAAGACATAAAGTGATTCCAGCACATAGGTATCAAGCAACTGAAAGAGCCAAATCTGAATTACAATAGCTAGCACAGTCACAATAAAAGGGATAGCAAGAAGACAGTTCTCCATCTATCTCTATCTTCATGCTTGAAGATATTTTTGGTTTCCTAGAATAATTCTCATATTGTTATGAGATATTTTGTAACATTTTTTGTATAAATAATTCACAATTTGAAGTAATTAGGGTGGATTCAAAGACATTTTTGTAGACATTTCTTATCAAGTTAAGGAGCTATTGTAATCAAGATTGGATTGGCTTGCTGGATCATGGAATAAAGTTAAAGACATTTCACAGGATTCTTGTGCACAGCGGAAATCAAATAAGTATTATCTCTCATGTTTATTACTGTTTTTTCTTCATGTTTATAAATAGTCACATATGTCTCTATGAAATCTGAATGGTAAACAAAGAATGATATTTCAGAATTAGCTTTAATGCTCTCTGTCTTGATTTTTTACTTTCTTTATGTTTTTTGCTAAACTATCTTGGTTTGGGAATTCTTAATTGCTCCCTTACTTCCGTAGTTTCCCCCCTAGGTCCATAGTAAAGGATTCTTAGTTGCCCTTTGCTATTGATCTCCTTCTACTCTTCATCTTGATCCCGGTCTAAGGATTCTTCATTGCCCTTTCACCCTGGTTAGGACTACCTCATCCATTGGAACCTGAAGATTTTCCTTTTGCTTTGCTAGCATGCCCTATGAACTCTTCCTTTAGTGATCGATTTGATCTAGTTAAGCCATCCTTTGATTGACTGCATAGCCCAATGGCTTGAAAGCCTTGCTTTGTCCATCTGCTCCCAAAATTCTACCACCCAACCAAAATCAAAACCTTATGAGCACTAAGAACTAGCCTAAAATCCCACCAAAACAAAGTTAAATTATAAAGAGAGAGCCCTCTCTGGACTTAGGTTGGCTAGAACCCAAGTCTAAAAGATTAGGTTTGTGGTTACCTTGGAAATTTCTTTCTTTAACGTTGAGAAAATTCTAAGTGATAACAGACCATAAAATGACATTAAAAGCCAAATATGTTAAATATCCATACAAAGGAAGTTTAGTGCCATTAAATAAGTAGCCATTGAAAATTTGTAGTTAGGACCCTTATGATAAGATCATCATAGTTAGAACTATACAAAAAATGCACTAATTAGCATTGAAATTAATCAAACCTTCTGGAAGGACAAGAAATTGTCAGAAAACTAAAACAACCTTAGAGGTACCAACAACAAAAAAATGAGGCCAATAATTTATTATCACCCTTCAAGAAATTTCTTCTATTAGCAAGAAAATTAGGCTTTTTACTCAGAAAAGTAATTGTATGATTAGAATAGTGACAACTTAAAAGTGTAGGATTCTTCCACTTTTTCCTAGCCCTTTCTTCAATGGCCTCTTGCTCCTTTTGTAATCTGTTTCAATTGGTTACAAGGTAACTACTTTCATTTTCTTTAAATTTACTTGGTTAATCTTTTCTTTTAGTTTTAAGAGAAGAGAGATATTGAAGAAACTTTTATAAATTTTTAATTAATTTTGAGTAGGTGGGGTCCCACTAGTCTCATATCCATTATATATCATTTAAAATATCATCTTGTGACTACCTTAAAGATTACATATGGATACTAGTATATACAAATTTCAATATCATCCATGATAATTAACCATACCATCCAAATGCATCATCAACCGATATAGACCATACTTATATAACATAATATAAAAATTCATAAAAAAACATGCATGACCAAAAGCCATGGGCATCCCATATGATCAAAAATAACAACATAACCAAAAATTGAAACCATTTTCATCAAACATGTTTTCTCCAAAGCTTGAAAAGTAGGCAGTGATAAAATCAAATAAATACCATAGTCAGAATATCATTGGGTGCATATCAAAACTAGTGGCCTTCCTTTGATCATCACTCTTCCTTTCTTCATTTAGGTCGGGATGCATGTATAGGAAGGAGATCTATCTTATACCTTCAGTTTTAGTTTTAGATGTGTTAGTGTGTGAGTGGGATGAAGTGGGATATGTAGGTGAGAAGATAAGTTAGGCAACTATGGGTTATTTCCCTTTTTTTTTCTTGTGTAGGGGAAATCAAAGGCTCTTGTTTCAAATGATGCTTAACTTGAGATACAATAGATGGGATTTGTGGGCTAATAAAAGTTTGTGTAATATCATGCCAGGAAATGGAGGGCCAATGAGCAATGTTAGAGGTTGGTCTAACGAGATTTGGTTAACATATGATCCAGATTTATACAGGAACGAAATGAAATATAGATTTAAACATAAACATAGATCTATACTAAAAGTTGAACTTCAATTCATTAATAGCAAACAATGAAGATTATTTACATGCAGAATGGAAATGAACTAGCTCGGGTGATGGTAGCTTATCTTTGAGAAGAGATATGATGACTAAATTCCTTCTAAATTGTGTTAAATTGAGGCTTAGAGGCATTTTTATTATTGAGAAATAATTGAAAACCTTAAACATCTAAAAACCTAGCCTTAGGAGATGAAGTGCTAAATTTTGTGGGCCCTGTTGGGGTTAGTTGGTACATCAACTTCCATTTGACGCATACAATACCTAATTAGAAATATCCATATGAGGAAAACACATTTCTACCACAATCCCCTACTGCAGTTTATGAGTCTTCCTGTTTCCAAATTAATGTCATTTAGGTCCTCAAAATGGCTTTGGAAGTTTAGGACCCGAAAAACTACCAAAAATAATAAATTGTGCTACAATTAAGGAAACTGAAATAAATAGTGTTGGGGATCCAAGAAGAGTAGGCGAGTGGCCACCAATATCCACTTGGATCAATCCTCCCTCCGTTGGAAGAAATGGTCCCCATTCCATTTAGTTCCTCCATGAGATGGGAAAAAGTCTGTTGAACTTGATCCTTGGTGAGCCACTTGCCTTGGTTCAGGAGCTGGCCAGCTTTAAAAACTCGATACAGCTGGATCCTTTGTTGGAGAGTGTTATTGATCTGGTAATGAGATATTAGACAATTGTTAAGGTATTATAGACTCATGTGCATGGATTTTCCTATGTTACTTTGTGCAATGGATCGATAAGATTGCGAAATACATAGACAATGAAGCAGTTAAAGAACATAATAGACAAACACACATAAAAACAACAAGTTTAATATGGAGTTTGCCCAAAACTCCTGGGCTACATCTCCTGGTCCAACCTTCAGTGATGACCTCTGTATTATGTCTTTAGAAGTAGATTTTTTACAAAATTGAGCTCAATTTGAGTCTCACACAACAAATACAAAACAACAAGGCTTTACTTGGATCCCCCAAGTCTCTCTGAGTACACAGACTCTCCTCACTGACTCTCTGTCTCTGTTGCTCTCTGTCTCAGCACTTCTTGCCTCTATTTCTGTCAGTCTGTGGCTTTAAAGCCAATCAGCACTGTCTGTTCGTTTCTCCTTCTCAGGCTCTCTGGCTTCCTGGCTTCTATCTGCTCAGATCCCCCTCTAAGCGTTAGCAATCATTGCTAAATACTTTTAGGGATGGTGGCCACCTGTTCTATAATGGAATGGGTCATCGGGCCTTTGAAATCCCAAGCACAATGTTCTCTGTGTTCACAGAGAAGTACACTAAAAACACAGGAAATTCACCTTAGGGTCATTTATCGGATTTGAAATACCATAAATTCCCCTTATAACTCCTATTGGGTATGCCTTTATGTCACTTATCACATCTCCAACATTGATCTTGGAGATCTAGATCCAACGGCTATGGTTCATTTCGGGCGACCCATGCATATGGGAGTTAACCGCCTGAAAATAGTGGTTTTCTCTCTCCAGGGCCTGGACACGTGGCAGCCAATGTATGGGCTTAGGTGGAGTCTGGCCAAAACCTCTTATTGCCTTCAGTCCTCCCAAGATCCCACTTGTTTTATGGTTTCTTTTTATATTTAAAAATACATTAAAACATTGGAAAAACCCATCAAATGGCTTTATCAGACTTGAAATCATATACAACAGCATTAATAAACCCTTTCAAGTCTGGTTTCATCACATCGACGCTTTTTCCTTTGTATTTTGTTTATTTAACGAAAACGCGAAATACAAAGGAAAACCCTATTTTTTGTATCTCAAAATATATATAATATCATCTATATTTCCATCCGGCCTGGCTATCATGAATCATATTTATATCGACCCCGCTCCATTGAAATGCTCTGATGCGATATTGCGATGCAATTGATTTCAATCGCATATTTCATAGCCCCCCGGGCCGTTGGTAAGCGCTCCTCTGTAATCACCGATTGCGATATCGCGATTCAACTTGGGCCATCGATCTGCGTGCTTGATCGATAGTCCTCATTGACTGCGTTGATCGCTATCACAATAAGTATGTGGTAGCCTCCAATAGCCTCCGTCGATTGCGATATGTCGATTGGATCTGGACCATTGATCAGCCAGATCTGATGGCTCTTATGCAAAGTTGTTTTAAGCTTCCGATAGGCCCGATTTCCTTGTTTTCTTCATGTTTTTGCCTCCCGATAGTGTAATCTGACTTTTTAAAAGGTTCTTCTTTTGTGATAGTTTTGAATGTTTGAAAACTTAGAGGGTGTTTTGGATCCATTTTGGATCATGCCTTCCCACTGAAAAGGCTTTTGGACCACCAAAAGTTGGCTTTTAAGCATCAATCAAGTGAGGATACAACTTCCTCACTTGTCCAATCTCTATCCATCTTGCACTACTTGGTTTTGAACCTTTGAGTTTGATTCTGAGGCACTCAACATCCTCTCTGTGCATAGTTCTCACCTTCCTATCCAGAACTGTATCTTCCTGCAACTCATTGAGATATTCAGGCAACAAATCATCAATAGAAGGCAACTGAATTTTCTCTTCGAGATCTTCAATCAATGAAGGTTCAAACAGTCTCAAGTTCTCTACATTAATGACTGAACAGATATGCATATAAGCTGGTCAATCAATGTGAAAAGCATTCTCACCAATTTTCTCAAGTATCTTGAAAGGCCCATACCTTATTGGCTTTAGCTTCTTACCTTCACCTTGCATTCTGTCTTTGTTGATGTACAGCCAGACTTGATCACCAACTTGGAAGCTATGCTCAATTCGATGCTTATCATGCCTTGCCTTGTATTTGGCCTGACTCTCTTCCAGCTGTTCTTGCACTTCCTGGTGAATTTCTTGGATCTGTTTAATGAACTTGGTTGCTTTGTGAACATCACTGTGTCCATCAACTACTATGTCTTTACTAAAGACAAAATCCAAGGGAGACCTTGGTGTAAAACCAAAACAAGTCTCAAAAGGAGATCTTTGTGTAGAAGAGTGTTTAGCACGGTTGTAAGCATGTTGCACATAACATAAATGTTCATCCCAAAGCTTGGGATGCTTCCTGCAATAGCCCCTGAGCAACTGGATTACTATCCTGTTGACCACCTCTATTTGGCCATCTGTTTGTGGATGAAAGGTTGTGCTCTTCTTTAGTTTGGTGTCCATTAACTCCCATAGACTTGACCAAAGCTTCCCAACGAATTAGGAATCTCGATCAGAGACAATAGAAGTGGGTAACCCAAAATGAACCCATACATGCTGAAAGAACAACTTTGCTATTTTTTCAGTTGTAATCTGCTTGTTACAAGGTATTAAAATACACATTTTGCTGAACCTATCTACAATAAAATATAAATAGTCATGACCTTTTCTAGATTTTGGCAATCCTCACACAAAGTCCATGGAAACACTTTCCCAAGGATGAGAAGGAACTAGAAGTGGAGTGTACAAGCCTAGTTTTCTATTGCTAGGTTTGCTTTTAGCACACATGGTACACCCTTTAATATATCTAGAAATTGTTTCATGCATTCTTGGCCAATAACAGAATCTTTGCAGCAGTGAAACTGTTTTACTTACACCAAAGTGACCTGATATTAGAGAAGTATGTACTTCTCGGATTATGTTAACTCTTTCAGTTCGAGGAATGCATAACTTTCCCAAATGATAAAAGAGTTGGTCCTTAACATGATAATCCAATTCTTCTACTTGTTTGCGATGACTTAAAGTTGCATATACATCTTTAAAATCTACATCTTGAACATATTGTTCAATGTAGCTTTCATGCAATACTGAGTTATGCTTAAGTATAGTAGATGCATTTATGATTGGTCTTGATAACATATCTACAACTTTATTGTGTATGCCCTTCTTATACCTGATGACAAGATGAAACTGTTGTAGAAAACCCATCCATCTATAGTGTCTTGATAGCTGCAACTTAGTTAGTGAGTGTAAATATTGAAGTGGTTGATGATCAGTATGTATAACTGTTTCTTTTCCCATTAGTTAATGTTTCCACTTTTTCACACTCTATACTAATGCATACAATTCTTTATCATATGTGGGATAATTAACTACTGCAGAATTAAATATCTCAGAATGATAACATATGGGTTTACCATGTTGCATCAACACTGCTCCCATGGCATATTCACTGGCATCTGTTTCAATCTCAAATGGTCTTTGAAGATCTGGCAATGCTAGTATTGTTGTTGTACTAATCTTTTCTTTCAAGGTGTCGAAGGATTTCTGCTATTTTCCTCCCCATTGAAACACCTTGTTCAATCCTGTTAAAGCATGTAAGGGAGTTGCAATCAAGGAAAAGTTAGCAATAAAATTTTTCCAATATTGTGTTGCTCCTAGGAAGCTTCTAATTTATATAGCAGATTTGGGTTTAGGCCAGTTCACAATGAATTCAACCTTAGAGGGATCTATCTTCAATTCACCACCCCCTACAATATGAACCAAATAATTCAAAGATGTTTTGCCAAATTCACATTTTGATAACTTAACGTAGAGATTTTCTCTTTTCAAAACATCTAGAGTCTGCTTTACATGCTTTAAATGTTCTTCCCATGTTTTACTAAAAACAAGAATGTCATCTAAATATACAATTACAAAATCATCAATAAAAGGCCTAAGAACATCATTCATAACTCTCATGACAGTGGCAGGAACATTAGTTAAGCCAAAAGGCATAACTAGCCATTCATATAGCCCTTGCTTTGTCCTGAAAGCAATCTTCCATGCATCTTTTTCTGCTACTCTAACATGATGATAACCACTACGCAAGTCCAACTTGGAAAAGTAAACAACTTCTTTCAACTAATATAATAGATCATCTATGCGAGGAAGAGGATAACGATTCTTGATCGTTATTTTATTCAGTGCTCTGTAGTCAATGCACATCCTCCACGAACCATCTTTCTTTCTCAACAACACAATTGGAGATCCACATGGTGATGTGCTTGGCCTTATGAACCCTTTATCGATCAGCTCCTGTACCTACTTCTCGATCTCTGCATTCACTAAAGCGAATAACCTGTACATTCCAATGTTAGGCAATGGAGCATCTTGCTGCAAATGAATATCATGTACTATTTCCCTTTTGGGTGGTAGACCTTTAGGTTCTTGAAATAGGATATCATATTCTAAAACAAATTTTTCTAACTCAACTTTTTGTTTAGCATCACAACCTTCAAATGCATTGGTTTTACCAGGGGTCTTTTCCTTTACAACCATTAGTAAAAATTGCTTGCATGAGTTTACAATTCTTTTCATCTGCCCTGAGTTTATGAGAGTGTAGTTATTTTTGAGCTGATGAGCTCTTACAATATATTCTATTCCATATTTTGTGAGTTGATACTTATTTTTAGTTCTATAGAAAATGGCTTTTCTATCATACAAGTAAGGACTTCCTAAAACAATACCACATATATCCAAAGGAACTATATCTAACTCAACCTCATCTACAAAAGTTGACCCAAAAGCAAACCTAAGTTTACATTGTCTAGTCACTTGTAGCTTTGCTTTATCACACACCCAACCTAATGGATATGGCTTCTTGTGAGGTGTTGTTAGTAATCTCAACTTTTTTACAATTGCTTCAGAAATCAAGTTTACTTGTGAACCACTATCAAATAAAGTATCAATATTTTGATGCTTGGAAATAACTATAATATGAAAAAGCTCATGTCTTTTCCTCTCATTTTCTTCATTATCAATAGATTGTGTGGAATTACTAGTAGATGCTTCAAAATTTTTACCTTTTATACCCATGGTTGCTACTGTTGTTTCATCACCTAAGTCTGACCCCAAATCTTTCTAAATAGCAGCAAGAGTCTTCTTCTTCTTACCACCAAACTTCTTGGGTTTGAGCTCCAGATGCAAAGACCAGTAGTGTTCATTGTCATCTCCATCCCTCTTGCAGTGAGTGCATGAAGGTTTGTCTTTCTGTATAGTGTTTGTCTTCCTCCCCTTCCATTTTTGCTTCTTCTTTTCCTTGTTCTTGCTTGCAGTGGTTTTGATGATCCCCCAATCTCTGGGTTCACATTCTTGCCTTTAGCCTCTAGATGTGTAGCCTGAACTAATACCTCATCTATGCTAGTAGGGTTAAACATGAGAATGGTGTGCCTCAAATAGCTATGCAGACCACCTATATACTTCAACAAAGTTCAGGTGAGTCTAGAGAAATGCTTAGAATTAAAGCTACTTTTCTAAATTCCTCGGTATAGATTTGTACACTTTTCCCCTTTAATTGGTGAAGAGTTTGCCAACTCATCATTGCTTGTTGCATATAAGCTAGTGGATATAATTGTTTTTTAAAGGCAAAAACAAATTCACTCCAGGTAGAAAGAATTTTACCCTGCTTCTTCAAATCAGCTTGTGTCCTGCCTTCCCACCACACTAGGGTAGTTCCTCCAAGGCGAAGGGTGGCTAGCTGAATCTTTCTCCTTTCTGAATCGATGTTCTATACCTTGCAATATACATCAATCTATATAATCCGGTTATCTAACTTTTCTACATTTATTGTTAGATTGGCGATGGCACTAACAATGTAGAATATGATTCGTTTTCCAACCTCTTATCAAAATTTTGGCCAATAATAATACTTCTATAGTACTTCCACACTTTCCTCCTCACTAGAATGTCCTGCAAATTGATTGTAGTTCGCCTTCCAAATCAGATTGACAAGCTCGCTTGAGGGAACACAAATGTGGCCCAGGTAGCATAATAATATGTCCTGGATGTGGAAGTATGGAACTTACTTGCCATCCACTAGCATCTAGTATGTGGTGGAAAAATTTGGATCATTTTTGTATAGTTGCAAGCATCTAGAAGTCTCGTGGCCAAAAGAGTTGAGAATAATGTTCAATGCTAAAACCAGGGGCTGACTGAGGAAATATTCAACATGATTGGTGCTTCCCTTATTTTATTTAATTTTCAAGTGAAATTGTTGCAGATATGTGCACCACTTCTGATGATGATCATTTTGTAACTTCCCTTGTGTCTGTATAAACTGAAGAGGTCGGTGATCTATGTCGATGGCCATATCCTTCCCCAAAATCTAATGTTTCCATTGCCGACAAGCCTTCATGATGAAATATATATCTTTATCATAGGGGGTATTTTTGAATTGTATTAGAAAGTGTATCACTGTGATAGGCCACTAGATTCCCTTACTGAGTCAGAATTGTACCAATAGCATATTCATAGGTGTCTATCTCAATTTCAAATGGTTGTTACATGTCTAGCAATGTGAGTACTAGTGCAATGAAAAGGTGGTGCTTCAGGTCAATGAATGCCTTTTGTTGGGACTCAGACCAGAAAAATTTGATTTTGCTACACCCTTAGTAACTTGACTTAAAGGCCAAGGGATATGAAAGAATCCCAACACGAACCTACAAAGCTTTGTTAGAGTGATCAAGGATGGCCAATCATGAATGATTTAGATCTTAGATGGATCCACATGCACACCTTTCTCTTCAATGATGTAAACAAAATATTGGACCTATCTCATGCCAAAGGTGCATTTCTCCAAGTTGGCTCATAGTTTGTGTTGTCCTAGGTTTTGAAGGACCTACCAAATGTGTTGCAAGTGCTCTTATAAATTCTTGTTAAAGATGACTCAGGATGTCATCCAGATATATAACCATGAACGAGTTGGTAAAGGGATACAAGATGTCATCCATCAGCCTCATGAAAGTTGTAGGGGAATTTGTTGACCCAAAAGGCATGACCAACCACTCTTAAAGGCCCTCCTTGGATTTGAAGATGGTCTTCTATACATCTGTGGGTTCTGTTGGAACCTCGTGATATCCAAAATTAAATCAATATTTTTGAAGTACTTTCCCCCCTTGAGATGGTCAAGAAGGTGATCAATCAATGGGATTAGATATGTGTTCCTAACAATGATTTTATTTAGTGCCAAATAATCAATGCAAAGTCTCCAAGTCCCATCCTTCTTCTATACAAATACAATTGGGCTTCCACAGGGTGAGGAACTTGGGCAAATGTTCCCTTTTTATAGAAACTCTTGGATCTGCCACTTGATTTATTCATTTTCTATAATAAAGCAACAATATATCAACCCATTGGGTAAAGGAAATATTAGAGTCAGATCGATCGAATGCTTGATCTGACAGTGCAAAAGTACCCCAGTGGGTGAGGAGAAGATGTCCCCATATTCTTCCATGACCTTATCCACTTGCTTTTGCTGCTTGGTGGAACCCTTCTTGGGGGATATGGATGTGGCGATGATCTTACCCTTACTTTGAGAGCGAATTTGAAAGAAAACAAATTTCCAAGTCTTAGAGATGGTCTTACTACATTACCTAGTAGAGATCAAAGAGATGGTAGTAGGTGAGGATACCTATTGTATCTTGTATAACTTACTACCCAAAGTAATGATAATAGTATGAGGCATAGACTCATACACAACATGCCGCTTCCACAAATATATTTTGCCTAATAACACATCACAAAATTCAATAGGCGAAACATCTCATAGTACCTCATCTATGAAGGGCTTGATGTTGTAGGGAAAGGGATACTACTAATTGATGCGAAGATCTCATCCTTGGTGGAGCCACCTAATGGTGTATGGTTGCAGGTGTGGTGTGGTTGGTAGGCCCAACTTCTTAATGACCTATGCTAAGATGAGTTTATTTTGATTCCCACTATTGACAATGAACTGCAGTGGAGAACCCATCACCCACATCTATGAGTCGAAGAGATGCCCCCCTTCCTTTGGATCTTGGGGCTCAATCTTATGGACCTTGGTGGTGGAAACTGTGGTGCTAGGCTCTTCATTGATAATATTTTTCCCTTTACCATTCCCCTTGTCAATTTTTAACTGAGATTCAGAACATGTATCTAACTTTGAAGCCTTCAGCTCAACCACTAGTGGCTGCTTGGCATGACACTCATTTGTGTTGTGAGTGGGTCTCTTGTGGAACTCACACAACTTTCCTGTGTCCTTGTTTGTATTTGTGGTGTTGTTATTTTCTTATGGCTTTGATGGGTTGTACTCCACCTTGGCCCTATCCTTTTTTCTATGGTTTAGGGATGCCATTTCCTTGCTTCAAATTCACAGATCCAAAGTCTCACTTCTTCAGTTTAAATTTCTTCTCAATCTTGATAACATATCAGTATGCGACACCAAGTGAGGAAATGTCCAAGAACTCCATCTTGTCTTGGATGTATTTGTGTAGATAGTTGCTGTACTTGAGTGCCAAATGTCGCTTGAAATCCTTGATACCCAACTTCGTGCGAAGGGTATAAAAAATATTTTTGAACTTTGACACATATTTGTCCCTTCCCCTTCTGCAGTGAGTTCCATTTTATTTACTTATCTTCATATCAACCGAAAGGGTAATATTATTCCTTGAAGGTGTCTCAGAAAGAATTCCAAGTGGGTGCGATTGAAAATAGTGAGGGTTCCTTCTCGTCCCTCTGCTCACAGTAGGTTTCCCACCAGTCCTTAATGTGGGGGGAAACTTTGAAGAGTGCAAAAGTAATATTTTCCCTATTGGAAAAATTATGGACCGAAAAATATCCTTCTAGCATATTTAACCATTTATCTATGACATTTGCATCTATTTGGCCTTCAAATATAGAAATGTCAAAGTTAACTTGTACCTTGAAGGGGGTGGCACCTCTGAGGTTGTTTCCAAATGAAGATGCTTCAACTGCAGATACCCGCTGAAGGATTTGGGAAACATTATCCATCATCTCGTTCCTTTGTCGCTCAAGGGCCTTTTTGAGAAAAATTTTTAAAGGATCCCCTACTCCCTTGTCCTTTTCTTCTTCAGCCATGGGAGGCCGTCATGGTCGCCGAGGCAAATCTTGCAAGGGTTCAACTAGTTCAAGTCTTAACTCCTTATACCCCGACCTCATTGGGGACATGAAAAAAAAACAAAGAAAGAGTAGATTACTTTAATACCACGGGTCCATATTTACGCAAGAACGAAATGAAATACAAATTTAAACATTAAAACAAAGCTACAATGAAAACTGAACTTCAGTTCATTAATAACAAATAATGAAAATTGTTTACATGCATAATGGAAATAAATTGGCTCAGGTGATGGTAGCTTATCTTGGAGAAGAAATGTGACGACTACATGCCTTCTAAACTATGATACAATGAGGCTTAGAGGACTTTTTATTATTGAGAAAAAAATGGAGAAACCTAACCCTAGGAGAGGAAGAACCAAAATTATGTCGGACTTGTTGGAGTTAGTTGGTACATCAAATCCTGGGATCGTAACTTTGGCATACGATCTTCATTTTGATGTGTACAATACCTCGTAAGAAATATCTAGACAAGGATAAAAGATTTTGACCACAAACCCCTATCGGAAGCTATGGGTTTGCTTGTTTTCCAAGAAAACATCGTTTAGGGCCTCAAAATGACTTTGGAAGTTTAGGAACCAAAAAAATACCAGAAATAGTAAACTATGCTACAATTAAGGAAATTGAAAGAAACAGTGTTGGGGGTCCAATTGGAATAGATAGGTGGCCACAAATATCCACCTGGATCACCATATTTCATCCCACTAAGGTTATTTATTTAGAAGTGGATGGGGCTCGGGAATATCCATAATTCTTGGATATAGTTGAGGAAGAGAGTTATGTTATCCATGAGGATTAGGGGGAGGGTGACCTAGATACAGATGCATGATTTGAGATAACTAGTTGATCTCATCAGAATCAACACCAAAGTGAATGGAAAATCTTATTCTTTTATTTTTTCTTTCATGCCACAACACATTTGTCCTTCTACCTTATCCTCTATTGTTCACCTTGCAACCCTTGTTGAAGAACTCATCTATAACATAGAAAACAAATACTTTTTATGACACCATATATTTCAATCACATGATAAGTAAAAAAAATTAAATAACAACTTGCCTAGTTCTTATCTTATATATCAATTTAGGTACTTGAAACAAGTATACGACAGATGGATAATTGAAAACTCATGACAAATATTACTTCATAATGATTACATATCAAAACAAGTTGAATGACTGGATGGAATGATCATGTGGGCTAATGGTTTACATAGTATTTATCACAACTACAGGAGTATGGATATTAAAAAAAAAAGGAAATGCAGTGGACATTATGTGGCAATGTATGGACAACTAGGCAAAGGTGCTTCATATTCAAGCCATTGAATTATTTTCCATGTGGAAAAGGAACAAGAAGTGAGTTCCATAACTAGGTTACATGAGTAAGTGGATTGGTGTAATTTTTTTGAATTATGCAAAGTTTGGCTATGAGTGGAACAAACCCTTGGTTTATTAATATGCCAACTTCTAAAAATAAATTCATTCAGTTTTAGATAATGGGGGATATGAAATAAGTGAGATAAGATGGTGTGAAGTAGACAATAATTAAAAATGATAATCTTTAGACCAATAAAATGTGGCTGAGTAGTATACATTTTAAGGAAACTGTTTTCAAACTGGAGGTCGGGCTTCTGTAGAAAAATGGTCTTAAACAACAGTTCTGGTGTTCTCGTATGGCAACTGTGGACTGTTTTCAGCTTGAATTTGGCTCTTTTAGGTAAAATTCCCAGAGGAAAATCGAAATTACAGGGTAACTGGTCGAATGGATAAATACCTGGCTTAAGGAGACGAATTGTGCAATTGCAGGTTGAAATGACTGATGGCAGAGTGCGTCGCTGTGGTTTCTCTGGTAGGGTGGTGGACTGTACGCTCGCGCAATCAACCAGACGTAATTTGCATGGAAGACTGCTCGCAGAGAAAAATGACGAAAATGACCTTTTCTTGTGTTTTTAGTGAAATTTTGGTTTGGCGGGGTTTTTTGGCATTTATTGCATGGCTGACGTCATAGTGATGGGACGTTTTGTCATGAAGCAGAGGGTGGTAAGCGGTTTCCCCCCGCACCACTTATGGCCTATGGCGGTTTTGGGCAGGGAGGCAGCGAGCAAGGCGGGAAGTCAACATGCGTCTTGGGTACAGGCGCAATACCACGCTTTCCTTGGGCAGTAAACTTCGGCAGAGGAGGGGGTCGCGATATACATCTCAACCATCGGATGCGAGGTCCAAGATATGATGGTTGGTGGTCAATGAGCTAGAGGGGGGTTAATGCGCGGGGGGCCCGCTCATATTACCGTTAAATTAACGATATCGGGCGCAATTTTATTGGTTATCAGGGTTGTGGTTTAAGTTATTAATTGACCAGATGTTAAATAATTCTTGTGGGTGCGGCGGGTTAGGTTATTTAAAGGTTTCAAATAAACCCTTAAATCCCAATAAGTGGATATATGGTTGTATATCAACCGAGGGCAGGAAAATTAGAGTATAGGGATTTTAATATATTAATAATACGGGAAAGGGCAATTTATACAAGGGATTTTTATAATAAAGTTATTGGTTAATATGAATATGATTGAATGCAAGTGCTAAGTCTAATGTTTAAGAAACTTAGGCTAAGGGAATGAAAAGGGTTTTACACAAGAAATGTGGCTTTGTGCCTAAGTAAAAATGTGGTTTCATTTAGGCCTTTTATGAAATGAGATGAAGTGATTTAAGAGGGATATTAAGCAAATCTTAATATCTTTGGGGGGAGATTAGTAAGTGATTTGGGAAAAGATGAAGGGGGAGTTAATCATGCTTCTGCCATGGTACCTGTGATAGAAGTAAGATTTAATCATTCTGAGAGACAAAACTTATCACAAGTTTCTTTCTGCAACACCAAAACTGCCTACCCAGCCTAGTTTGCCTAACATTTTTTCCTTCTCTTTCTTTGGGTGCACTTAGACTAGCAAACCCTTACAAATTTTCTTTTCTTTTCATGGGAATCCTATCTAAGTCTACCCTTATTTCTTCCAAGGGCTTAGATTAAACTGTTGAGCTTCTTTGCTTCTCTACCTAACTATTTATCTGCCAAGATTAAACATTTTGGACAGATTTTATTCTCTATCACTAAAACAAGAAAATTGAAAACACGAACTAGCCAAGATTGAGCTGTTTGGCCATCCATCAACTACGACATAAAGTTCAACAAACTGCACATGATACTTTACTTACTAAAAATGAAATATTAGTGGCACTTGGACTTGCACAATTTCCTGGTCCTTATATTTGGGGTTCATTTCTTTTCTTTTTTCTGACCATCTTATTATTTTTACCCTTTGATTTTTCTTTTAGGGCATATCCTCTTTACATTTTCTAATTTTTTGAATTTTTCACAATATTGAAACTTTTACAGCAGGGAAAGGATGGACATATCAGGGTTTTCAACCAGTCAATCATGAAATATGACACCTATTGGTATAGGAGCATAACACTGGCTCCACTTGGGGATGGCTTTTCCTGGTGAAAAGTCAAGAACAATAGGTCAGATGGCCTTATGTACAATTCTTGCTGCACTCTGAAATTTTCCTTTGCTGAAAGTAGAAGACTGTACAAAAGGGTTATGTACAATATATATTATTCTTGAACTGATTTCAACCAACTGTACATCTGTTTTGGATTGTCTGTTTGGATAATTTGTTCTTATGTTTTCTGCTCCCAAGTCTTCTTCTGCAATCTTTGATAAACTGAAATAAGGCGGCACTAAAAAAATGATAAAGTTCCTTCACTGTTTTTTCAAAATTTTCTGCACATTCCTCCTTATTCTCATTGCTGTAAAATCTGCAGAACTAAACTTTCTTATATACAAATTAGAGTCAGGATATGTCAACAAACTAGATCAAAATAGTGTTTCAACATTCGACCATTCACTGGTCCATCTTCTGCTTCTGTACCATCTAGGCTTTTCAAAAAGTAAGTATTGTTGCCTTGTGAAGCCTGGATAATAAACGGTCCTTTCCATAGGAAGTTAAACTTCCCATGTTTGCCCTTGTCTTCTCTTCTGGAGTCCCGTTTTAAAACTTTGTCTCCTATGTGAAAATTCTCCACCTTAGTCCTTTTATCAAATATTCTCTTGAGTTTTTCTTGTAATACTTGGGATCTTTGATATACCTCTTCCCTAGTTTGCTGCAAATGTATAGTCTGATTTATCCTTCTTTGAATGTCATTGGGTTGTACCTGAGCTTCTTGCAGTAATTTCATTACAGGTATTCCTAAGGATGAAGGAAATACAGCCTCCATACCATAGACTAACTCATAAGGGCTAGTCCCAATGGATCTCTTGGTAGTCAATCTGTCTGCCCATAGTGCATTGATGAGCTTCTTATGCCAATTTTTCTTGTTTTCTTCCAATACTTTCTTAATAATATTGATCAGGCTTTTATTGGAGGACTCAGCTAGACCATTACCTTGAGGGTAATAGGCTGTGGAATGGCCTAAGGTGATGTGGTACTTGTGACAGAAACTGATCATTCTCTTGGATTTGAAAGCAGCAACATTATCAGTTATAATTTTTTCAGGATAGCCAAATCTAGACAAGATGTTGGTTTCTAAGAATTGAATGATCACTGAATCATTGGCTTGTCTACAAGGGATGGCTTCTATCCATTTGGTGAAATAATCTGTGGCAGTCAGGATCCATTTATGTTGGCCAGAAGAGGGAGGATGGATTTCCCCAATAAAATCTAAACCCCATTGTTGGAATGGTCTTTCAGTGGAAATTGGTCTAAGGGGTAGAGGTAAAAGTTTCCTCTTGCCTTCAAAAATTTGACATTTATGGCAAGCAGTGACAAACATTTTGACATCAATAAACAAAGTTGGCTAGTAAAAACCAGCCCTAAGAATTTTGTCAGCAGTTGATTTCCAGTACAAATGTCCACCACAGTCCCCTACATGAAATTCTTGGAGTACCTTGTTAGTTTCATATTTTATTAAACAATTTAATAGAACACCTTCATGATTTTTCCAAAAAAGAGCACCATCTAAAATACAAAATTTGGAAGCTTTCATTTTTAAGAACCTTTTCTTTGTTCCGGATAACCCTGGAGGATATTGCAGGTTTAATAATACATAACATATATCAGCATCCCAAGGTGATTCTAGGAAGGCCTGGCTGATTTGTGGAGTTGCCATCTCTTGTTCATTATCCAGTTCATTAATATCCAGGGCTTGGCAATTGGTTTCAGTCATGAGTTTAGCCAATCCCTATCCTTTTATAAGCTTTGTAGGTTTTATTTCAATATCATACTCTAATATAGTAGCAATCCATTTACCTCTTTTGCCTTCAATCCCCTCTTGGGTTAGGATATCTTTGACAACAGTGCTTGGTACATAAGCTATTATATGAGAGTATAATATGTAGACTCTGAAATATTTGATGGCTTTCACAAGTGCATAAGCCTATTTTTCCATGATTGGGTATTTTAGTGGTGCATCCCTGAGCGCTTTACTAAAAAAGGCTATGGGTTTTTCACATCCTTGATCATCTTTCTGTAGTAAAACAATAGCAATAGTGTGTTCTGATGCAAATGAAAATATTATGAAGTCTCTGTCGAATTTTGGGCTTGTAAGGACTGGTGTTTTGGTCAAGGCTATTTTAATTTCTTCAAATGCTTGTTTAGCTTCTACTGTCCATTTAACCTTGGAATCCTTTTTCAGCATATTATTCAGCAATCTGATTAACTTGACCAAATTGGGTATGAATCTTCTTAAAAATTTAATTTTCCCTAGGAAATCTTGAAGTTCTTCGACATTTCTGGGGTGGGGTATTTGCAAAATGGCTTCTATTCTGTCAAAATCAATTTTGATGCTGTCTTTGGAGATTATGTGACCTAACAGTTTGCCTTCTCTAGACCGAATAATGGCTTCTTAGGATTTAATGATATACCATATTGTTTGCATTTTAAAAATACTTGTTTCAGATGATCTAAATGCTGCTGATCTGATTTGGAAAACACAATAAGATCATCAAGGTATATGACTAGAAAATTATGAATTTCTTTTGCAAAAGCTATGTCCATTGCCCGTTGGAAGGTTGCCCCTGCATTCTTGAGTCCAAATGGAATTTTCACATATTTGAAAGTTCCCCGTGGTGTTGTAAAATTAGTCTTTTCCTGATCATCATGATGGACTTAAATCTGGTTGAAGCCCGAGAAACCGTCCAAAAGTGAAATCCTAGAAGCACCTACTACCCTTTGTAAAATGTGGTCGATATTAGGTAAGGGGTAGTGGTCTTTCAAGGAAACCTTATTTACATTCCTTAAATCAACACACAATCTGATTTCTCCTATTTTCTTCCTAGTGGGCACTAAATTGGATACCCACTCTGAAAATCTGATAGGTGCAATTATCCCAGCTTCATACATTCTTTTGACTTCTTTTTCAATTAAAGGGAGTAGTACAGGGTTGACCCTTCTGAGTTTTTTCTTGAAATGTTTCTGATTTTCTTTGAGGGGTATTTTATGTTGAATAACAGAAGTATCGTAAGATTTGAGATCTTCATAGCTCCAAGCAAAAACATCCTGGAATTCCTTGAACAATTCAACATATTTAAGCTTTTGGTCAGGAGGCAGAGTTTTGGATAGTTTTATCATCTTAGGATTTTCTTCAGTTCCTATGTTACAGTCCTCAATGTCTGGGTTTAGAGGCTGCATTTTGGGTTTCCTTAGGATATCATTAAAATCAAAGAAGTCTTCTAGAGGAGTTAATCCTGTGGGAAAATAATTGTCTTTTAAATCAATAACTTCAGGTTCCCCCTCAATAATCTCATCAATGTCTATTTCTTAAAGATCTTGCAACTTTTCCTCGATAAATTTCGTTGGGTGAAGTATTTTTGTTGCAGTTTCTGCTGAAATGTCTATTTCAATTTTATCTATTTGGACAACTTCACAAACAGTGTCCGTGTCTATATTAGTGTTACAAAACTCTCCCTTTAGGGTAAAGAAATTGTTAATCTCAGTGTCATTGTTAAACACTTGCCAATTTTTTACATTGTCAGGTATAGTTGGCCTATGTTTAATCTCAGCTGTAAACTGATGATTGGGTTCAAATGGCAGTTTACAAGTGCTGGCAAATGTTGCCAAACTATGAGCATGCAAATTATGTTTCCTTGGAATTTTGGCAAGCTGTGTTTCCAAAAATGTATTAAGGATTTCAATTGCTGCTCCTATGTAAGATCTTAATCTGGGATCATTTGTGAGGAAGTTGCCTTTTATCTGTTGAATGACTAGATCAGAATCTCCCAAAACTGATATCTTAACTGCCCCTAAATTTTTGATCAATTTAAGTCCTAGCAAGAGGGCTTCATATTCAGCCATATTATTAGTGCATCTAAAATTCAACCTATAAGCATGTCCTTCAGCATGATCATTTTCCAGATTATGTACCCAAATTCCTGCTCCTGCCCCTAATTTATTGACTGAACCATCAAATTCCAAGTACCAAAGGATCTCATGTTCATTGTTAGTATCAAGAGTCTTAGAAATTTGTCTACTAGGGAAATCTGGATTTTTAGTTTCATCTGATTTCTCTTGAGTGTCTGTTATGTCAATTATTTCAGAATTTTCTTGAGTTTGAACACTAGATTTTTCAATTATGATTTTTTCTTGTTCTAACGCTAAAGCCTTGACATCAGTTGGGGGATAAATTTCAACATTGTATAGAATGAAAGAGTCCATGTTAGAATGCATGGAGTAGATGGGAAAATTCTGGGGTTTTTCCTGGCTACTTACCACATATTTCATTAGGGTTTCTTGATACAATCTCTTTGGATAACCAAATACTGAAATAGTAGCATAGGACATGTCCAGCTGTAAAGATCCCTGAAGCTTTGCACCCCAAGATCTAGATAGCAACATGCCATATTTTGGTGGTATGTCAGCTACCACTACGTCCATTAAAATTGTCTTTGCAGGGTATTGAACTAATGATACACATAAATCTTTCTTCAAACCTAGACATCTGACCTAGCTTGAATCAAAAGAGAATAGGTCTTTGTATGGCCTAGTAATATCTAGGTCTAACTTCTTCATTACAGATTTAGGCATTAAGTTATGAGAAGCACCAGAATCAAACATTGCATTATGAAGTATTTTATCATGAATGTTTAGACTTACATAGAAAGGAGGGACCCCTCCATCTACCGATTTACCGTTTACCTCAGGGCCAAAAATTAATTCTGGTTGGTCATCAAGGACATTTATTGCATCTTTGTTTTCTAAAATCTGGAGTGATATGCTAATTTGATCTCTGTAGACATCATGCTTAGCCAATTCTGACAATGGAATTGCTATCTTTAATTTGCCTATTTCGGTCTCAAGGTTGAAAGGTTTTTCTGTTTGCATTTTTGCATTTCGGGCAGTGAGATTTTCTTTTTCTGTTGTATTTTCTATGTCTTTCTCTTTTATAGGAGTGTTGTTATGGGTTGAAGTTACTTCTATGTCAATTTCTGGAGGTTCTTCCACCTTCCCTTTGGGAGGAGTGAAAGTTGAAGGTTGTTTATTAGGTTGTTGATTATCTGATACATCTTCAACTGTTGGATTATTTGGGTTAGGACCTATTCTAGGAAGGGTTTGTACAGGAGGATTCTTGATTTTAGCTTTGCTAGATTGCTTAGTATCCTTTTGTTTATTAGTTTCAGGAACATCTATCCTTCTACTCCTCAGATTATATTGCTTGTGAACCTCATAGATGGTTGTATCATATCCCTCCCTAAAATCAAATGATTCACCTGATTGAATTTGGAATTGATTAAGAGTGTGAGCCTCTTGGTCTTCTTGGGTTAAGAAAATTTGTTGTTCACTATTGAGACCCATTAAGTTAATTTGAGTATCTTCTGTTGGCTCACTGGAAGTTGAAGCTTTAGCATAATTTTCCTGGAATGGGGGCCTAATGTTTTGGTTTGGACCAGCCTTTCCAGTATTAGGGCTCTGGTTTTTTCTGAAGTTTGGATTTCTCCCAGTATTGCTCGGTTGACCATCCAAAGGGGATTTCCTCTCAATTGTTTCTACTCTATCACCAAGTCTATCCATTCCTTTTATAATTGCATCTAATTTCTATTCAAATGCAGAAGATTCTTCTTTGAAAGTTGTCCTCCTTTCAGCTCTAGCTCGAGCTCGTTTAGAAATTAGGTTGGCCTCAAAACTGATAGCTATACTCTGCATGTCTTCTAAGCTTCGAGGAGCTCTTTCCCTAAGCTGATATGCCATATCAGAATCAAATGCATCAGGAAATTTGATCAAGGCCAAATCTGGAGGAGGTCTGAGATTCTGAGGAATAGCATTGTATACATTATTAAATCTGGTACGGTAATCTTGAATAGTTTCTTGTGGGCCCCTTTTCAAGTTTTCATATTCTGATAAAATGTGGAGAGGATCCTTCTTCTTTTCCCATCTGTTCAAGAAGGTCTGATAAAGGGCTTCTGGGTCAGCGATAGTATTTGCAGGGAGTGCTCTAAACCAAGTCCTAACATCTCCAGTTAAACTTTGAATAAAAACTTTCATTCTGACATCATCATCATCAATCTCGTAGTTTTTAAAATAGTCTGTCATCTTTTTAGTGTGCTGTTGAGCTGTGTAAGTGCCAGTACCATCAAAATAGGTGATTTTGCTTTGATAATCTTGAGGCATAGCCCCTAGATTTGCAGGTAATTACAGGGGAGCATAACGGTTTGCCATGTTCGCAGAGATAAGTGTAATAGCTGGAAGAGCAGGGATAACAGTGGAAATATGTGTTGTAGATGGGGGAGTGGGAAGGATGGTTTGAGGTGCTAATGGTGAACTTGAAGAAGTTGCAGCAATGGCAGAAAGGATTGGTGTTTTTCCAGAAGTAAGCTCAAATTGGATAGGGTTTTGCTGATGTGTGTCAAGGGGTGAACTAGCAGAATGTTCTTGACTCTCCTGGCTTCTAAGGATCTTAGGAATCAGATTAGGATTCTCAAACACAGGTGGGGGATTTGGATCAGGATTTGATCTAGTGTAACGGATCTTTTTCTTTGGAGTGTACAGTCTGCCACACTACCAGAGAGACCACAACGAAGCGTTCTGCCATCAGTTATTTCAACCTGTAATTGCAAAATTTGTCTCCTTAAGCCAGGTATTTATCCATTCGACCACTTACCCTTTGATTTTTATTTTCCTCTGGGAATTTTACCTAAAAAGAGCCAAATTCAAGCTGGAAACAGTCCAGAGTTTCCATACGAGAACACTAGAACCGCTGTTTAAGACCATTTTTCTACAGAAGCCTGACCTCCAGTTTGAAAACAAAAGAACCAAACATGGAAGCTCCCGTAGCCCTGAACGTGGCGCCCCTCAATGCACCTCATAAAGACCTGGATTGGTTACCCTTGGCTGACAGAGATTTTCAAATAAAAGAGTTATTTGGTGATATGAACCATCTCCAGGCATTTTGCCAAATTAGGAATAGTCATATGAGCAACTCTGATATCTATGGAATATGGGAATATAATCTTCCCAGGTATTACCTTCCCTCAGTCAATGTGTTCCCTGATATTATTCACCAATGTTGTGCCAACTATGACCCTGTTAGTAAAGCAGTTATGACCCCATCCCAAACTGTTCTGTTTTACGTAATTGTTGAATCTATCAATGAGATGTTACACTTCCATCCCACTCAGCTCCTTGCTCCTCTTTCCATGGGATTTTTGCTTGAGCAAGGCTCTCAATTGCCCAATTCAGAAATAACTCGGATTTCTCAATTATTCATGAAACCAGATTGCCAGCCCCAAGGCCCACCTCCCTATGTGCATTCCTGGTTTACTGAAATGGGTAGGCTTATCCTTGACATGATATCCTTTATCTTGGGGTTCAAAACCAGTGAATTTTTTTATGAGACCATCTTAGTTATGTTGTCAATGTTTACTCTAGGACAGCCCCCTGCTATCAAATATGATTATGCCTCTTTCATTGCCAATAAAATCAATGAGAAATTCATAAATCTGGATGGAGAAGGAATTTTTAGGTACACCTCATTCATATACCACCTTTTGCTATATTATCAGCCAGACATCTTTTCATTTCCCATCAGGAAATTGGATTCCAAAGGTGAGCAGAGGTCTGTGATCTTTTGGACCTCGGTCTTCGACAATGTTTGTGAATCCCCTTATACCTACTGTGAATTCATTGACTTGTTTGTACATCCAACCTCCACTCTATTGATAGGAGCTCCTCCTCCTAGGCTCTCTGGTGATATAAAGAAGATTTTACAACTTTCCAGACAATACAAGATAAGTAAGGTACCTCTACCAAAATCATACGGAAATTAGAATATATGGCTATGAACTGTGTCCTTTCAAATTGCCTAGATATGTGCCCATGAGACTATTTGCACTGGAGTATTTCAGGCAGCTTATCAATGTAGATTTAACCCACTTTTGCAATGCAAAGAAAAATGCTTAGCTGAGAATAAAAAACCAGTTAGGCCCTTTTATCATCCATAAGAGGGAGGCATGGGAAGATGCTGATAAGATATTAGGGGAAGACCTTAAATTGAAGAAAAGTTTCTGGTGGGTGCCATATGACCCAAATAGCTTTATAAGTGACAGAAAAGTAAGAAATAGGCTATCGGCTTATATACATCATAGGATCCCTGAAATTGAACAATTTGCTAATCAGGATGAGTGGGTAGAGGGTACATTAATAGAAGAAATTACTGAACAAGAAAAGATGGAACAAGCTATGAAAGATCTTGAAAAGACCCTTGACCTGGACTCTTTTGGATAGGTATCTTTCAAGCTGCCTCAGCAAACCGGAGTGGGTACATCCTCTGCTGGAACTTCACAACAGCCTGTACAAGAAACCAGCACACCAGTTACAGGGTCTTCTAAGGGCAAAGAAGTGGTAGATACAGAGCATCCTATAATGGCAGACCAACCAGCAATGTCCAAAGAATAGGAGCAAGTACAAATTCCTCCTGCCCAATCTAAAGCACCAAAGATCCCAACATTGCAAACTCCTCTGAATGAGGAAAAAGGCAAGAAAAGAGATAGGGAAGAAGCCACACCTATTAGTGGGCCTGCAGAACAACCAGGGGAAAAAGGGCAAAGATTCAATCCTCTGTCAGAAGAGGAAATCTTTGAAGAAACAACTGAAAGTTTAAAAGGGGAAAAGATAGCCAGCCAGCAGACATCCCTAGTGGTGGAAACATCAACTATCTCATACAGGCAGGAGCTAGAAAGGCAGCATAGTGTGGAAGTTTCATCCACTATGCCACCAAGTAAGCAGGCATTTGACATCAAAAGGACATTCACAGAGATAAAGGCTAGAAACGATCCACTAAGGCTTCAGATTTATAACCAATATATTAAGATGGCCCCCATAAACCAGCAAAGGTTGATGTCTGCCTATGAAATTAAGGAGGGAAAAATGATCATGAGTTATTTCAAGCCCAAGGTGCAGCAACCACAATCAGCAGCTGATTACATCAGGACAAATCTGGAAGTCTTGGCCAAGGATATTCATCCAATGGACCAAATTGAGCTGCATAAATAGACTGGAGAGATGGTATACTCCACACTGACTGATAAAGCTATGTTAGCTCATACATTTCAAAACTCCTTTAATTATACCTCTGCTCAGTTAGATTTGGAGAAAGCCTCTTCTCTTGCTAAGGACAACATGATAAAATCCTTGGAAGAAATTATCATTGAACTGGGACATGATCCCAAAGATGCCAAAGGCATAAAGGCACTGATGAAGAAGAAAGAAGAGGACATTGCTGCCCTCAGAAAATAGCTGAAACTGCCTCCTTCTATGCATCCATAGACTGTAGAAGTTGTACAACAGAAATATGAAGAGGACATGATGGACCTGCTCATGAGACTAAATGAGAGATTGAGTGAGACAAAGCAGGCATTGGAGAAAGCTCTACAAGAAAAGCAGGGAGAGTCGACCTCCCAGCCACCTGAAGTAGTCCCAACAGTCACTACTGCCCCCTCCACACTTATAACAACATTGCCTCCCACTGTCCTGGCATCAACAACAGAGATCATCACAGGTACCTCAGCAACAGCAACAGCACCAGGCAATAGTACTACTATGAGTACAGAACAGCTGATAAAAGCCATGGAAGAATTAAAGCTACAAGTATCAGAATTGAAACTGCTCAAATAGCAATTGGCAAAGGTGGAAAGGAATTATGATAAATCCAAAATGAATGTGGCAGAGAAAACAAGGGAGGTCAAAACATTGGAGAACAAGGTGAGAGCATTAGAAAAGGATCTCTCTCTGGATAAACCTCTAGCAGAAATCAAAGGAATTTTGTGGACCAACATCAATCAACTCCCTAGTGATGTGTGGAGGTCTATCCAAGTCATTTATGAGCAGATTGACTTGATAAGAGTGGCCCAAGTGGAGATTCAAAAAACAAGAGCTTTATTGGGACAGATTCTTGAACAAGCTAATCGGCTGATACATTTTTTGAACTCCAAGACCAGTGAAGAACTGGAAGCACTAGAAATCAGAGATAGAACAGGCACCATTCTAGACATCAAGAGAGTTCTAACCATGAGAACTCTAATGAAAAATTTGGAAAGAAGATGCCAGGACATGCAAGTAGAGATTAATTCTTTCACAGAAAAGTTTACAATCTTGCATAAAAAAGGTTTGCCAAGTCCTTTGGGAAGTAATGATCGTTTGATGAAACACAAAGACTATGTACTTAAATTGAATACATATGCTGTTGATCAAGTTAATTCATCAACGAGTGCTTCAGGAGAAAAAACACTTCCATCTGGCCAGGCCCTCTACGATAGCCTGGAAAATTTATTCTACATTGAGCATGAGGTGAAGCGTCTGTTCACCATCCCACCTAATTTCTTCAGATACACAGAGACTGACGAAACTTTAAGGAAGCTTCAGAGACATAAATTACTAGGACCGGAGTGGTGGAAAAGTATGTTAGAGATTCTATAAACTTATCTTTGGTATCTTTGATCAATTGAAAATTTTGGACCATCTACTATAATGCGGAGAAATGAATCAGAGTCATGCGGGTCAAAGCGCATCACATCAGAGTTGAAGAACATCCGACGCAGGACGGAGTAGCCAACACAGAGTATTAGTGGAAGACGGCCGTAAACCAACTCGCAGCACCTACCTCTGGTACATCTCATAAAGATGGAACAGCCAGCACAACATCAATTTATTGCATCAATTTATTGTTCCCCTGTTTTCGAGACTGTCTGTCTCTATCTTTGTAAAATGCATTAATCATCACTAGATATTATTTCTACTAGATATTTTGTAAGATATTCTAACATTTTTGTGTAAATACCCCCCCAAGCGAAGTATTTGGGGTTGGTTGGAGGATGTTCATAGCTTGTGACTGTAATACTGAAACTTTTTGGAATAAAAATATGTTGGAACCATTCATTGTTTGGCTTACTAGATAAGGAATTGATGCTAAGGACCATGTTATTGAATTCTTGAATCATCTTATGGATCAATAAGTTCTTTCTAACTTGTGTTTTACAGTTTCTTTGTTTCTATATCATCTATGTTTCATGGTCTAAATAGTAGAGAGAAAGAATAATTCAGAATTTGCTTGATTGCACTTTGTCTTCAGTCTTTATTATTTTCTGTGTTTTCTTCAGAATTAGAATAAACAATGAATTCTTAATTGCTCCTATTTCCCCTGATTCTTTCATCTTGAATATTTTCTAAGAAATTCTTAATTGCTCCTTAACAATAATCATTCATTTTCCCTTTGTCAAATATGATGAAGGATTCTTAACTGCCATTCACCCAATTGACTCCATTCCATCTAATTTCAGCCTATAAATTGTTCCATATTTGACTACCTTGCTCTGTGATACCTCCTCTATTAAGAAACCTAATCCAGGAAGCTATCCTTCTTTGACTCCATCATGCCCAATGGACTAAAACTTTTCAATTTTACCTCACTGTTCTATTGAATCTTCATCCCTCCAACCAAAATCAAAACAAAACCCTTGCACTTCATAGCTAGCCTAATATACCTCAAAACAAAGCTAAATCATAAAGAGAGAGCCCTCTCTGGATGCATATTGGCTAGAATCTGTATCTAAAAGATTGTTCTGTGGTTACCTCAACCGTATTCCCTTTCTTACAACTTTAGGGAACAACCTGAGTGATAACAGAAACTCATACCACTTATTAATTTTTTATTTTTTTTGAAATTGTGAGAATAAGTCTAGGACTCATGAGTTCTCAACATATTTTTAGAAACTAGTAAGGAGGTTCTCAAATGATTTACAAAAATGGAAACTGACAAAGTGTGAACGAGATATAGATGTCATGGAAAAGATGGTAGAAAAATGCAAGAATTCCCTTAATTATGTTTTTGAATGAAGGTTGTGATGGGCCTTTAAATTAGACATAAATTAAGGCACATGCCTCTAATTTAAAACATAAATTAAGGCCTATGACCATCCTTCAGCACATTAAACTTCTCTTTTTGCATTAGATAATTTATTTTTAACTTTAATATATTTATTATGAAGGTTTATGAATAATTGAATATTTGTGCCTAATATTATTTATTTTTTGTGGAATATTATGAGAATATTGGGCAGATTATGAAGATTTGGAGATGGAGATAATTTAGGGACTTGTTCCCTACTACTGGAGGATCAATAATAAATAATAAGCCAACAAGATATTATGGAATTATGACACAAATTGTGGAACTCCAATGATTGAGAAAATCTAGGAATGTGTTCCACTAATCAAGGGAGCAGATCCACCAATCAAGGGAGAAGATCCACTAATCAAGGGATTTCAGTGAGGAAAGATTCCTCGATCCATGGGGAATGATTCTTAATCATTTTTTATAAGTACCAAGTCGAATTTGCCTCTAGGGAATGATTGAGAAAATCTAGGAATGTGTTCCCAGCCATTTAATGCAAATTCCTAGTATTGGGGACTAGATCCACTAAGCAAGGGATTTTGGTGGGGAAAGCTCCCTCCATTCATGAAAAATATTCCTAATCATTTTGTATAAGTACCAAGTCGAATTTTCCTCTAAGGGGAGATTTTCATTAGTGTTATTGTAGAGAGAGCTTGTATTTTTGCTGCTCCATTGTATTTTCTTGCAGGGATGTAATTCTATTGATGAAAATAATGAAGACTAGTGTCATGTTCAGCCTCTAAATATTGTTCTACTCCATAGGTCTCTGATTTTCCTTGGGCTTGGCCACCCCAGGAACCTCAGAGCCCTTTTGTATCATTTTCTTTCCTTCTTTTCACTGTTTATTCACACACATCTCTAGTTTTTATTTCTTTCTATTTCTGCATTTAATATTAATGATTTCTTATTGTAGGATTGAGTTAAATGGTTGATGTAAGTTCTTTTGTAGGATAAAAAGCATTATCTAATCCTTGGAAAAGCTTTGGAAGTTCATAAAAATCATTGAGTTTCTTGGATTAGTCTTCTTATTTCCAAATATAGATTGTTGGACTTCCTTTTTAGCAAAGAACAATAAATTTCTGCTATTTTTTAGAGCATGTTAACGAGCTTCAATCGAATTGATTCATTTGCATTAGATCACAAAAACATTCTAGTTCATAACAAAAATTACCCTATTGCATTTACACTTGATTTGGTTAGGCATTTTTTAGATTTACTAGCTAACTAGTTCTTGAATTTCTAGATTTTCGACTAGTAATGTTTTTTATTTTTATTTTTGCATGGGTTAACAGAGGTCTTTTTGAGTGATTCCACTTGGAATTGGGACCTAAGACATCCTAGTTAATACCGAAATTTGTCCCATTCAATTTTGATTTGATTTGTTTGGTCATTCAATGAATTATATTAAATTTATACATCCTGTAGGAAATCACTATAGCATCTTGTAGGAAAGCCTGTTTTGAGGCCGAATTGAGGAAAAAGCCTCTAGGAAGTAGCAAAGGGTCCCTAATTATCTCCTGAACCTTCTAACCATTCACCATCATCTCCAAGCCACTTGCCACATCACCAAAAGATATTAGCTTTCACACTCTCACATGAAAAAAAGACAAAAAGAAAAAAACAAATTTATTTTATTCATTTATATGCACAACAGTGGAAGGTTTGATGGTTTGAATCTGCATGCTTAGGACAGTAGGATTGCATACATGTTAACTTAGAATTATTTTGAAGCAAATCCTCTTAGTAGTTAGTTAGAAAATGGTGTGTTTTAGCATTTGAGTTCATTCTCTTTCGTTGTACTTTCTTCCTTGCAATAGGTTAACGTTACATTTCGAACATTTCATTTTCTACAATTAGTTTAAGATTTGACTTCAGTACATGCACTCCATTACATCATGAAAACAAAGGAAGGACACATTATATGCTGCACATATAGTGCTGATACCTCTTACATTTGTACGAACCCCGGGTTGATAATTAAAGTCGGTAGCCTTGGGAGTTGCAACATTCTTGTTGCAATACCAAGGCTCATCACTTTTTGGCGCCATTGCCGGGGAGGTGTCAAAGTATGCATTGTTTTCTTCCCTAGTTGATTCATTTATTTTTAATTTTTGCAACAAAAAAAACAATTCATTAGGCATATTTAATTTCAATAGTAGAAAATTGCATTGCATTATAGTTTTCATTCAATCATAAAAACAAAAACAAAAATCTCTAACACCAACCCACCCCCCCATTTGATCATGTGGTGTAGTAAGAGCCACATCACCATTCACTTTTGCAGGTAGAAGAAGAAGATGGCAAAGAATGTAGAAGAAATGGATGGAGATGATGATAACGAGGAAGATCCTCTTGGATTTCCCATTCAATATACTGATATCAGTGTGAATATGAAGAACATCCCTCCATATTTTCTTCCCAAATTTCATGGTCTAAGGTCAGAGGACCCAGAAACCTTTCTCTTTGAATTTGAATTTTTTTGTAGATCTTATGGTTACTTTTGAAAAACTCAAAAGCTAAGATTGTTTTCGACAACATTGAAGGATAGAGCTCTTAGATGATTCATGCGTTTAGGGACTAATTCAATAAGATCATGGAAAGATATGCAAAATATATTTATAGAAAAATTTAAAGATCATGATCTTAAAGAAGAAATATTTAGAATGAATCAAAGAGAAGATGAGAGTCTAGAGGATCTAATAAAGAGGTTCATGTATAATCTTAAGAGGGTAAAATTACATCATTTAGGATCTGACACACTAAAAACCCTCTTACTTAGAACAATTAGGGATGAGTGGATTGATCTCCTTAATCTCATAAGTAGAGGTGATGTATACCAATTATCTTTTGAGGAAATTTGTGAAACATGCAAACACATATCAAGAGGAAAAGCAATAGTAGGTAAATCAACATCAAGATTGGTAAGTCAAGATAAACTTGAAAATTTGTTTGATGACTTTAAAACATAAATTTTTAGCAATCTAACCAAACAAGTAGAAATGTTAAGAATACAAAATGAGAAAAAAGAAGATGTTTGTGTTGTCCATGGAAAATCACATGATGTTAAATGTTGCTCCTCATTACCAAGGTTAAAGGAAGTTCACCAAGAGGACAATGGAGCAAGTCAATTGCCAATGTAGCAATGTTATGTAGCTCAAAGAGGACCATGGTAGCCTACCCAGCCTAATATGATACAAGAGCCTAATTCACAATTTCAAGCTTATGCACATCCACCTCAAAGTAATTGGAACACACCCTTTCCTTGGCAACATTGGCCATCTCAACTCCAAAACCAATCTTGGCAACAAGGTTGGCAAGGAACTTATGGGAGCCATCCACAATATCCTTAGTATTTTCCTCAATATCCTCCATACCAAACTCCATGTTATCCTTACCATTCACCTCCACCACAACCACAACCCCATCCACATCCATCTCAAATATACACTCCCACTCAACTACCTGTACCACCATTTCCAAACCCACACATTGAAGTAGCTCAGCCCACTTACAATGCTAAGGTACAACACTTCCAAATAACTCCTCTTGAGCTCAATGGTATTCACCATAGCTCAAGAAGAGTATTGCAAAAAAGAAATTATATTGATATAATTGAAGGACAACATCCAAAAGAAGAAGACTCAAAAGAGAAAATCAAAGAACCATGGGCTACATTTGATGAAGAGCAAACAACAAAATCGGAGAGTGGGAAAGTTTCCTCATGGTTACCATCAAATCCTCCATGTATTCAAGAGATCAATCAGCAAAAAGAGGAAGACTTGAAGGTCATGATAGAAGAAGACATACAAGGTGATCTAAATTAGCAAGTGGACCAGAGGCATCACAACTATATTGAAATATGGTTCCAAACAGTCACTAAGTTGCATCATCACTCTCTTTCTCAACTATGCTTGATCCTTTCAAAGTCAAATCATTTGGTCTCTGAAATCCAGGTACATGTCAAAGCATACATTTCAAGCCTCCACATCATTTTGTCTATCATCTTGATGTGCACATGGCTCTATTGGAAGTATTCTTATACTTGAAAGTGATTTTGTTTTTCAAGTACAGTAGGGTAAAAAAAAAAAAAAATTGAAAAAGAAGAGGAAAAAATAAAAATCTCAGGTGAAAACCTCCTTGGAGATGCCTCAAATTGGTTTATTGATTGAAAAACTCCATGAGGTAGTCAATGGGTTGAAAAAAAAGAAAAAAGAGAAAAAAAAAATATCCTAGGTGAAAACCTCCTTTGAGGCACCTAGGCAGACCTACTAGTTGAAAACCTCATTGAGGCGACTAGTAGGTTTGGAAGAAAAAAGGAAGAAAATAAATAAATAAATCCTTGCTCCATGATGAATGTAGGTGCTCTCCAACATCTACAAGAGAAAAAAACAAGTTGGTACCAAAAGGAAAATTGGTCAAGCCTAGTCAAAAGAAGTCAAATTTTGATTTTCTCCTACTTCGCTCAAATTCTCCAACAAGGCCAAGGCCGTGACATTCCATCACCCTCATCTATTTTCACCATCCACCCATCATTCTCAAGCTTCTACAATTCAATTTGTTTGTTGTCCTAAATAGCTATAGGATGCTTTATTTTACTACAGGATACAAAAATACATAGAGCAGAAATTTGTTTTTACCATAACTTGAAAACCATGCATCCATTTGCCAATATGTTTTAGGAGGAGATGCATATGGATGATGGTAACATGCTCAAGCAATTTCAGTGAATTCCAGTGCACGGTTTCCAAGAAATTGGCCTCCATCACCTTCATCCATTTTTGCATTTTCTTAATATCTGTGCATCCATTTAAAAAGATGTTTCATGGGGAGATGAATATGGATGATGGTAACATTCCCAGGAAATTTTAGAAAATTCGAGTGCACGGTTTCCAAGAAATTGGTCTCCATCACCTTCAACCATTTTTAGTTTTTCCTGAGATCCGTGGATCCATTGACCAAAACTTGTCTATGGGGAGGTGCATGATGATGATGGTAACATGCTAAAAATGTTTCAGATCAATCCAGTCTACCATTTGGGAGAGATGGACAAAACAAGTCGCTGTCCTGTAAACCTACAAGATACAGAACAACACCTACAGGATTGGTAGTGAGCAGTTTTAAAGGATATCCAAAGGTCAAAGAAGCTCTTGCAGAGCTTAGCAGCAGCATCAAGATTATCAGCATCACCATTCAACACTTGTACATCAACATTAACTTAGCAGCAACATGCATGTCTCTCCAACAACCATCAGGTAGGTACATGTATGCAATATTCTTGACCTCTTCTTTTGAGCATATTATACTTAGAAATTTGTTGTCAATGCATGAGAGATGAGGTTTTATAAGCTAAGGATTGGTCAGTAGTCTCAGCTGCCTTCAGCTAGTTAATTGCAACTCACTCCTTCACTCATGCAATGTTAAAAAGTCAAATTATGAAGGGTGATGATTTCAAGGAATGAGGACAACAGTTAAAAGAAGAAATTTTTGCAAAGGCCAAGGTCACCACAGCGCTCCAAGCCCTCCATCCATTTCATATTCACTATCTATTCATCATTTATCCATCCCATTTCATTCTTGAAAAAAAAAACAAAGATAGCATCCTCTCCATTTTCATGAAATTTCCATTTGCAGGTTAGCAAGAAGGATGGTCAAAGAGCAAAGGAGGGTCACAAAGAGATCGTTGTCACTCACATTTTTATTTTACCACTTATTATCGTTCATTCCTCCACCATTTATGTCATTTTTCCACTCCTTTACTTCAGTTTACAAAGGGACTGTGTTTTCTATAGGATGATCCTATAGGAATTACAGTGACCCAAAAATCCTACAGGAGGCAGTCCTAAGGCAAATAAATGGTGGAACAAGGTAGAAAAATGTTGATAAGGGTGTGGAAGACCTTGCCAAATTGAAAAACAATCAAGAACCATCTTGAATAAGGCGAAGAAGACAAACTAATGGTCTCAAGAAACAAGGCTTTTTCTTTGCACAAATATGTTTTTTTGCTTGTCCTTGCAGAGCTTACAACCAAGGTTCTTAATGCACAAGAGAGAGACCACTAGGGCCATGGATGAGGCACAATGAGGTCACTAAGTTGCTTAGAGGATGAGCAACACTTTCAGCAGGGGGGTATGATGGGCCTTTAAATTAGACATAAATTAAGGCCCATGCCTCTAATTTAAAATATAAATTAAGGCCTATGACCATACTTCAGCACATTAAACCTCTCTTTTTGCATTAGATAATTTACATTTAACTTTAATATATTCATTAACAAGGTTTATGAATAATTGAATATTTGTGCCTAATATTATTTATTTTTTCTGGAATATTATGAGAATATTGGGCAGACTATGAAGAGTTGGAGGAGGACATAATTTAGGGACTTGTTGCTGGAGGATCAATAATAAATAATAAGTCAACAATATATTATGGAATTATGGCACAAATTGTGGAATTCCAATGATTGATAAAATCTAGGAATGTGTTCCACTAATCAAGGGAGCAGGTCCACCAATTAAGGGAGAAGATCCACTAATCAAGGGATCTAGGTAGGGAAAGCTTCCTCCATCCATGGGGAATTATTCTTAATCATTTTGTATAACTACCAAGTGGAATTTGCCTCTAGGGAATGATTGAAAAAATCTAGGAATGTGTTCCCTGCCATTTAATGCAAATTCCTAGTATTGGGGACTAGATCCACTAATCAAGGGATTTTGGTGGGGAAAGTTTTCTCCATTCATGGGGAATGATTCCTAATAATTTTGTATAAGTACCAAGTTGAATTTTTCTCTAGGGGGAGATTTTCATTAGTGTTATTGTAGAGAGAGCTTGTATTTTTGCCACTCCATTGTATTTTCTTGCAGGGATGTAATTCTATTGATGAAAATAATGAAGATTGGTGTAATGTTCAGCTTCTAAATCTTGTTCTTCTCCATAGGTCTCTGAGTTTCCTTAGGCTTGGCCACTCCAGGAACCTCAGAGCCCTTTTGTATCATTTTCTTTCCTTCTTTTTACTGCTTATTCACATGCATCTCTAGTTTTTATTTCTTTCTATTTCTGCATTTAGTATTAATGATTTCTTGTTATAAGATTGAGTTAAATGGTTGATGTAAGTTATTTTACAAGATCAAAAGCATTATTTAATCATTGGAAAAGCTTTGGAAGTTCATAATAATCATTGAGTTTCTTGGATTAGTCTTCTTATTCCCAAATCTAGATTGTTGAACCTCCTTTTTAGCAAAGAATAGTAAATTTCGACTATTTTTTAGAGCATGCTAACGAGATTCAATCGAATTGATTCACTTGCATTAGATCACAAAAACATTCTAGTTCATAACAAAAATTACCCCGTTGCATTTACACTTGATTTGGTTAGGAATTTTTTAGATTTACTAGCTCACTAGTTCTCGAATTTCTAGATTTTCCACTGGTAATGTTTTTTATTTTTATTGCATGGGTTAATAGAGGTCTTTTTGAGTGATTCCACTTGGAATGGGGACCTAAGACATCCTAGTCAATACAAAAATTTGTCCCATCCAATTTGGATTTATTTTTCTTGGTCATTCGATGAATTATAGTAAATTTGTACATCCTGTAGGAAATTAGGGGATCCTGTAGGAAATCACTGTAGCATCCTATATGAAAGCCTATTTTGAGGCCGAATTGAGGAAAAACCCTCTACGAAGCTAGAAAAGGGTCCCTACTTGTCTCCCAAACCTTCTGACCATTCACCATTATCTCCAAGTCATTTGCCACATCACCAAAAGAGATTATCTTTCATACTCTCACATGAAAAAAAGACAAAACAAAAAAAAAACAAATTTATTTTATTCATTTACATGCACATTAGTAGAAGGTTTGATGGTTTGAATCTACATGCTTAGGGCAGTAGGATTGCATCCATGTTAACTTAGAATTATTTTGAAGCAAAGCCTCTTAGCAGTTAGTTAGAAGATGGTGTGTTTTAGCATTTGATTTCATTCTCTTTCCTTGTACTTTCTTCCTTGAAATAGGTTAAGGTTCCATTTCGAACATTTCATTTTCTACAATTAGTTTAGGATTTGAATTCAGTACATGCACTCCATTACATCATGACAACAAAGGAATGACACATTGTATGCTGCACATATAGTGCAGATACCTCTTAAGTTTCTATGAACCCCAGGCTGATAATTAAAGTTGGTAGCCTTGGGAGTTGCAACATTCTTGTTGCAATACCAAGGCTCATCAGGTTGGTTATACCATGATAATTTGATAGGAATTTGATTTAGTTTTCACCAGCTATGGGGAATGTAAGGGGAATATGATATGGCATGGTTGTGACACGTAAAAACCCTGCAACGAATGCAATGTCTCTCAAGAATGAAAGAAAATATAAATAGTAAGTGTGTCATGCCCTTGTATTGATGCAATATCATATTCCAAACAGAGAGCACCACAAGGCTTCCATTTTGGGGGTTGTGATTTTTATTTTAAAAAGAAATCCATGCATGTGAATTATGAGTAGAATGATGTCAATAGAGTAGAAGGACATGAAATGGAGAAGAAACAAGGAACATATGAGGGTATTAACCCAAAAATTCCACAAAGATAGAACCATAAGAAATAAGCCATTCAATTAGTGAGTCATTCAAGTGAATTCTTCAACCATATAATCAAAATTGTGCATACCTGTGATGTTGAGGTCTTGTATTATTTCTAGTGACCTAAAAATTGCTACCTCACAACATCCAACCACAAACTTGCATGATTTCTTCCTTGAATCACTAGGGTTTGAGTAGATCAAAGAATCGAGTTCAAAAAACAATATGAAATGAATATAGGAGTGGATTGGAGACCTTCCTTCAAGGCCTACCACCTACGATATGTGAGGCATACGTCCCAAGAAATTCCTTCGTATGTGCTTCATTAATTACCATAAATATCCATTGTATAGACTTTATCCATGAATTGAACCATATCATATTAATCACCAATTCATATCATAAGACAACATTAATTACATGCCACTTAAAAACCTACATAATAATTCTCTAAAATAATATTTGCATCATAATTTTGACATACCTTAGTTAACATTTTTCTCTTCTAAATAATTGTAATTATTTTTAAATGGCTAAGAGAGGGACACATATTCCATTGTTTGGGGAAGGAGGTTGCTTGAGGAATTATTGTTTTTAAATATAAATCCTTGTTGGATTAAAATAATTAAATGTGTTAACTATGCATTAAATTTAATTGAATAAATAAGGACAAGTCCAAGGGTTTATTATCTCCAACCATAAGAAATAGAAAGACATAAAAATTACAGACATGCGTAGATTGCAATTTCAAGGAGTTGACTATTGTGAAATCATCGAGAGCGAAGGAAGTTAGTTTTTTGTTGGAAAAGGGAAGGAGGACGAAGATTAAGTGATTCATACATCAATTCACACCTTATATCTCTCTCATGCACGTGCAAGAGGCATATGTAGAGAACATAGTATCTATAATTGTTGTGTAGGAAAATAGAGATGAAAAGGAGACACTAAAGGAAAAGAGGACATTGGGAGTCTCACGAGAACTAAGCACCTTACCAAGAGGGAAGAGAAGGTACGAGAATGGAGGGAATTCAGGGAGAAGAGAAACTTTGTTGATAGCTAGGTGAGAATGCCGTGGGGCTTGCTGAATGATAATCAGATAGTAATGGATGTGCCTTATAGAGCTGAAAAATCCATTGGAGACCTTGTTGGTTGATAACCTTTGAAAGGTGGGGGCACACAGGGCTAGTGGGATGATAACACCTGATGGTAGTTCCATTAGATTTGGGCTAAAAACATAGGTGGAATATTCCACTTAGATGCTAGGATGTGCACTCTTATTCCTTAAAAAGTAACATGGTTGATAAAACCTCCATCTAATTAACTATATATCTCTCTTAATATTTGAATTGAGACTCTCTGTGACTAAATACATAGAGATGGTGGGATGTTGTAATATAAGTCCCTCTATATAAAAGAAAGCATTGCCTTCCTAATGTGAAATCTTTGAATAGATGGTGACTGAAGGGAGTGTTGTATTGAGACACTTTGTTTTAGTTGAGGATATTGATTTAGTCTTCTGATTAGAAGGAGGCAGTATTCCCATGATGTGGTTCACCTTATTCTCTTAGTTTTGATAGATGGAAAGTGGAGGCGAGGCAACCTTGAGACACCCCGTTTCAACTGATAATATTGGTTGAAAACTCATATTAAAGAACTCTACCTCAAGCTTTGGAATTTGGCTAGGGGGTGATAGTTACAAGAAAGACTTCACCGCAACTTTTCTATGGTTGAGTCGAGAGTTAGAGTCCCATTATCAGTTTCCATAACTTTTACAAGATAAGAATAATTCAATTTTTGTTCTTGTGACTACTAGACTGTCTCTGTTATTTACTTTCAAGTAGCAACATGCTAATGTTGAGGAGTGCTAGTTCTTGAATATGTCATTTATATAAATGTTTTGTGGGATACATGCTTGTAGTGGTGTTAAATTTAATGCTCAAATGTGTGATTCCTTCCTATGAATCGAATGGGGACTGAGATTCCCTTTCTACCAATGAAATGTGACTTCGTATAGGAAATTGGGCTTTGTATGCTTCGTGTTAGCTTTCATTAGTTTTTTTATGTGTATGAATATCCCAAGAGACCAATAGATAAGATGGACTTGATTTCTCTCTATTAATATTATCCTGAGAGTTTTGTAAACCTATGAGTTACGATGAGCTTGGAATTTTTCTAATGGGCCTTAGTGGTTATAAATTTGAAAACCTCATCTTGATTATTGTATTTTTTTATACAATAGGCTACTAAGCCTTGTTCCTATAGTTTTAAGCTCAGGAAGGACAACACCACGGGAATGTGGATTCTTACATGTATTTCCAGATGTTGTGGGATGGGCAAGGATGACTTATAAGAGTGTGGGGAAAGAATTTCATACATCGGATAATTATTTTTGGGCTTACGTATTATATTATCACAATTTCCATTAACAAAGCCCCCTTTTATGTCACCTTTGATTATGGTATATATATATATATATATATATATATATATATATATATATATATATATATATATATATATATATATATATATATATATTAGGGAATTTAATCTTAGTGTCAAAGAAAACATTGCACCGCATGCAACCAAGGCTCATTATCATGATCCTTCGGGACACATTACCGTGGCCTGACTACTCCCTCACGATTTAGATAGCTCAGCCATCTTATGGCCACTCTCTACAAGATTCTAATGGATATGCATATTCTACCTACACATAATCTTGGTAACTTGTTAGCCCGGGCTATTCTTTGGAGTGTTCCTTTCTCCCTCTTGGGAGACGGAATTTGGGGAATGAGAGAGTTCCTGACTCCATAATGTAACAATCTGTCAGCATGCATTTACGCATGTCACCCTAACATTCTCGTTAAGGTCACCATGTCCGTCTACAAGCCCATGCCATCCTGATCCTCATCATCTAGATGAGTTTGAATGATGCTTATGAATGTAAATCTTATGATTGAAGTCTTCGGGTGAGGTGGAAAGTGTGGCCCACATCTGTGCGTAGTAATCAAGAATATACATATGTGTATGTATGTGTCTTGAAAGTGCACTTTTAGCCTTGTGAGCAATTGACAAGGGTCAGTTGTGACCTAGAGTATGAATGAGTCGAAAACTAATAGGTGGATTATGATTTGGACATAATGAGGGATCCACATGGGTGCCATGTGGCATCCAGATATCATGACACCCTTTAATTGGCCATGACTTCGAATGGCCATACTAGTGAATATGAGAGTAATATTGGGACAAATTTTCTATCGTCGGAATCATATTGACAAGATGAATGGGATGGTATCATTTGTTTTCAGTTTCTAAAGAGTAGAAGAAAGTGAGAACATTAGACCCCATTTCCATAATGTGACTATGGTAGTTGAGTCATCATAGTAACTACCCCCTTCTAACAATATCTAGGGTTGATATCAGTAGGGGATATGTTACATAGTGGTACCAGAGAATCTAGGTTCAACACTTGGACTGGATGGGCTCTATCAAGGGCAAGTAACAATAGAGTTTATGCAAGGAGGACTTATAATAATTTTTAGAAAAATAACTAAAGTAATGTTTAGGTGTTAAAATACAATCTATAATTGATAATATTTTTTTATTATTGAGGAGATAATAATTTTTGTTGACTGATACACATTTGATGAATATGCATGTAGATGTTGTAATGCTTGTAGCTTGATGTTGATTAGCATTGGTGTACTAGCATGGCTTGTTTTGTTACAACAATTTTAGCATGGCAGCTACATAAGATCAAGTTCATGGTCATGATCATGTTTATTTATTCATGTCATGATGTATCTAACAATTGTGTGTGATTGAAAAAACATCATAAGCACCAAAAGGACGGTGAGTATCTAGGAATGAGAAGAAATATGGTTCAATACAGTTCTGAAAGGTCACAAAATGGGCTCGAAGAAAGATCATTTGACTAAGGAGGAGGGGCGAACTCTCTTGAATTAATGGATACCTTGAGGAGCCCAAAGTACGAGATTAGGAGTTGTTAGGCCGATAATGAAAGGTTGGTAAGGGCTCATAAAAATCAAGGTACAGTAAATGCAGTCATACTATAGACCCTTTCTAACTTAAAGAGACATCAGTAGTATGAGTTGGGGCCTAGTCATAGAGATATAAATATCCCTTTATAATCATAGGAGGGAACAAAAGGTGCAGACGGTAGCAAGTCCAGGAAGGGGCATATAAGGGAAAGTGAAGATACAATGAGAGGGAATGCACCATTAAGCACCTTAGATAGAAGGACTAGTACTTATGGGCATCACTCTGGTAGACATTATAGTTCCACTTCAAGGAAGAACCATTATCATCATAATCATTAAAGAAGGAGAGAAAGGGACCATACTCTAGAGGAATTTAAGAAGGCCAAACCACACATATTTGATGGAGAGATGAAGAAATATGAATACGTAAGCTTGGTTGCTTGGAATGAATAATTTATTTAGAATTCATAACTATTATGAGAACATGAAAGAAAAGGTAGCTCCCTATAGTCTGAAGGGAAAATCAGACATAAGATGAGAATATTTGAAGAATGTCAAGGGCATAATTGAAGAGGGCATGAATTGGAATTAATTTGAAAGGATCTTAAAAGAAAAATGTTTATCATATGACTACTATGACAACAAGGCGAAATATTTTTATGATCATATAATGGGATCAATGTCATATGCCAGTAGACCACCAAGTTTCTGGAATTGTTGAGATATGTGCCGTATATTAAAGATGAGAAGGAAAATGTTCAAAGTTTCATTAGTTGGCTTCCTCTATCCTTCAAAGATCAAATCGAGATCCATGAGCCTTAGAAATTAAATTATGCCATTAAAAAGTTGAAAAACTGCTATGAGTAGTCTAAATGTAGGCCAAAGATTAAGGCCATCTTGAAGGCAAAAGTAAGTATCGAAATTAGAGGAAAAAGGCAGGGAAGTTTTGGATAATGGCCTGGGGAGAAGGAAATAATTTCTACCACTAGTAGAGGTGAATCCCAACATAAGATCAACATTTCTTGGGAAGGCCATCTTGTTCAGGCTAAAGAAGAGGAGAGGCGCTAGAAGAAGCCCATAATATGCTGGAAATGCAGGGAGAAAAACATATGTAGATACTACCCCAGATATATAGAAATCAATGAGGATTGCATATTGTGCAAGAAGCATAGATGGTCAAGGGCATAGCTTGAAACATGCTTTGGATCCATGCTTTTCTATAAGATGGTCATGTTAGGAACTTAGCATTAAGGTTTGAGTTGGTTGATTAGATACAAATTATGTATCCATTTTGTTGTTGTTGAAGTAATATAATTAATTGTAAATAAATTGTGTAGTGGTTGAGTTAATTGTTGTGGTTTGTTGTAGTAGAAGAGACTGAATGAAATCATGGAAAGGCTTAGGTTGAGCATTAATCTTAAAGCATTGAGGGACTTCATAAATGATGCGAATTGATTTGTTATCATGTTAAATATTTTGTGTTTGTGACCTCGACTGGTTTATGTTTGAATTTCCATTTTTCTGTTGGATTGCACATGGTCGGGTTATTATTTTTTTTGTATGGTTTTATGACTAATTTTATGAGTTATTTTCTTTTGTGGTTACCCTCTTTTCTTTTGGATTTTTCTTTTTTTCCTTCCTGCTTGGAGAGGGTTGTTACAGATCCATTTGGACACATCACTCCCATCATCCAGATCAGTGTTTTAGGGCTCATCAAACCCTAATTTTAGTTGCTACATGCCCTAAACAAGTCACCCTTTTGAATGCCTCCTTCCCAAATAGTTTCAGGACTTGAAGACATCCTAAAATGGCCTCTAAAGGGACTAACGTAGGTTGGCCCATGTTAGGGTGCACTGTAGAGCAGTTGACTCCATGCCAGGGTGCTCTGTAGATCACTTAGGCCCTCTTTCACCTGCGCTAGGCAAGATTGAGCGAAATTCACATAGGGTTTGGGGAATATTCTTATATCTTGGAGTCATCTAGAACTTTCCCTCACTTATCAACTACTATGAGCTCAAAAAGGGATGAGGAATGGGTTAAGAAAGGGATGAGGAATGAGTTAAGATGCATCCTATCCTCTCATCCATTCCTCCATGGAACTAATTCTAAGTATGGAAGGCCATTCAATACCCCCATTTATGACATAACCTCCTTCATCCTCTTATAAATTGAACACTCATCTAAGTGATTAGGGGCTGGACTATGTTGAATTGTAAGGAGATAATGTTGCTATGAGAATTGACTTTGAGACAAGTATTGTTATGCTACAAGTTTTTCATGCTTTTAATGTGATGTGGATGGGATCCAAGATGGAGGAGTGACTTCGAATCAGACTTGATGGTTGTAATTCCTTCTTCTATTTCAGTAAAGTATTTGAACCTTTTTCCCATATGATTATCTTGTTATATGATGGTTATATGTGTGAATGTATCTGATTCCATTTACTTGTATTCAATAGATCTTTTGCTTTGATCGGTTCTTTGTCTTCTGTTGATGTTTACAGGTACTTCTCAAGCATGTTAAGTATAGGAAGGAGCGACAAGATCGATACAAAGGAGACGAGAGAAAAGCGGAACTACAAGTAGGTCTTCTCATCTTCTTTGTCTTATCTATTTCTTATAGGAAAAGGCTAAAGTGCTTTAAACTGTTGTTCTAGATATGGCTACTTATCTACAGAATTAGTATTTATCCGTAGATACCAAATTCTCCAAAACAAATTGGTGACTCCGCTGGGGAAGATCATCCTTCCTAGTAGCTTATCCACCTCCTAGGACACTCTTGCAGACCCTACTTGTGTTCATTGATTGTATTTCAGCTCTTTTGCATTGAATTTTGGTCAAAACTGTGTCAAATTTCCTCTTGAAATGGCTTACTGTCACCAGTGCAAGCTTGTGAGGGACACAATGCACTGCAGAGCACCCTTGGCTTAGGGATAGTGCTCTAAAGCACACTATCTCCCATTCAGGGCTACGCTGATCCTCCTAGGGTCAGTTTCCCACCTTTGGATTACGTTTTTGCCAACTTTCCTCTGTTTGATTGCTTGCTGATTGATCAATGAATGTCATGTCTCAGAAAACAAGTTTCTATCTCCTTTGCTAGCCCTACTTTGACTTGATTCGTTAATTTTTCTTAAATGTTTTCTTTGTCATTATCGATCCATAGTCAAAGTTATATTATAGTCAATTAATATTTGTCCAAAAGAAAGTGTCATAAAAATCTTCTTTTCCTTCGAAACATAACTGTCGTAAAGTCTTCGTTCCTATTGAAGATTGATTAATTTTATGTGCATTAGTTTCCTTTTGTTCATATTCACATTAAGGAAATCAAAAAGAAATACATACATTTTGCATTGAAAAATTTTGTGTGCTCATAGGTATAGTTTAGGGAAATTGCATTAGATCATGCTCTTTTCTCTTTGATCGAAAGAAATCTGATTGCTCTATACTAGCTAAGATTTTCATTGTTAAATTGAATGGAAATAATGCTTATCATGATAGTTGCATTCCTAGGAATTTCAGAATACATCACGTGGTGAACTTGAAAGGCAAATTCCTAAGCAAGATCAACTTAAAATTAACATCAATTTACCTAATGGAGCATTGTCACCTAACGAAAAACATTAATTGGTTCTAGGCTAGCGACGTGTTCTGGCATCGTAAAAAAAAGCAGTTGTTGCTAACTTGTCTGCAATACATCCCGAGTGTGATACCTCATTCCACATACGTGAGTATATCATAGCTCATCCATGTACCTTCGGCTATATAGGGCGGTGTTACAATACATAAAGTATATGGGAATTCTCTCACTGTGCGGTTTTGCATTAGACAATGCTTATACGGATTGGGCCTCCACGTATACGGATTGGGCCTCCACGTACTTTCAGGTATATATGGGAGGACAACACTAGGTTGCTATCCATCCTTAGGTAACCAAGTCGGCTGCCTTGTACACTGTGATACACCAAACACAACATTCGGGGAGATTGCCTGCCTGTACTTCTTGGTTTGCTAGGAGGTATTCTGCAGTTCATAGTTGCTTGGTAAACCTTTTGCCTAGCTTACCCCTTTTTGTTTATTTCTTTTTTGTAATAAAATTAATTAGAAATCATGGAGGAACATCAACCCTTACCCCATCGTTCACAGAGAACAGCGAGTAAACCGCCTTTGCCACCCGAAGCTACACCTATTCGGTCAAAGTGGTCTTGCTTAACTGAGTCAAGTACATCAAGAACTCCTGGTTCTTCATCTAAATTACCATAATCATCCATTTTGGTAAGTACTGAGACTCTAGTTACTCCAACTATTTCTGGTACATCCATTACTAAAGAAGAAGTTTCACAATTACCTGAGGACACTATAACTGATACTAGTGAAACAGTAACTGAAGTTGTTCAACAACAAGTTGATCCACAACTTGAAGTTGCTCAATAAGAAATTACTTCTGAACTTGAATCAGTTCAACTAGAAGTTAATCCATAACCTATCACAGTTCAAACAAAAGTTACTTCTAAACCTGAGGTTGTTCAGGAACCTCTCCTTGAAACTGTTGTTCTTTTACCTGAACATCTGGACTTTGAACTTGAACATTCAGATGTTGTTACTTTACCAGAAGATGATCAACCGGTTAACCCTCAGACATCTGTAACTACTGAAACTTCCACTTTACCAACACCATAAGTCTATTACGGACCTGACGGTGAAGTTCTTCCACTTGGTTTAATTGTTGTTGTTGAAGAACTTGAAGAAGATACTACACCTGGAACCCCATTCCATTTTGGAACCGAACTTTATCTTTATCCTTATACTCCTCATTTTACTGCTCCTTATGATATTTCTTCTTTTCATGTACCGTTGATTCTTTATGACATCTATTGGGTCGATTAACTATGGTTGAACAGTTGTCAACATCCCAGACTGTATCATCTGATGTAGCTGTGGCAAAATCTTTTGTCGCAACCTCTTCGACATTTTCTACTACTCCTGAGTCACACCTATATGGTGAATTGTCCATCCTGGTTGGTTATCAATCTTTATCTGAAACCCACTCAGTGGTTTCTTCTACACCATGGTCATCACCCATGTCCTTAACCGGAATTTTACCTGGTTCTTCATTTACAGGAACTCAACAGTTTTATCCTGCATATCAATATCAAACTAGGCAATATAGTCAATAATGACCTATGTATCCATTACATACTGGATTGCTGCCATATGGAGAGCAATATGCTTATTCACCTTATCCTCCATATCTTAGAAGACCATCATATGGTAGTATCCCATAGTATTCAGGTTAGCCTGGAATGCTAGTCTATCAATGGAAACCAACAATGTCAGTTCAACCAAGGCTTGTGTATCCAACACAACCAATGCAAATTGTGTCAGCTATTCCTACTACACCTATTGTTACCACTATACTGCATTCAAAAGTTCAAACAGTTGTATCTCAACCCATACAAACGGGTCCTTCTACCTCACAACCACAAGTTTCGGGTCAAGAGGCCTAAGTTTCTTAGGCTGTTATACAACAACCGCTTGTGTCTAGGGTCCAACAACCTCAGGTTAGTATATCTTTATCCGGAGTGACTCAGTTTTACATTGGTATAATTTATTCACAACCTGGTCAACCTTACATTGCCGGGGAACAACAACCGTTAAATCAACAACAGTTGTACCAACAAGAACAATAGTTGATTCAACAACCGTGGCAAACTGAATATCAACAACTTCAATTCTAGCAATTCCAACCCCATTTTGGACCTGCCCAACAAGCTCAACCTAGGTTTGGACAATATCAAGCTTACCAAGGTCCTAGTCAACAAGGCTTTGCTGGTTATGGACAACCACAAATTCAACCTGGTTATCAACAACCACCCTATACCGGATTTGTTCAACAACCACCTTATCAAGGTTACTAGATATAGATGCCCTATGCTGGTATGCAAAGACCTATTGCTCAGGCAATTCCATCATATCCTAGGTATGCTCAACCTGACTTGAATCGATAGTTGCCATTTGTAGCAACTCTTGAATTATCATATTTAAACCGGCTCACTAATGATCCAATCTTATATGCACCTTAGTGGCCGGTGATTCCGCATAAGTCACCTTCTGACATTCTGAAATTCAATGGGAATCCTGGAAAAGACCCATCAAATCATGTCATGACTTTTCATTTGTTGTGTTCATCAAACTCCTTAAATGATGACTCATTTAAACTCCGTCTTTTCCAAAGAACTCTTACTGGTTTGGCTGCAAAGTGGTACATTGAGTTACCACGAGCTTCTTTCGACAACTTTACGACTCTAGCCCCCAGATTTTTGACCCACTTCCAGTTACTTATCAAATACGAGTTTGGAATGGAACTCCTAACCAAATTTAAACAGACTACTGCTACACATATATTAGATCATATTCATGAATGGCGGTGTCGTTGTCGAATGGTTAAGACTTATGTTCCTGGTTAGCTTTTGGCTGAGTGGTTTATAAAATTCTTGCTGCCATCAATCACTGAGGATGTGCTAAAAGGTGGAGTTTTCACAGAAGAGAAAATAATTGCTCATGCCCAATATTTGGATTTGATTTACACACAATTCAGCATGCTCTATGACAAGATTCCAAATGCACCTCGACCAACTTTTACTATTCCTCCTCCACAATTGAGTAAGGACTCTCATGCTAGTGATGGTGTGATTGGTTCTTGAGAACACAAATGGTAGGTAGACCATCTGGTCAAACACTTGCCATTTCCAATCAAACTTCCAATGCATCATAAAACACTCTTGCTTTCGAAGTCAATGCCGTGTCATCTGACAAAATCAAAAATCAAAAGCAACCAAGAGGCAAGAAGAAAGGGAAAAATAAGAAGAAACAAGATAATCCCCCTCAAGAGAAATCATATGATTCCTCTACTTTGGCAAGGAAACCTCATTATCCATGTTTAATCTATAATGATGAGCATTTTACAAGAGATTGTCCACACCGCTCAGAAGTCTCTAACCTTCTAAAGACTTCTAACACATCTATAGTGTTGACAGATCCGTTTACAAACCCGGAGACACACTTGGTTGTGACAGACCATGCTTCCACATCCCAAGTACTTATGTTATCCGTTGCAAAGCCTAAAAACGAAGTTTTGGTGTCGACACAAAATAAAGATTATGGAAATCCACCATCATCATCGAATAATCAGGCCACTGATCAACCTAATCCTTCAACTTCGACTTCATTGAAAAATATTCCACCATCTATTGCGCCAGAATTGAAAATAAAACCACCAAAGGGAGTTGTGCATTAATCGACATTTAACCCTCGATCTTGAGCAGCTCAAAACTATAACATAGTAGAAGAACTTGCACAATCACCTTCTACTATGTCGACGCTTGAGATGTTACAAAACTGTCCCTCCCAGAAGTAGGGTTTACTGTCAGCAATTGGTGGAATAGACCCTACATATTCCAATCTTGTGGTTTTTAACCATGCGGGGTATTCACCATAGTTACCAGCACAATTAGCTTTCCTAATTCAAGTAAAGTACATCAATAAGAATGTCCATTGAACTATTATTGATGAGGGGGTATCTACTTGCATTATGTCAATGAGTTGCTGAAAAACACTTGGTTCATCATTGTTGTCACAATCACCAACAATGTTAAAATCTTTTGACGAATGAACATATATGCCTTGTGGGATTTTAAGTAACCTGCAAATTGAACTGGGGGCAAAACAGTTACTGTTGAAGTTGAGGTAGTTGACGGACCCCTTGACTACAAAATTTTACTCGGAAGGCCATGGGTATATGCTATGGCTACTGTGGTTTCCACGTACTTTCGTATGATTGCATTCCCTCATAAAGGTGGAATCACAGTTATCAATCAGCTTGCCTTCTTTGCATCTAGTTCTTAGGATACTAGAAGCATTCCATTGGTACCTAGACCTCCACTGTCACTTCAAAGTGTTTGTGTAGGTCCCTTTAAAGATCCTTCCCTAATTGGTACTTTTACACTACCATCTCCATCTGATTTGGCGGAAGTGGAAAGTGTAGAGACTTGCAACATGATTTCCTCCACCTCATTTGATTTAAGGAGGATTACCAGCAATTATGAAGTTGATAGTAATATTGAAGTTATGCCGCTAAGCCCCATTGAGGTTGCATAGCAATCAATTTTTCTGGCTTGTGCGGCAAACCCAAATCCACTTTCACCAATCGTATGGGTAGACCGTCCATTAGAATATGGTACTTCTTCATATCCTTTTTCACGTATATTTTCTACGGATGAAGGAATCGTCCAATCAATGATGATAGGAGAAGAACCTTGGGAAGATTATCATCATCGTTTCCATCTTCTAGATGACATTGAATATTATTCAAATTCACTTAATCACCCTTCAGTTGTTGATTCCTTTAGAATTCTATTTTCATAGACACAGTAGATTCCGAGAGAAACCTGTCAAATATTGAAGAAACAATTTCTATTAATATTTCGACCAAACCTAATGTTGTAGAAAACATTCATGTCAACAAATCTTGTTCTCCATAGGAACTTGATAGTTACTGTACTCTGATGTAGCCTTATGGCTATACAACCAGTGGATCTTATCAGGATTTTAAATCCTCCTTAATGGCCAATAAATTTTATGTTTCCATCATTCTTTTCCGGCACAGGTTGGGACTTTAAGAAAGGCTTGAGTCTAACCGCAAGGAAGTCCTCTCCAAAAGCCTCAAATGTTATCCGTATTTCTTTCAACTTCAAAAGAAAATATTTGATGGGCTCTCCAGATGAAACACATGCGATTACCTTTGGTTCATCTCCACTCAAGCCAAAGTGTTCCATACCTAGTTTCCCAACATCAGCATTGTCAGAATCAACCTGCACAAAAAGGATCTTTCCCTCAAATGATTTTGCAGCGTCTTGAAATGATGGAATGACCTCTTCATAATCCTTGGCAGTTACAAAGAGCAGGATTTGGTGCTTTATAGAACTTTCAGCTATCGTATTAGCACCTTCCCTAGTGAAAGTCGTTACTAATGGGAGCTTGTTTGCAAAGGCAAACTCAGTTACGACATCTTTCTTGAATTTTCCATCAAAATGGGATATTTTTTTAGGCGCCTTCTTCAATAACACCAATGCTGCCCTCTTTGTCTTTGTGTTAATGCCAAGAACAACAGGTACGTGTTCACTAACTGTTTGAAAAAAGAGCATGTCATCTTCTTGCCTAGACGCTGCTTCAACTTCTTATTTGCAGTGCCCTCTAATGAGTCAAACAAACCAACGGCAGCTGTGGTCCCCAAGTCCGATAGAGTTTCTGTATCCTCAGTTCTGATGAGATCAGATACCTCAGGTCCAATTTTGTTTTTCCACCTTTCAGGCAGGGTCTCCAGATCTCTAAGCAGGACCCTAATCAATAGAAGTATTGGTTCATTTACGCCGAGAAGGAAAATTTCATGAACTGGAAACGAACAAACACCACACAGAGACTTCCCATGGCGATTCCAGTGACATTAACAATTTATTACTGACTCTGGATTTAACCTATGACAGTTTCCTCTAATACAACATACAAAACTTGATTCATATCAATCACAACGATTTCTGTGCCAGAAAGGTATTCAAACCCTTCTACAAGAACCTCGTAATTCCTATGCCATTAACTACCAGGAGAAACCCATTCAATGATCACAATTCATGCATTCAAACATTACCATTTCATATTATAGGGACTCCACACGAATTCCTTAGCAACATTTCATATATTCATTAATCATTTACTGATCATCACATAAGTCACACAGAGATTTTTGAGTAGACACTTACACACTTTTCCAATTGACCATGGGGAGATCAAGTCACAGACGCACAAAACTATTACAGATTTAATTTACAGAATCTTTATTAGCATATTATTGTCACCTCAACGGCCTGATCATACAAGGAAGGGTGTGCTCTGCCCTGGCCCTCTCTATCTGTCAAACCTCCCCCCATTCGATCTATCTCTCCCCTGCTACCTCCTCCTTCCCGCAAAATCCCCCAAAAAGAAGTTATACATATGTCATATCTAACTACTTCTTTCCACACATGAAGGAATTAGTTATACAGTTATAATTCAATCTTATCTTCATCTAAACAAACTAGACCACTTGGCTTGATCTCCACGTAGGGATGATCACTTGCCATTTATTCCTAATTAGACCACTCTTAACTACTTACCCTTATTGAAATTAATACAAATTTAACAACTAAGTCTTCCTCCCACTCTTGCATTAGCCACAACATGTGACCACCCCATCACATTGGTGGCCAGGTCTAGATGCTCCTGCATCATACTCTCTTTCATGAATTTTGAGATATATTTGCATGGTCATATGAGGAGATTCCAGACATTGACTCTAGTATTATTGAACATGAGATCAAAATGTAACCTGATGTCAAACCAGTATGAGAGAGGCTTCGACCTGTTCATCCAAAGAAATCCACTGCCATTAAAGCAGAAGTTGAAAAGCTTTTACATGTTGGTTTCATTTACCCTATACCTCTTATTGACTAGGTTTCCAACATTGTTCTTGTCATAAAGAAACAAGGGATAATTCGAGTGTGCATCGATTATAGGGATGTAAATCAGGGTTGTCCAAAGGACAGTTATCCTACTCCTTTTATCGACCATATTATTGATGAATGTGCCAGATGTGAAATATTCTCATTTATGGATGGTTTTTCTGGCTACAATCAAATCAATATCTGCCCACAGGACCAATCTAAAACAACTTTTATTTGTCCATGGGGCACATTCGCATATAGGAAACTCCCTTTCGATTTGAAGAATGCAGGGAAACATTTCAGAGGGAAATGAACTATGCCTTCCATGACATCAAGCACATTGTTCAACCTTACCTTGATGATTTACCTACTCATTCATGAAATAGGACTGATCACCCGCAAAATTTGAGAGCTATATTTTTATGGTTCCAACACTACAAGATGTGACTCATTCCACACAAATGTGTGTTTTGTGTTGGTTCTGGTCGATTGCTTGGATTTAAAGTTTCTAGAGATGGAATTCAACTCGATCCATTAAAGGTTCAGGTAATTCTTGATTTGCCTCCACCTTCAAATACTTTACAGTTACAAAGGCTCCAAGGGAAGGCTAACTTTTTGAGAAGATTCATTCCCAATTATGTTGAAATGGCTAAAGGTTTTACACGTCTTTTGAAAAAGGGGATACCCTTCCATTGGGATCAGGTTGCGCAAGCTTCCTTTGATGCTCTTAAAGATACCTTGATTAGAGCGTCATTAATGTATTCTCCGAATTATTAAAATGACTATTACCTATATCTTGTCATTGCAGAGACAACCATTGGCATGGTTTTAGTCCAAGAGGAAAATGGGATTGAACATCCGATATATTATTTGAGCTGCAATCTCAATGACACAAAAAGTAAGTACTCTTATGTCGAGAAACTAGCTTTGGCAGCTGTGCAAGCTGTTTAGAGATTTCACCACTACATCCTGCTCCAGAAGACCACCATCATTTCGGATTGCAACCCTATGCCATACATTTTGTCGCGTCAATTACTGGGGGGAAAACATTCAAAATGGATAGTCATTTTGCAAGAGTTTGATCTGAAATTCATCAAGTCCAAACAAAGAAATCTCTCATTTTTGTCGAGCTACTTTGCGACCTTCCCTAGACCTCCATTGATTGAACATCTGAACCATCGAATTTGGATGAGTCTCTGTTTCTGATATCTTCATTTGACCGTGGTATGTAGATATAATAATCTATCTCCAGATCCAAACTTCTCGGCCTGATACCTCTCACTCGCAACAGTGACGTATTCGATACCAAGCCAAAGATTATCTAATCATTGGCGACACTCTTTACCGTCATGGTATCGATATGATTTTACGGAGGTGCCTCACACATGAGGAAGCCGAGAAAGCATTGAATGATTTCCATTCAGGTGCGTGTGGTGGACACTTATCAGGATATGAAACCGCCAGAGAATTCTCTGTGCAGGTTACTTCTAGCCAACTATACTCAAAGATTGTATTATCGTCATCAGAAGCTGTCATGCATGCCAGATCTATGACCGAAAAACTAGATTACCACCTGCACCATTGCATCCAATCTTTGTCGTCGGACCATTCGCCAAATGGGGCATTGAATTCATGACATGTAACCCCACCTCGGCCGGGGGGCATGGGTATTTTTGTTGAAGTTTCTAAGTTTACTTAGTTTGGAAACCCTTCATGCACTTTTTCCGATTTATTCCTACCTACTTGTTATTTTTATTTAACAAGTTATTTACAAAGTAAATACTGAAAATAAACACCAGTGCATGCTAAACATATTACAGATCAACAACTAAAAGAAACAAGAACAAACACACCACATGAAACCATTATTTTTGGACCAATGTCCTTGGAAAAATCCAATGCGGGAAAACCGGTGCAGCTATATGAGGGTTTTCTTATTAAGCAATATTAGAGTACAATCTGGGTTATGAAATTGGCCTACCCAATAGAGAATTTCCTTAGCAGCTATACCTCATAGTTTGAGAGAAATCTCCTGGCTAAAACCCCGGAAAACCGTTCCAGTATCTCCTCGGCACAAAACTGCTCTGCAACCCCAGCATCTGCCCAAACTAAATTGCATTAGCCCTTATCCATCACACACTGGCCCTGTGTTAGCCTTTCTAGGCCTGCGATAGCCCCAAGAGGCCCTGCGTTAGTTCTGGGAGCCTTTGCGTCAGCTGCGCTAGCCGCTTTGGTGCTCTGCGCAACACTTGGCTGCCTCTGCATGGCCCTGCGTGAGCCCTTGCTGGCTCTGCGTCACCCTCCTTCGCTGCTATGTTGCTCTCCTGGCACAATCTCTTCCTTCTCTATTTCTCTGTATTGAATGTCCTTTAGCTACTATCATGATCATTGATTCTATCTCTCTTAGCAAACCCCGCTCTAGAGAATATAATGACTGATCATCTGGTGTATTCTCCAAGTGACCCTCAAGCCTCCTCTTATACTTTTCTTGTTGACATCTCAACGACCGAGATTAAGTCCCTAATTAATGGCTAAGATTAGATCTAGCTTCATCCATGTCTTTTGGACCATTCTAACATAGATTCATATTAATACACATTAATATTTTTATTTTCCCTAAGCTTAGACTTAGGGACTCCATTAAAAGCATTAATTATTTTAATATCTCCCGATCTGTTTACAATCTGCCCAAACCCTTTTTGGGTATTGTAGATCTCATGTGCTCCAACCTCTCCACCAAATTTCATGGCTAGAGCACATCCGATGATACCCCAAATCAACAATATTATAGTCGTCGTTGACTATTTTACCAAATGGGTCGAGGCGATGCCAACATTAAACAATAGTGGTGAAACAGCTACTCTTTTCTTTTCTAACCATGTGGTTGCCTAGTTTGGTGTACCACAAGCCATAGTTATAGATCATGGGTTTCATTTTCGCGAACACATGATGGATGAGTTGATTTCTAAGTTAGGACTGTCACATGATAGTTCTACCCCTTATTACCTACAAGCGAATGGACAAGTTGAGGCCATAAACAAAGTCCTAAAGCAGATGTTGCAACAAATGATAGGGGTTCATAAATGAAACTGGAATTTAATCTTGTACTCTGCCTTGTTGGCATATCAAACCTCAGTGAGAAATGCAACTGGATTCACACCCTTTCAGTTGGTGTATGGTTTGGAAGAAATCTTACCAATACAATGTGAAATTTCATCTCTCAAACTTGCAATTGACTTGTTACCAAACACTTTTGAAGAAGAAGTGCATTTCTTGGAACTTATCCATCTGGATGAAACCCATCGTGATGCCGCATTGCCTAACGATGTGCATAAGACACAAATCAAGGTGCAATATGATAGAAATGTCAAGCCTCGTATCTTCTCAGAAGGAGACCTAGTCTTGCTTTACGATCAGGAAGCTGATAAACTTGGAGCAGGGAAATTTGAACCAATGTGGATGGGTCCTTATATTGTCAAGCATGATTTTTCAAAAGGTTCTTACGAGTTAGTAGAATATGATGGGATTCCATTATCGCAGCCCTGAAATGGGTTGTACCTCAAATGTTACTATGCTTAATTAAGTGTAGTAAAACTCACTATATATATGCTTTCATTGCATGTGTGTGTGTCAGTGTGTGTCTTTTAGAGTTTTTTATCTGGTTAGTAATCCGCTTTGCATTTGTTGTAGATGTCAGAATCTTTGGAACCATTTGTTGGTTACACCGATGGTGCTAGTCGTAGTACGCAGAACCTATCTTCTACAACATGGGCTATTTTCGCTCCAAGTGGCAAGTTAGTGAGTTTTCAAGGGATTTGTATCGGTCGATCGACGAACAACATCGCTAAGTATAGCGTGTTGATCGAACTTCTCTCTAATTCCATTTCACTTGGCATTCGCCGAATCATCGCTAGGCTAGACTCACAACTCGTTTTACTACAGCTTACAAATGTGTATACCGTCTGAAACCCAACAATTCTTCGTATGTTCCTTAGAGTTCATATTTTTTAAAGGCATTTTGAATACATTCAATATGAATATATTTCCATAAACTTTAACACATTAACTGATTCTCTAGTGAATTATGTGTTAAATAAACGTTTACGACACATGTGAAAGTAACATTTTCAATTGACATCATTAGTTGAATAGAATTGCACATAACTTAAGAAAACTCTGAAAGTAAAATAGATAGGTGTTTTAAAAGTTTTTACAAAATTTGTGTCCAATACAAGTTTGGTCATGTGACCCGAAAACTCAAAATGCATGCAAAATATCCTAAGTAGACCTAGTGATGTTCATGATAATAGGTCACAGCTTGTGCTATCATGCGCAAAAGCCTCATCCAGTGGCTAGGAACACCAATAGTGTGGCGCTGCAGCCTCATAGGTAACTCCTCAATCCGGACATCCGGAATACCAAGGGTTAATCCCTCTATGTGATCCTACAACTCTACCAAGGTCTTAGCCAAATCCAAGTCCTGGAGGACCGCTCTCCCAATGTTTCTCTGCATTGGCCCACCTGTACCTTGTTGGTGTCCCATAGGTCGAAAAGTGCCCACATCTGCATGCATGAGAATGATTTCAGTTTAGTCTTGGAAACATTAAAAACATAAAAAATGTAGAAACTTGAAAAATAAAAAACACTTTGGTAAAAAATTTTACCTATAGCACCCCATTGTGCTCCAACTGGTAGAATCAAGTCTAGATCTCCATGGAAATCCATCCCTAAGTATGGATGCTCCTCGATGACAAGGTGTTGTCAATCGAGCCAACTGAAGAATGCAGTGGAAAAAATGATTGTTGATTGACCCACGTGTCGAGCCATCAATTCGACCCACCTCTGCATAATCTCTAGGACCAGCTACACCTAGTGATACATGTTGCAGTTGCATCAATGGGATTCTCTCTAAGGTAAAAGTGATTAAGATCGAACCATAGTAGAAATTCTTCGTCTTACCACTTTTTACCTTGGTTAGTTGTTCTTTCAATGAAGAAATCACGACCTCACACCAGTTGAATACTTTTGTCTCTAGACACTCAAGTGCATACTGCATATATGATCTGTTCACCAGATGAAGTGTCACACTGCCAGCCAACTTTGCGATTGTGAAGAGGATCATTCTCAAAGGAAAATCACCTACATCTCTGATGTTTATTTTCCCATCCTTGCTAGGCTGTGTACCTGGCTGACAAAACTGTCGAATGTAATCCCTCATCGATTCACCTCCACGGGAAAATCCAGAAAGTGAGATGGGGGCACCTCACCTCGATAGTCCGGTAAGAAAGTAAATATCATTAATGGTAATAGGGACCATCTTGTCCCTTATGTGAAAAGTCTGTTTTGTCGAATCCCATGCATGAACAAGGAACTGCAATAGTTCTATTTTTTGCCTCATTCCAGACAACTCGAAGTATTTTAGTAACCCAGAATTTTTGAGGGCCTGAACTCTACCCAAATTGTTTAGGGAAACCATGTCTTGTTCTTCATGCTCTCTTTCTCACCATGTAATCAACATTCTGATCCGATGAAATCCTGAAATCCAATCATAAGATTAGTTAGGATCCTTTCCATGCAAAAAACATGACAAATTTTGGAGAAAACAACTAAATCAAATTTGAGAAACTCGCCCAGCGCAGCACCGTGATCCAGGTGGATATTGGTGGCCACCTGCCAAGTCCACCTGGACCCCCACCATTGTCCTTCGCATCATTTTCAGTTTCCTTAATTGTAGCACAACTTACTATTTTTAGCAGTTTTTTGGGTCCTAAACTTCCGGAGCCATTTTGAGGCCCTAAACGACGTTTTTTGGGGAATCCGGGGGCAACATGGGTCCATGGAATGGACCGATGTTGCCCATTCCAACAATGGTAGTGCTCGGATAGATCTTTATAACGAGCTATTGTATGCGTCAAACGGAGATCATATGCCAAAGTTACGACCCCGGGAAGTTGATGTACCAATTTACCCCAAACGGGGCCCACAGTTTGGCGTTTCATCTCCTAGGGTTAGGTTTTGGAATGTTAAGGGTTTTTCATTGTTTCTCAACAATAAATAGGCCTTCGAGCCTCATTGTAACATAGCTCAGAGGCATGTAGCCATCACATCTCTTCTCAGAGATAAGCTACCATCGCCCTAGCTGGTTTATTTCCATTTCTGGTTGTAAGCATATTTCAGTATTTTCCATTAATGAAATGAAGTATTATTTCCGCTGCATCTTTGTGTATATGGTTATCTCTGTAATTTGTTGCGTTCCTGTTTAAATCCAGATCACCCCGGCACAAAGACAGTGGGCTATAGATTAGGCATCCTTCTATCAGGGTGCTCTTCAGTGCAAGTTTCAATGTGAAAGCCTGCGTTGATCCCAAGGCGAAAAAATCAAACCCCAGAGTGCCCGATAAACCCTAAAACTTGCATGAAACAGTAAAAGAATGACTTGAAAAGAAAGAGGAGGGGTAGATCTCCTACCTGGTCCGGATGGCATGAGAAAAGGTCCACAGAATCTCTGGTAATTAGCTGATGAAGTTTGAGGTAAAAAACAAGCCCAATGTCATGGTAAAAACCTGTTTTATGTTTATTTCATGTTCATTAATCGAGTAAACATTAGTATTTGCCTATTTTTACCTATGAAACAGGTATTTTTAATCCATTTGGTGATGTTTTGAGTAGGTTTTACAATTGACTTATAGAATTTGACATGCTCGATTGTAAATTGTACCTTTGACCACAGAGCATACTTTTATCTCTTTTTCGAGCTCTGTTAAATAACAAAAAAGGAACCCCCTTGGAGTCCTCTTTAAGCTCTTTTCAGACTCTCTAAACATGAAAAGGTTGCCAAGCGCTTGTCTTTTTCAGCTCATTAATGGATTGGAAACGACATCTACTCAGTATAAGTTTAACCCTTTTTCGGGCTGAGATAGATTAACTACGAAAAAGGAATACGTTGACCAAACATGGTCAATAGGTTCTCTCTCATATTTTTTTATGCTTTTTCGGGCTTGAGAGACAAATAAATGAAAAAGAACTTGTGGAGTTTTCTTTTTGTCCCTTTCCAAACTCTCTAAACATGAAAAGGACCGAGTTATCTTTGTTGTTAAATTCGTTAAAACATCAAATAGTGACAAACTTGTTCATCTAGACAAGGCCGTGTTTCACTTTCGCTAGACTCATTAAAACATCACATAGCGATGGATTCACCCGATGGGTGGAATTATACAGCAAGCATATGTTATCCTCCTTAAGCTTGATAAAAATAAAGAGGTGCTAGTCAGCAATGACTGGGGAAAATGGGAAAAAGGGGAAAACCACTTTATGGTAGCAGGTCGCTCTTGAACATGACACTTTCACTTCATCACTGTGACTACTTGGGTTGGGTTATTAGCTTGATGGTTATCATACCGTTGGTCTATCATAACATCCATCACTTTGTTTTGGGTCAATGCTACTTATTCATTTCAGTGTCGCCGACATGTTCAAGAGAAGTCATTCTGCCAAAATTCATCCTTTGCAATACCATAAACCTTCATTTTCATGACCGCCATTCTAGAACCTTGTGTTGTCAGTCAAATTCCATCTCCAAAATAATTACACTCGTTTCGTGTCATTGATGTGGGATACATCAAGGCCCTCCTGCAAAGAGTCGCTTCTTGTCGACATCATCACATTAACCAAGAACTTGACTTAGAAACATCCTTACAGTACCTTGAGGCTTGCATACATCAATGGCAAGTTTCTCACTTCTGGTGATAGGTTGACGTCATTGGCCTTCAACTAAAAGAATTTGTATGGTGTTCGACATCAAATCATCCATTCACACCATATAGAATGTACTGCAGTACCTTGAGGATCATTATCATTATCAGTGATTTCTCTCACGTCTGTTAACGACTTACATCATTGGCTGGTAATTAGATGGTGTCTTCCCATGTTCGACTTTAGATCACATATTCACATGGTTAGAATCGTACTTGAGCGAGCAATTGAACGAGATAGAAGACCTTGGATCCAGTTTCATCCATCTGGGCTACGATTTCAAGAGAACTAAATCATATGTACAATGGCTTTACATTGATGGTCATTCCGATCATGGGTCTATATCTATAGATGATTATCTATGTACATGTAATGAAAATTTATATGCTGAGTATGGGTATGCATTCCCTTAGTAATTCATGTAAAAAATCAAAATATCATGATATATGTATTGTAATTGATGTAGGTCACATTCCACTTCAAAACCTCCTCATCACATCATAAAGCATTTCATTTGACATTAACATTTTTTCGACTTCATGCTTTAGGGGGCAGCTCTTACAGATCCATTTGGGCACATCACTCACATCATCCATATCAGTGTTTTAGGGCTCATCAAACCCTAATTTCAGTTGCTACATGCCCTAAACAAGTCACCATTTTGAATGCATCCTTCCCAGACAGTTTCATGACTTGAACACATCCTGAAATGACCTCTAAGGGGACCAGCGCAGGTAGGCCCGTGTTAGGGTGCACTGCAAAGCAGTTGAGTCCATGCCAGGGTGCTCTACAAAGCACTTAGGGCCTCTTTCACCTGTGCTGGGCAAGATTGAAAAAAATTCACATAGGGTTTGGGGAATATTCTTATCTCTTGGAGTCATCTAGAAGTTTCCCTCACTTATCAACTCTTATGAGCTCGAAAATGGATGAGGAATGAGTTAAGATGCATCCTATCCTCTCTTCCCTTCCTCCATGGAACTAATTATAAGTATGGAAGGCCATTCAATACCCCCATTTATGACATAACCTCCTTCATCCTCCTATAAATTAAACACTCATCTAAGTGATCATGGGCTATTGAATTGTAAGGAGATAATGTTGCTATGAGAATTGACTTTGAGGCAAGTATTGTTATGCTACAATTTTTTCTTGCTTTTGATGTGATGTGGATGGGATCCAAGCTGGAGGAGTGACTTCAAATCAGACTTGATGTTTGTAATTCCTTCTTCTATTTCAATAAAGTATTTGAACCTTTTTCCCATATGCTTATCTTGTTATATGATGGTTATATGTGTGAATGTATCTGATTCCATTTACTTGTATTCAATAGATATTTTTCTTTGATCGGTTCTTTGTCTTTTTTTGATGTTTACTGGTACTTCTCAAGCATGTTAAGTATGGGAAGGAGTGACAGGATCGATACAAAGGAGACAAGAGGAAAGCGCAACTACAAGTAGGTCTTCTCATCTTCTTTGCCTTATCTATTGCTTATAGGAAAAGGCTATTAAAGTGCTTTAAACTGTTGTTCTAGATATGGATACTTATCTAGGGAATTAGTATTTTATCCGTAGATACTAAATTCTCCAAAACAGGGGCCCTTGGAAAGTTGGTGGGTGTGGTAGGAAAGCCATAGAGCTCTGGTAAGAGAGATGAGCTGGACCAACAAAAATAGAACGTGAAAGAGGTCCTGGGAATAATTGAAGAGCATTAACAAAACATGATGAGAAAGGTTGGGTTTTGGTGAGGGTAAGGGAAATACCATCGTGGATATACGTTGGGACATCACTCCTAATTATGACAACAACAGGAAAATAAATTATGTGCAAGTTTAAAACTATTATGTGAATAACAATAGCAATATAGGGAATTCTCTAAAAACTTTGGCTTTATCTGATATAGATTAATGTACGATATATCATTGATTAAGTAGAAAATATTATGATAGTCAATAAGACTGGTATGATCCATGGTGATAATGGAAACTAAGATGAAAACCATGAGAATGGCTCAAAGGAGGTTCTCTCAACCCTGAACCTAAGTACATATACAATTGTGTGTTCATGATCATGATGATATATACATATATATGTGTAAATGCCATTGTGTCAGATAAGGTATTGTCAAGAATGATTCTTGTGGAAGAATGATTGTATAAATTTAATTGATGCAAACAAACATAAATGCATATATGAGATGACATGATAAGTTATCCAATTAGGTTCCTAGTTGAAAGAGGAATAAATGTGGCAGGGAAGCCTGGATGACCAATGATTTTAAATATGAATATGATCATATGTGCTCATGTTGTGTCATGAAGATGAAAAGGAAGTGTTAATACATCATGTATATTAACTAATAAAAGGAATCCTTCATTGTGGGGTTGGATATGTAATTAACTAAGCAACATGTTGATGCTAGAAAAGACTTTAGTGGAGTAGAGGAACTCTGTTGATAACATAATTGATAAACACATGTGGCATGTTGGCTAATAATCACAAGTCATAACTGTAATGATACCATAGTTAAGAAACCCAGGGGGCTTGTTGGATGATAATCACATAGGAGATGTGGTGATAACACAACTAAGAAACCCATGAGGCTGGACGATAATCATAGAGTAAGCTCAGATGGTAGCTCAGTTAAGAAACCCAAGAGGTTTGTTGGTTGATAATAAATGAGTAGTGGTTGTGCCTTATGAGCTGATAGATCCAATAGAGTCTATGCTCATTGATAACTTTTGGGAAGACGAGGCACTATGAATAGTGTGTTGATAACTCCTGATGGTAGTTCTAGGAGGTTGGGATGAGAATGTAGGTGGTAGTTCCATTGAAAAGTGATGGAGAGTGCACTCTCATTCCTTCGGGAGGAATTAGACTAATAAAACCCCCTCATTATCAACTATATTTCTTTCTCCAAGCCTAAATTGAGTCTCTATGGCTCTACATGAACCTATGTGATGAACTGTAGCCATCATGGTGTAAAAGTAGGAGCTTTTGAGAATGCCTGATAAATGGACTTGTTAATAATTTATTTGTAGCCATTGTGGTGTAGCAACTGGGGATTGTGAGAACTCCTGATAAATGGACCTTTTAATGAATGATATCTAGCCATTGGGGTTTCACAACAAGGAGCTATTATCAAAACCTGATAAATGGGCTTGTTAAAGATGTGTGTGAATGGATGAGCAACCAATCAAAAGACAAGACAAGAGGTTTAATTTAAATCTTTTCAAATTCTCTATCTTGAATCTCATGAGAGATTGTATGCCATTTCACATGAAAGCATGGGAATTTCCCAGTCTAGGTGAATGAAGCTAACTTAAAAGAGGATTACAACAACTTGAAGGTATTAGAGTGTGCAACCAACACCAAGAAAGCTACAAAGTGCCACTGAAATATGGTCAAGTTAATGGGTATATATATATCTATATATATATATATATATATATATATAGAGAGAGAGAGAGAGAGAGAGAGAGTTGTTGGACAACCAACTGAGTATGCGATTTGTAAATGTTGTATAAAGCTTTGTTTATATAGCTCCATATCAACTGTGTTTGTTGGACAAGCAACTGAGTATGTGAGTTGTAAATGTTGTAAAAAGCTTTGTTTATATATATCCATATCAACTGTGTTTTTCTTGTACATGGTTATTGAACATCAAGGATGATATTCCCCTCAAGGGAGAGGGGGATGTGATATGCCTTGCTTAAAATTTATTTCTTGTAAATAATTCTAATTATTTTTAAATCATTGAGAAAGGGACACAAATTTCATTACTTGAAGAAGGAGGTATTTTGAGGAAGGGGGTTGCTTGAGGAAATTATTGTTTTTAACTATTAGTCCTAGTTGGCTGAAAATAATTAAATGTGTTGACTGTGTTTTAAATTTAACTCAAGAAATAAGGATAGGTCTAGGTTTACTTTAGATCCAATCATAAGCAAGAAAAGGAAAAAAAATTAAAGACAGGTATGGGCTGCGTTGATAAGAAGTTGAATTTGTTGTTGGGAAAGAAAATGTAGTTAGTTTGTTGTTGGGAAATCGAAGGAGAACAAGGATCCAAGGATTCATTCATCAATTCATACCTTATCTCTCTCTCTCATGCACACACAAGAGTCATTTGTTGAGAATGTATCAACTAAAATTGTTGTGTAAGAACATAGAGTTGAAAGGGAGACACTGGGGGAAAAGAGGAGGTTGAGAGGCTCTTCGTGACCAAGTACCTCACAGAGAGGGTAGAGAAGGTATGAGAATAGAGAGAATTCAAGAAGAAGAGAAACTTTGTTGATAGGCATCTGAGAAACCTATGAGGCTTGCTGACTGACAATCACAGAGTAGTGGATGTTCCTTATAGTGTTGAAATATCCAATGGAGACCTTACTGGTTGATAACCTTTGAATGGTGGTGGCACACACGGCTATTAGGATTATAACACTTGATGGTAGTTCCATGGGATTTGGGCTCAAAACAAGCGTGGAAGATTCCACTAAGATGTTTGGATGTGCACTCTTATTCCTTCAAAATGACAATTTTTTCAAGTTTCAAATGATTTGGCAATTTAAGGATAAGAGAGGATCTACACTAATATGTCAGGATGAAAAAAAATGTAATGGGTTCTTCTTATAGGTTGAAAAGGATACTTATGGGAACAAGTTTCTTGTTCTTTTTAATACCAAAAGAGCAACATGAATGAAGGGAACTAGAAATACAAAAAACGGGAAATGCATTTACATATAGAGATTGTATATAAGAGTTATATGCAAGAATGATGTCTATGGATGAGGCACTCAGAATTCAGCTTTAGCTATGATTTTTATATCATATAAAAATTTATACTTCATAATATGTTTTATGTTATGTGTTAGATGTTACTGGTTGTTGATTGCTCTTGCTGAAAACAAGAAAACATATGTCTATATGTCCTTTTATATGTCAATATATTTGATTTAACTATTGTAGATACTAATGTATGATGTTGGTGGTGCTAGAAGTGCACACATGGTGTGAGGAAAGAACCTCCGGATCCATTTGAAGTGAAGAGGGAACCGAAATCACAGAGGATGCTCTAGGAGGAAGCTAAGGAAGATGACATGGATTGTGAGTTATTGTTGCAACAAATTTAGATTGTGGAAATATCATGTACTAAGGAATATGCATAAATAAAGGAAGGTGGAATGTAATACCCCTTCTTGAACCCTATGTTGTAAATATATGTATGTGGATACTGAGGTTGGGGTGTCTCTAGAAGTATCCACATGATTAGGCTGGTGGGCTGAGTTAGAGAATGAATAATGTTGCAGTGCTTATGCAATGGGTCTAAGCACCATGATATTAGGTTGGTGAGATGGAGTCACAATATGAAGCATGCATGCCCATGTACTGATATTAGATAGATATTGGGGAGTGTGCCCAAATATTTTTATGTTGATTTTGAGTAAGTGGCTGAAGGGTTGAGTTTGTAAATAAAATGTAGTTATTCATATTATTAATAAAATAAGGCTGGCTATAGAGCCCACTCCTTGGAAAGAGTAAGGGGGGAGCAAATCTATAAAAAAAAATGTAACAATTGGGTTCTTATGGTGGATAGAGAACCCTAGGGCCCATGTGGGTTCAGGGAGTACCACATGGCCAATGTAGGCCATACATTTATGATGTAGGTGCATACATGGAACACAAAATTCGAAGAAGACTGGAGAAAATCTTACCAATGTTATGGGATGTCACATGGTAATGTTGGGGGGAAATATTTGTTTATAAATTTTGAATGTTTAATTAGGAGTTTTGATTTTTTTTAAAAGGTGGAGGAAATATTCTGCATTGTAAAAATGGGTTTTTTTTAGTTTCCTTTGTTTTGTAGAGAAGTTGAAATGATTAATCTCTTGTGACTCTTGGTTGTCCCATGTTATTTTTTCTTTTTTAAAGAGAATGAGTCCCTGGAAGAAAATAAGAGAAAATGGGAGGAGAAGAGATGACTCATTGCTTTCTATGTGAAATTGCGGTCTTGTAGGTTGCAAATTGTTGTACTTTCATTCTATGTGAAAAGGAAAGTGTTTTTTGTGTGAATGGTGTAGTTGAATGACTAATGAGACTATAAGTTGAAGTGGTTTTGAATTGAATCAAAGTCCAGTGTTTGAAGAAAATCGTTGTCTGATTATAAACCACTTCTTAACAAAATTTTATTCATGTGTGTTATTTATCTTATAAAGCTTGTACTTCTTCCATTGAATTACATTAAGAATATGAACATTGAAGCCTTAGTCATTGTGATTGGTTCATATATTTTCTATATCTTGGTTGAAATGGTCTCACAACTTGTAGAAGAATGTGCCATGGTGCTTAAGAGTGAGAACATTTGGTAGTTATAATGAACTGAACGTTGAAACAAAGTACCCATATATTTAATGCTATCACAACCTTTAGATTGGATTTTTTTACCATTAACTTTAAGCTAGAATTCAATCTTTGAAGAAGAAAGGCAAGTGGGATAATTCTTGTGTCGGGGAGAAATTTTGGGGCATGGATTGTTAGCAGAGAAACGAAGTCAAATCGTTGCATCTTCCTCGAAACCCTTATACGTAGTTTTAATAGGAACTACAAAATAATTTTGTAGGGATAGAACAATAAATTGGAAAACATGTGCTACAAAATAGTTTTGTAGTGATTACACACAAAAAAAAAAAAAAATCTATACTTTGTCCCAGTTTCAAAGTATCCTTTTGGCTTTCTCGTTTCACAAATTTGTGGTATCGGAGTGAGAATATGGCTATGTGAGCAAGAAGATCACGAGGTCGAGGAGGTAGACTTGTGGGTAATATAGAAATCAGAGAAGAGATAAGGAGGCTACAGGCTTGTTTAGAGGCCATGGAGGTAGGGAGACAACAAGATCCCGAGGCTGGAGTTATTAGTGAGCCTCAACAAGAAGTTGAGGAAGAAGGAGAAAAACCTACCGTGGAAGCTCCAAAAGTCAAGTTATTGAGGTCATTGTTAGGCTCAAGTTCAAGATCAAAACCTGAATTGTCTACCTATGATGGCAGCCTTGCAGTTGCAAATTTGTTTGATTAGATTAGTGAGTTAGATAAGTATTTTGAATATGAGGAGATGGTCGATGAAAAAAGGGTGAAGTTTACAGTAATGAGGTTGAAGAATCACACTGCACTATGGTTAGACAATGTGCAGGCTAAAAGGAGGAAGAGGAATAACTAATTGATCAAAAGTTGGGACAAGATGGTGGCAAAGATGAAGAATAAATTCTTACCAAAATATTACCAGTTAACTCTTTACAAGCAGATGTAGAACCTCAAGTAGAGGTCACTAACAGTAAAAGAATATACTAAAGAATTTTATGGAGTTAACTTGAGTACAGGTTATGTGGAAAAGACCCCAAAAAATAAAACAAGGTATATTAATGGCTTAGGAATGGATATATAGAATGAAATCAATGTAGAATTATCCTATAGATTCGACAACTCATGTAATCTACTAAAACAAGAGACAATAATATACTTCTACTCTTTATAGCGGAAGACCATAAAGATCGAGAAAAATAATAATCGACAAAAGGAAGATAAATCAATGGCACATAACACAATAAGTATCCAGGGAAAGCCATAGCTCAAAAACCAACTATTTGTATTACATTAAATTAGAAATCCAAGATGATAATACAATGCTTGTTCTCACAAGAACAATCCCAACACTCAGTATAATCAATCCTTAGCTCACAATCAAGCTCTTGGCCAACACTTATCCAATTCTCTAGCTCTCCAAGCCCCCATTTCCTTGTGCAATTCCTATGGCTGATTAGCCCATCTTAAAGGGAAACTAGTGAATCCAAAACTACACAATCCCTTCAAGGTTCAGTTCCTGATTGCATGCACCATTTGTATAACTCAGAAAAATATACAACAAATAGTACATTGTCCATGCACTCTAGTCTCAACTGGGTCATTCTCAGAATCGACATGCATGAGTTTCTGATGAGGGAATATTCAATTAAATGGAGTAGCACTAGTTAATGCATTAGTGCAACAACTGACTGTTAACTCACTATTAGTTCCTCAAACAATTTGGAACTAATTTAACTCGACTTAACTCAGTAAACTGAGTTAACTAATTATAACTCATACTTAACTCATCCTGGACCCCTATAATATAGGGAGAACATATACATGACTTTAGAAAGACTCAAGACAATGTGGTATTGAACTCCCTCAAGGATTATCTGCCTCGCCCTTGTCACACACTTCCATTCGACTAGATTCTAAGAATCTGATGTTGGTGGCTTAGGAATGTCCTAATCAATGAATTCCTTAAAGCCATTGTCTTCTAACATGGCTTCCATCCTGTCCTTCTACACTATATTATTCGAGCTACCATCCAAGGCATACTTGAGCCGCAAACCATAGAACGCCATCTGTTGATCCTGAAGTATGTATTAGAAATTCGAATTTCACCTGTAACCCAAAAAATCAAAACTTTGAAATCTCCTCTAGTCTATTGTTCTCATCTCCGATGCCATGTAGAAAATTTCTACAAATCTAGCTCTAATACCATGTAGAATTATCGTGTAGATTCAATAGCTCATGTAATCTACTAAAACAAGAGACAAGCATATACTTCTACTCTTTACAGTGGAAGCCCATAAAGATCGAGAAAAACAATAATCGACAAGAGGAAGATAAATTAATGGAACATAACACAATAAGTATCTAGGGAAAGCCACAGCTCAAAACCCCACTATCTGTATTCCATTAAATCAGAAATCCAAGATGATAATACAATGCTGGTTCTCACAAGAACAATCCCAACACTCAGTATAATCAATCCTCATCTTACAAGCAAGCTCTTGTCCAACACTTAGCCAATTCTCTAGCTCTCCAAGCCCCTATTTCCTTTTACAATTCCTATGGATGATTAGCCCATCCTAAAGGGAAACCAGTGCATCCAAAAATGCACAATCCCTTCAAGGCTTAGTTCCTGATTGCATGCACCCTATGTACAACTCAGAAAATTATACAACAAATAGTACATTGTCCCTGCAATCTAGTCTCAATTGGGTCGTTCTCGTAATCGACATGCATGAGTTTCTGATGAGGGATACTTCAGTTAGGCGGATTAGCACTAGTTAATGAATTAGTGCAAGAGCTGACTGTTAACTCACTATTAGTTCCTCAAACAATTTGGAACTAATTTAACTAGACTTAACTCAGTAAACTGAGTTAACTAATTACAACTCATACTTAACTCATCCTAGACCCCTATAATATAGGGAGAACATATACATGACTTTAGAAAGACTTCCAACTCGAAATTCCTAAGCTAATTAAGTTAATTAAACTTAATTAACTATTTACAAGTTGCTATGAGAATAGAATTCGATTTTAATTCTCAGTTTAATTCAAGGACCAATTAAACTGTAATTTCTGGATTCTATTTTTAACATTTCTTGTTTCTAATTTCAACAATTGACATGTTTGCTCTAAGGACCATGGAAGAAGCATATCAGTATGCCTTGAAGGAAGAAGAAAATATAGCAAGGAAGCATAACTCAGGTAGAGGGCATGGTTTTGCTAGAGGAAAAGGACAAGAAACTAGGAGAGGAAAGCTTTGAGCTCAAAAGAATGATGTAGGAAACTCAAAACAACAAGGGAAGCTGGGGAGCGAAGGTTCCACTAGAGGAGGAAGACCTTACTAGAGAGGTAGAGGAAAAGGCAAAGAGATAGTTTAAGTGATAGCCATAGTGAAAATTCCATGTAATAAAAGTTAATAAAGGAAAAATAATAACCATGGTTAGGGGATACTTATTACAAGCTAAATGTTGGGCAAGTAATCCTAGTGTGGGTGTTCATTTCGGTTATTATGGCTAAGGAAATTGGAAAAGGCAATGACAAAGGCTTTGGAAAGGCAAAATGACATTTTTGGAATTTTATTTATGAAAATAATGGAAAATAGGAGAAAAGGATGGTGAAGAGTCAAAGGTTGCATGTGATTTGAAATGATCATATGTTAAACTGAAATAGAATTGATTAATTCCATTAGTGAACTGAATGCTAACTTAAAGTGCTTTAACCATGAGAACTGATTGAAAAGGAAGACTTTATGATAGATGAGGAACATAAGCAAGATGAAAACAAAAGTAATAAGCAACAAAAACACAATGATACCAGACAATAAGATTGATTACGGAGTTTGTCCCTGATGGACTACGTATATGGGTCCACTTTTAAGATGGGCGCTCATTTTATTAGGATTAAATCCAAGGAGGTCAATTACATAGCAAATTTACCAGATTGATTGTGCACACAGGCACTTCTGGTCACTGTCACAAGAAATTTCTTTGAATTAGCTTTCCAACACCTATCACGGTTCCCAATTCTAACTCCCGATGCTTCTATTACACTGAAAACAAAACAACCTATATCCTCCAGAATCTGCACACAAAAACTCAAAACCAGTCTCCTTCTTCAAAGCACCTATTTGGATTTATAGCCCTCCAGATATGCTCTAACTCCTTCATGCTAAGTTTAGGAGTGAATACACTGAATTTAGGGATGATATCCTTCGGTCTTGTCATTGAATGACACCTAAGGATAAGCTTACATGGTGGTTGCAATAATAAACTGCATAAAACAAATAAAAAACCCAAAATAAACTTTAGGTTTGTCATAATCCGTTGGCGGTCAGCTGACTGCGTGGAGTTGGTTGACTACTCATGGGAATAGACTGCGGTCTAGAGACAAAAGGCCACAGTGACTTTTAGCCCTGGTGGTTCCGGCTACCGATGCAGTTGTCTAACTCTACATGTGACAACTGATCCACGGTTAGCGTAACCTCCTCCCCACTTCACAGTCCCGATGAGGTTTAGCTGTTTTGGTTATCTGACTGCACACCTAAGCTCTATTCACATGTCGAGTTTAACTGTAATCTCTGCACAATCAGGTTGGTTGGTATGTAAACCCCGACAGTTTACCTACAACCTATAGTCGCTTTCTCATTCACATGTGGATGTATACTCCGCTACAGTCTGCTAACCCTCTGCGGTTTGGATAGTTCTATGTATATTGTAATGTTTTTTAATATGGGTCTTTAATATAGTTTGAAATGCATTGTTATGTCATAGTCCTAGAGAGTTAGGACTTTAGGGTTAAGGCTTTCAGTTATGGTTATAGGTGAAAGGTGTTGATGAGCCCCAAATTTGGTAACATTTTGGGCTCATTTGGCCTAACTACCTTTGCTCAATCCTTCATTTTTCATAACTTATGCATCATTTTTTAGTATGTTTATGTCATTTGTACGAATAAGGGCAGTCACTATTCCTAGGTGGCTAACACGTGCTCATTTCAGGTTTTTTGACACATGTTGGAGCAAAACCAAGCAGATAAGGGCTAGGAGACAGCCAAGATGGGGTTGAAGATTCGTAGGATGGTTGTCCACGGCATTAAATGGCCTTCCTCGGGATCTTCACCCCCAACTCCGAGCTCCAACAGTCACCACAACAGGATCTAGAAGGCAGCCAAATGGATTTTGAGGAAGTAGTTGTTCACTCCCAGTTTGGTCAGCCGAGTCCCGTAGATTTAGGAGGCCAGCTTGGGGCCTCGTGATGTATAAATGATCAGGCTTTAGCCTTCGAAAAGGACTTTTGAAACACTGTTGCACATTCTGCACTACGAGCTGCTAGCTTTGTTTTTGCTCTTTTGTAGCCATCATTGGCATACTTTTTGACTTATGATTATTATTTTTTAATGGGAAGCAGTCAGATTTGATCTCAGTTCTGAGTTTTTAAAGGAGCCATAGCTCTCGGGGTTGGGCCCAACCTGAGAGCCTAAGGCCTCCTTCTTTTGTATTGATATCTTTTCTTTCAGCATTATGGTTTTCTTTACATGCATTTGAAACGCAGTTTGTTGAGTTAGATTTCGTGGTATGGTTAAGTAGGTCATTGCTAGAAGATAAAATTGCTTCAGATGTTTAGAATAGAGTGAAGAGATTAGAATTGATAAAAGTTCCAGAAAAGGGTTGCCTGCACTCTCATTTTCACCTCTTTCTAGGGGCTGGAATTGCAGACAGTGCTACCCACCAAAAAACATTAATTTGCGTACTCATGCAATCTTTGGTGCAATATTTTCGTTTGTAGAAGTTGTCCATGCGCTCAGACCTCTTGGAATGTTTCTTTTCTTCAGTACCATACATGGTTTTCTTTAGAAATAACGTTGTTGTTCATTGGTTTCATTAAACAGTTAGGACAGATTAGGAATGTTTTGATTATGTGCAGGACGTGGATGATTTGGTTTAGTTTACACTGTGCAGTGCAACTCCATCACTCTCTCGTCCCTATGAGATTCGCCTAGGCCAACTGCTCATCTCCAAATTAGACCTCTCATCTCACAACTATTCTACTGCCCACGTCATCCTACCATTTTGGCCTTCCATTCCCTCTGCCCTCTTTAAGACAAACTAGCTTCACACACCCTCTCATCAACTCATCTCTCTGTCACTAAGTCATTACAAACCCCTCTCCTACCTCCCTATCCATCCATGCAGCCTTTTCCACTCACCCATCATCCAAAATCCAATCGTAGAACGTCCTGTAGGAATTACTGAACATCTTGTAGAAATTCTGAAACATCCTGTAGAACCCCTGCAGACTTCCTGTAGAAGCTCATAAACTCGGTCTCTTGGCAGCCAAACTTTGTGAAACTCACTGGAAGGATGTTAGGGACTCCTTAGACCCTCTCTGAACCTTCCCGACCTCTTCTAAGCATTTCTCCTCCATGATCCGCCTCTGCACAGTAAGAAGCCAGTTAAAAGCACATGCATGATAATTATAAATAACTTATTCAAAAATACAAAAAGATGTTTTCTTCAGGTAGAAGCAGTCTAGACACATGCATCTTACCTTCATAGAAGTAATGGCATCTCTTTCAGTAGTTTGCATTCCCATCTTTGCATCAGTAGGACTAGCTGGTAGAATTAGGGTTTTCTAGGCTTTGCGCTTTCTTGTTGGCTTTCAGTTTCTTTTTGCAAGTAGATTAGCTTCCTTTGAGTTAGCTTTCGTCCATCAGTTAAAAAGCTTCTTCTAAGAGCTCATAGAAGTTGGCTTGAGCCCCTAGCGGACTTGTGCCAGCTGACCAAGTGACAGCTGCGGCAAGAGCTAGTACTTGTGCATACAGCACCGTCGCTTCCAATTTTGTTACGAACTACCGGGTTGATAAAATTAAAGGAAGCTCCAGGAGTTGTAGCATTGTTGCTACAATACTGGAGCCCACCATCTTTTTGGCGCCGTTGCCGGGGAAGCGTCAGAGTATTGGTGATTGTTGCTTTTCTTCTATTTTCCTATTCTCGCCTTTTGTTTAGTAGTTTATTTCATTTCCATTCCGCAAAAGTAGCATAGACATTTCCTGCTTTCATAGATTAACATTTAAATTCCGCAATTTCATTTCTGCAAGCGTAGATTAGCATTTCAATTCTGCAAGCGTAGCCTAGCATTTCATTCCTGCAACTTCATTTGAGCAAAATAGATTAGTTCTTTTATGCTTTCATTTCAATTCCGCATTTCCATTTTAGCAAGATAGTTAGTTGCAGTTCAATCTGTTTTAGTTTTGCAGGTACCAGAAAAAAAACAAAAGCAATCAAAAGTCTCTCCATTTCATGCCTCGTAGAAATCGAGATAAAACAGGCAAATTCTTACCCAACACCCCCACCACATCACTGAGTCACCCTTCTCTCTTCTTTGGTGACAGTGATCCAGAAGAACCTATAGGTGAACCTCCTGAGATATACGAAGATCCTATAGCAGAAGAAGAGTTAGAGAACACTCCATCTGAAGCTATGGCTGACAATAGGGGAGAAGATGAGAGAATTTAAGGTGCCTTCCCCATCCGAGAGACCAATGGAGACATGAAAATGAAGAACATCAGCCCCTCCGCTTTACCTCACTTCCATGGACTGATTACTGAAGACCCTGATACCTTCCTGTTTGAGTTTGTCGTCCTTTGTCGAACCTATGACTATACCGAAGATGAGCAAAAACTGAAACTCTTCCCCTCTACCCTTAAGGATGCAGCATTGTGCTGGTTCATGGGCTTACCTGGGAACAGTATCACCACTTGGGCCCAGATGCAGCAAGCTTTCAATACCAAATACCAGGACTACTGTAGGTCCAAGGAAGCCAAGGGAGAAATCTTTTGGATAACCATGGGGAATGATGAGTCCTTAGAAGATTACGAGGAAAGGTTCCAACTTAGCTATAAACGGGTCAGGTGCACACTTGACCCTGAATCTCTCAAGTTGGTCCTGCTCCGAGGAGTCCCTGAAGACCTCTTAGATACCCTTCACATGCTAGCTGGAGGAGATATTTACCAACTACCTTATGAGGATATAAAGACTGTGTTTAGAAACCACTCTAGGGCAGCCCGGAAAAGAGGTAGAGGAAACCCCCTCTCAGCTAGTATTCCTTTCTCCAAACATGAGTTTGCAAATCAATTAGAGGACCTCAAGAGTGAGGTGAGACAGACCATTGCCATGCAACTTGATACATTCCGAATCCAACAGAAGAAAGAGGAAGCTGAGAGGGCTTTGGCTATCTTCTGCCCTAGGTGTACAAGGAAACACCCTAAGAACGAGTGCCCATTACATTCGGTTGAGGTATGTTTTGTTTGTGAGGAGGACCACCCCACAAACCAATGTCCAACCTTACCTGGGCTTAAAGCCATGTATCAAGGGACAGAAGCACCCACTGAACCTCTCTATTTCCTCAACCAAAGGAGGCCACATGGACCTAGACCTTACCAACAGGGGATGCAAGGGACACCTCAAGCTTATTATAGCCCCAACCAATCTGCTCCTATGCCTTCCTGGGGTCCCCCTGCTCATCCTTCCTGGTCTGTGCCTCCTCCATGGTCTTACCCACCTCAGTACCATACTCAGCCCACTACTCATTCGTTTCACTCACATGCCCAGCCACAGCCTCAGTGGAATGCACCTCAATCGGGGTGGAGGCCCCAGTACAATACTCCTCCCGCCATTTTGCCTCCACCACCAGCTCAACCACAACCATTACCTCCTGCTCCTCCAAGGCAACCCCAAATGCCTGCTCAACCGAACCCGAACCCCAACAACCGACAGGCCCAACAGGTATATACTGGGGAAACATCATGCCCTACCTATGCTGTGGACATCCAGGAGATCAACCTGCGCTCTGGAAAGACTCTTCCGGATCGCCAACCTCCTCCCCCAGAGGACGAGGAAGATAAACAGGAAAGTGAACCAAAAGCCATTCCACCCTTCCCTAAGAGACTAACGGCCACCACACAACCCAACCCAGAGGAGGATGAGCTTCTAGGAGAAATCAAACAGTTGTGTGTGAGAATACCACTTCTCCAAGCCATCAAAGATGTACCGATATACAACAAACTGGTTAAGGAAAAGTGTTTCAGGCACCCAGGCAGGCGAAAAAGAGACGCTTCAACCATCAATGTCATAGGACAACTGTCTGATCTTATGTTGGGGCAAGTCATCTGCCCAAAGTATTTGGATCCTGGGAGTCCTGTAGTTGATGTCCACATCAATGGCACCATCATACCACACACATTGATTGATCTGGGGGCTACCATTAATGTGATGACCAGGGATACCATGCTCAAACTCAACCTTCAGGGTTCCTTGAGAAAGACCTCGACAGTCCTGAACCTAGCAGATCACTCCACCGTGACTCCCGAAGGGATTGTAGAGGATGTCTTGGTCTCTGTTGACTCTTGGGAGTACCCTTTAGATTTCTTGGTTCTGCAACCAAAGCCAAAGCTTACTGGATACCCCCTTATTTTGGGAAGGCCTTGGTTAGCCACTGCAGATGCTTACATAAGCTGCCGTGCAGGAAACATGACTATCAAAAACGGTCCTATGTCCAAGCAGCTAGTCCTGTACCCTCCTGCCCAACCCTCATTAGAGCATGACTTACCACTTTGGTTGGAGGAAGGAGAAGAGGATGAGGTATACTCAGCACCTTTGTGCACCCTAGACACCCTTAGGGGAGGCCCCCCAACAGAGGATGATTTGATTAAGACCTTGATTCAGAGTCCACCTCCCAGTGCATTGCCCTTAGAGGAACTGGTGGAGGATGCCCAAGCCAGCACCTTAGTGGACCTTTGTGTGACCAACCCTGTCGCTCCCAGAGTAAAAAATGTGGAGTTTGGCCACGAGAGAATGTTAAAGATCAGCTCCTCCCTATCTCCTTCCCAGGAAAAGGAGCTGTGTAGTCTGTTGGCTAGACATCTAGATGCTTTTTCTTGGAGCTATAAGGAAATGAAAGGAGTCCATCCTTCAGTCTGTACCCATCACATCTACATCAAAGAAGATTGTAAACTGGTTAGGCAACCCCAAAGGAGAATGAATCCAGCTCTTAAGGACATCGTCAAGGAAGAATTGCAAAAACTGTTGGATGCCGGATTGATTTACCCCATCTCGGATAGCGAATGGGTATCCCCTCTGGTGTTGGTTCCCAAGAAAAACGGGAAGTGGAGAATCTGTGTGGACTACCGAGAACTGAACAAAGCCACCAAGAAAGACCATTTTCCTCTACCCTTCATAGATCAAGTGTTGGATGGACTGGCAGGAAAGAAGTTTTTCTCTTTCCTAGATGGGTTTAGCGGGTATAACCAGATCCAAATCAGCCCGGAAGACCAAGATAAGACCACCTTCACTTGTCCTTGGGGTACCTTTGCTTACCGAGTTCTTCCCTTTGGACTATGCAATGCTCCTGCCACCTTCCAGAGAGCCGTCTTGAGCATCTTTTCTGAGCTGGTCCATGATTCGGTGGAAATCTATATGGATGACTTCACTCCTTATGGGTCCAACTTCCAGGAAGCATTGTCCAATCTGGGAAAAGTCCTAACCAAGTGCATTGAGATGAACCTGTCCCTTAGTCCTGAAAAGTGTGAATTCTTGATGACTGAAGGGACCGTGCTAGGACATACCATTTCTCGGCAAGGGTTACAGGTGGATCCTAACAAAATTGCTCTCATCAAGAAGGTTCCACCTCCTCAGAAGGTAAGAGATGTTCAAAGTTTCTTAGGTTTAGCAGGGTATTATAGGAGATTCATTAAAGACTTCAGCAAGCTAGCCTCGCCATTGTTTAGCCTCTTGGCAAAAGACGTTGAGTTTAAATGGACTGACGATTGTCAGAAGGCTCTGAATGAATTAAAGGACAAGTTGGTGTCTGCCCCAATCTTGAGAGGTCCAAATTGGGCCCTACCTTTCCACATCCACACTGATGCCTCGAACAAAGCCATAGGGGCAGCCTTAGGACAAATTGAACAAAAACTTCCATACGCCATATACTTTGTCAGTAAAAACTTATCCAAGGTGGAACTGAATTACACTATAACTGAGAAAGAATTTCTGGCCATGGTCCATGCACTGAACAAGTTCCGACATTATATCACTGGCTATCAAACATTTGTGCATACTGATCATGCTGCAATTAGATATTTAATGAATAAACCAGATGTGAATGCTCGTATTATTAGATGGTTACTTTTGTTGCAGCAATTTGATTTGACTATCGTTGACAAACTGGGTAAAGAAAATGTTGTTGCTGACTTTTTATCTAGATTGGATTTACCTGCAGGTGAGGATGGAACAGTGGATGACCAGATGCCAGATGAACATCTGTTTGCTATCTCAGTACTCTCTCCATGGTTTGCTGATATAGCAAACTACCTTGTCTCAGCACAGTTCCCTCCGCACCTATCCTCAAGGGAGAAGAGCAGGATCGTGAGGAAGAGTGCCTCATTCACTTGGATCGGGGGCAACCTGTTCAAGCTTGGCCCCGATCAGATCTTAAGGAGTTGTGTAAGGGAGGAGGAAGTCTTTGATATCCTCCTAACCTGTCATGACGGGCCTTGTGGAGGACATTTTGCAGCCAAAAGGACTGCCTTCAAAATCCTACAGGCAGGCTACTATTGGCCCACGCTTCATCAAGATGTCAGAAGGTATATCAGCCAATGTGACCGATGCCAAAGGATGGGGAAGCCGACTCCAAGGGACGAAATGCCTCTCCAACCTCAAGTGACTCTTGAGCCATTTGAGAAGTGGGGTATGGATTTCGTGGGTCCAATCAATCCTCCTTCGAGGCAAAGGTCTTACATCATTGTGTGCACAGACAGTGGGCAGAAACCAAGGCAATCAAAGCAGCGACAGAAGAAAAGGTGGCCGAGTTCTTAAGAGAAAACATCTTCTACAAATTTGGCTACCCAAGAGAGCTAGTCACCGATCAAGGAAGCCAGTTCACCTCTAACTTAATTGAAGAACTACTCGCTCATCACAAAATCAAGCATAGGACTTCCACCCCCTATCATCCTCAAGCAAATGGGCAGGTGGAAGTCACCAATAGAGCATTGGAAGGGATCTTGACTAAGGTGGTGAGCAGCAGTAGAAACGATTGGGCAGATCACCTGGTTGAGGCCACGTGGGCTTACAACACCACTTGGAAGACCACATCCGGGTTCACACCTTATGAGCTGGTCTATGGGAAGAGAGCTTTGCTGTCAATTGAGTTTGAGTACAACACCTTGAGGATGGCAGCTAAGCTAGACCTGGATCTCAGCCATGCCCAACAAGAACGGTTATTGCAGCTGAATGGATTGGACGAGCACCGAATGCAGGCCCTTCTCCACTCAGAAGTGGTTCAACTTCAGAGGAAGGTGTGGCATGACCAACACCTCAATGACAAGCAATTTCAGCTGGGAGATTGGGCGCTGTTGTATGATTCTAGGCATAAGGATTTCAAGGGGAAGCTGAGAACCAGATGGCTAGGACCATATGCAGTGGAAAAATGTAATGACAATGGATCTGTTCTTATTCGGACCATTGATGAGGAGGCCATCCCCATGCTCGTCAATGGGCATCGACTAAAGATCTACAGGAAACCTCTTTCAAGGCAAGAATTCATCAAAACTGTGGAAAAATGAGTGCTGGTCATAGAGAAGGGTTCTGCCTCTGTTTTGGGCATACCCTGAAGATCTCAAAAAAAAATAAAAATAAATAAATAAATAAAGATCCTTGGGTGAAAACCTTTTTGAGGCTCCCAAGGTAGATGGTAGGGGTGAAAACCTCATTGAGGCATCCCTGCTGTCTTCTGAAAACGTTTGAAAAAAGACCCTTGGGTGAAAACCTTTCTGAGGCTCCCAAGGGAGATGGTAGGGGTGAAAACCTCGTTGAGGCGTCCCTGCTGTCTTCTGAAAACGTTTGAAAAAAGACCCTTGGGTGAAAACCTTTCTGAGGCTCCCAAGGCAGATGGTAGGGGTGAAAACCTCATGGAGGCGCCCCTGCTGTCTTTCAAAAAAAAGAGAAAAAAAAAACAAACAAAGAAACAGGGAAAACAGGTTCAAGATTTGACAATTCATGCAAATTGCAGGTATTCCATGTAGGAAAAGAGGTCCCTCAACTCAAGGAAAAGGGTCCCTACTATGCTGCCAGGTGACCTCACCAGCACTCCCTCCAAAAGCACTCATCTCTTCCAAGGTCTGGGCATGATTTGATCACAGTTTCGCCTTCTACAGGAAGCTACAGGACTTTCTACAGGAAGTTCTGTATTTCTACAGGAAACTTCCTGTAGAATCTTTGGATGGCCTAGGACCGACTGTGTGGGAAGATATGAAGCCCGAGGTCCGACACGGAGGCATGAAAGCTAATGTTTTTCTCCATCACCCATTGTTGTCGCCTCCTTCTACCACCCATGTTGCCATGCAATGGAAATACCTGCACAGCCAAATCAGAACGTTGAATTCTCAGAGGAAGCAATTCTCAAATGGAATAAAGGATGCAGAGGCCCCATGCGCTACTTATCAAAGCCATCCGAGGACCCTGCGACCGTGACCGTGATGCCACCGTCTCCACCGTTTCGGCATGCACCCAAGGAGGAGGAACTGCTACAGGATATCCTACAGGAATCTCGTAGCAGTTCATCCAGCTAGAGCGTACACCATCAAGGCACCTGCAACACATAGAACGAGCACATGCACCATCCGCAGCCAGGTAATAAGTTTCGTAACCAGTAGCAGTCTGCAAGGAGGAACCCCCGTGCCTGTGCATGAAGCAGCAGCAAGCGGATCCGTCACCCTCGTCCTGAAACCTGAAAATAACGTCGCGGCCGCACAGGTAAGTGCCTCACCCTTTTTTCGTCAAATTACATGAACAATACTCTAAAATGTTTGCGAGTATGGAAATGAATGGGTTGAGCCAGTCGGGTAGCCATTCAACTAGCCACCACGACTAGTCCGATGGTCTCGTTAGATTTGGAAAGTGTTGGTCGTGGCAAGCAAAACAGGAAATGGACACGTGGGAAGCGTCCAGTCGGGGAGAAGCGGCGATCTAACAGAAATGGTGGCGGTAGATATGCAAGGAATGATGCGGTGGTCAGGCAGACTTGCAGTGAAATGAATAGGTGATGTCGTCCAATGGTCCGGCAGGGACAGCTCACCCCCGCGCCACGAGTTCCGCAGGGATTCAAATCCACCGGCTAGATCGTCACTCCACTCATTTATCATCAACTGATTTGCAGTTGAGTAAGCGTCTGGAATTCTATGAAGCTCGTTACTCTGAGTCCTCGGCTTGTTCAAACGTCTGGTGGTTGCACAGAACTCCCAGAACCACTGACGCGTTCTCCAGAACCTGTGCGCGACTTCTACAAGAAACTGCGCTACAGGAAGCTCGCCGCTACGGAGGAAATCAATCTATTCACGTCAAAGGTGGCGAATTGGAAAAGGTAAGCCTGAACCTATTCCTCCCATGCAATTGGTTTGAAGGGTGGCGAAGTCGACGTCCTAAAAAAATTAACACTACAGTCTGAGCATAGAATTGCAAGCGTCGTCTTCCTTTTGCATGAGAATTGTCGTCGCAGTATATGCGAGGTTTTCTACAGGATTCGGTTCGTAATTGAGCCCCTCTCAAGGCTCACCTATAGATAGCCGAGAATTCACGAGCTGTGTACTTGACAGAGGCATAATTCTGCGCTCTGTCTCAAGAAATCCGAAAGGCCCATCTTTTGATACGCACCAGCCACCTCTGGCTAACACAGCAAGCTTTCACCATGCCGGGTGGATTCATTAGGAAGGAACCGACAGACTCAAAGAAGCTACAGGAAAACCCTGAGGTGGTAGAACTTTTTTCTCGTGCACGATGGATGTCGTTCTGCGACAAGCTTCAAGGTTATGATGATGAGGTGGCAGAGGAGTTCCTGCGAGCTTTGAAGCCAAAATAAAAAACGCTGGCTATTGTCAATTTCAGGGGTTTGAATCTCAGACTCACCCCACAGTTCATCAGCAGAGTCACTGATCTCCCAATGGGGGTACCGTGGGATAAGGAGGAGAGGAAACTAGGCTAGAAGGCTAAAAAGGAGTTCTTTCTGCCGGAGGAGCAATTCTCAGAGGATAAGAACGGGGTTCGCAGAGCTAGCCTACAGCTGCTTTGGAGTGAGGTCAGCCTCCAAATTATGAAATATATCACATGCGAAGGACCTAATGGACCTACCTTTAGAAAACAAGCTAAGTATTCCTTACTTCCTCCTGCAGTCCATGACTGAATGTGCCACCAAATTACGAGAGGGCACGCCAGACCAGGTAGCCCATCATGGGCTCATTAAGCTCCTCGTGGAGGATGCACTCCACACATACACCTTCCCTCTCTCGTGGGAAGCCTTCAGAAATTTGACTAAGGATGGCGACATCAAAATTTTGACCGAGGAGCTCACTTCCTCTAGCAGCGAGGAGAAGGAGCCAATACACACAGAGAAGAAAGGGAAAGGCCAAGAAACCGCGGCCAAAGCACCGAAAAAAGAACAAAAGGGGAAACAAGAGAAACACCAGGTTGCCGAAAAAGAGGGACAAATCCACATTGACACCCCGGGAGAAAAGGTTACAAAGTAGGGTGGAAAGGACTGAACAAGTCCACGTCAGTGAAGGCACCTCGAAAGCAGCCTCAGCAAAGTCAAAGGGCAAAGCACCCTCAACCAAACAGGCTAAAACGGTGCCACCTGTTTCTACAGGAAAACCAAAAACGGCTTCTACAGGAAGCCAGAAATCAGCCGCTACAGGACCTTCTATAGGAAGTCCTGAGAAAGGAAAACCAAAGGAGAAGATAGCCGAAATCCTTGCAAGGGAGGTAGCAGCCGTGCTGGCCACCCTTAGTACCCCTCCCAAGCTGAAGGAAAAACAAAAGAGGGAGATCCCTCTGTATTTCAAAGCCAGGAGAAGTGTGAGGATCAAAACAGGCAGGCCCCAACCTCCATCCAGCAGCCCAATTACTATAGAAGACACCCCTACCTCGCCAAGGGAGAGGTCCCCCTCAAAAATATCAGTCACTTATGAGTGGGGGAGCCCGAAGACAACTGCTTGGAAGGAGAGAATGGAAAGGTTGGCTTCAAAAACCCCGCTACAGGATGCTGAGGCCGTTCTACAAGAAACATTGGCCCAGCTCAAGGAGACGGAGAGAATGGAGGGAGAGGCAGCCACATCACCACTTAGGGAAGACGAAGTAGAGCCACCGAGGGAGGAAGAGAAAGAGCATATTCCGGAACCTAGTCCCCAGCCAAGCTTGAGCTCGTATTATAACTTTTTGGAGGCTGGGAAAATTATTCCACAGAAATTCACAGTGCCGCTTTTCTTTGCGTTGGAAGAAGAGAGAGTGAGGACCCACACGTGGATGAAGATAGCTAAATCAAAAGGAGTGGCAGATATAGGCCCCTTGGAGGAACAACTCAAGGAGGCACGAAGAGAGTTAGCTATGGCCAAACACGTGGCAAACTGCCAGCGGGTATTCCTACAGGAAGAGAACGAGAAACTTAAACTGCAGCTACAGGAACTGAAGAAAGAAAAGGGCACATCATCAGGGGACACTACAGCAGAACCTCAAGGCAAAGAAGGACTACAAGTTGGTCTTGGGGAGCTAACCTCACATCTACAGGAAAGGGAACTGCAAGCACAAATCGAGATACAAGCTCTCAAACTGCAGTTGCAGCAAAAAGAGGCACAACTGGCCTGCATGGCCAGTTGGGCCATGGATGCTCTACAATGTAGACAATCGGCCAAATCTTATGGCCTATACCTACGGGACCAGTGGCTGCAATTTCAAATTAATGCATTGGCACAAAGGGGTATCTCCCAAATCCAAGACCCCCAGCAGTTCACAGAGTTATGCAATAGCAGTTCGTCAGAGGACGAGGCCAAACTATCGGAGTTCTATCTCCATAATTTGGCCCTTCCTAATGTGACTTCATGGGATCCCAACACAGTTGTAGGAGATATGCAGTTGATGGCATTTGCCTCATGGTTGAACCATGAAGAAAAGAGAGCAGCAGAGGTCAAAGAGGTCATGAACCAAGAGTTACATGAGCCACTGCTGATTAGAGCAGAGCCAGGGGATCCCACTGCATTGATAACGGCCCACCAACACTTAGCCACCAACCCTCAAACTTTATTGAAATACATGGATCAGCAGGCTCAGGCCATAGCACATTTCGAGGATATGGAGCGACTATTAGGGCACAACTGTGTTCATGCTTGCACCCGCCGATGGAACACATTGTTCGACAGCCTCAAAATCAGAGAATATCACACTCCAACTCGAATGAGGGAAGCTCTAGAATGGGTGCCCCTCTACAAGAAGTCCATACAGAACCTCCAAGCCAGCTGGATTGGCCTCAAGCTAAGCCCACCTTTGCTTTTAGGATTGATGGAAGGCAGCATAGAAAAAGACGAGCATAAGCAGTGGGAAGAGGTGGAAAGGAAGGCTGGGTTCCATGCTAGTGAGGAGGATACTACTTCAGAAGCCTGGGATGTGAGGGTGGCGGTGAAAGCAATGAAGGACAAGGAGCTGGATTAGTTGCTCAGGGATGAGCAATCATTTTAGCTGGGGGGTGATGATGAGCCCCAAATTTGGTAACATTTTGGGCTCATTTGGCCTAACTACCTTTGCTCAATCCTTCATTTTTCATAACTTATGCGTCATTTTTTAGTATGTTTATGTCATTTATACGAATAAGGGCAGTCACTATTCCTAGGTGGCTAACACGTGCTCATTTCATGTTTTTTGACACATGTTGGAGCAAAACCAAGTAGATAAGGGCTAGGAGACAGCCAAGATGGGGTTGAGGATTCGTAGGAAGGTTGTCCACGGCATTAAATGGCCTTCCTCGGGATCTTCACCCCCAACTCCGAGCTCCAACAGTCACCACAACAGGATCTAGAAGGCAGCCAAACGGATTTTGAGGAAGCAACTGTTCACTCCCAGTTTGGTCAGCCGAGTCCCGTAGATTTAGGAGGCCAGCTTGGGGCCTCGTGATGTATAAATGATCAGGCTTTAGCCTTCGAAAAGGACTTTTGAAACACTGTTGCACATTCTGCACTACGAGCTGCTAGCTTTGTTTTTGCTCTGTTGTAGCCATCATTGGCATACTTTTTGACTTATGATTATTATTTTTTAATGGAAAGCAGACAGATTTGATCTCAGTTCTGAGTTTTTAAAGGAGCCATAGCTCTCGGGGTTGGGCCCAACCTGAGAGCCTAAGGCCTCCTTCTTTTGTATTGATATCTTTTCTTTCAGCATTATGGTTTTCTTTACATGCATTTGAAACGCAGTTTGTTGAGTTAGATTTCGTGGTATGGTTAAGTAGGTCATTGCTAGAAGATAGAGTTGCTTCAGATGTTTAGAATAGAGTGAAGAGATTATAATTGATAAAAGTTCCAGAAAAGGGTTTCTTGCACTCTCATTTTCACCTCTTTCTAGGGGCTGGAATTGCAGACAATGCTACCCACCAAAAAACATTAATTTGCATACTCATGCAATCTTTGGTGCAATATTTTCGTTTGTAGAAGTTGTCCATGCGCTCAGACCTCTTGGAATGTTTCTTTGCTTTAGTACCATACATGGTTTTCTTTAGAAATAACGTTGATGTTCATTGGTTTAATTAAACAGTTAGGACAGATTAGGAATGTTTTGATTATGTGCAGGACGTGGATGATTTGGTTTAGTTTACACTGTGCAGTGCAACTCCATCACTCTCTCGTCCCTCTGAGATTCGCCCAGGCCAACTGCTCATCTCCAAATTAGACCTCTCGTCTCACAACTATTCTACTGCCCACATCATCCTATCTTTTTGGCCTTCCATTCCCTCTGCCCTCTTTAAGACAAACTAGCTTCACACACCCTCTCATCAACTCATCTCTCTGTCACTAAGTCATTACAAACCCCTCTGCTACCTCCCTATCCATCCATGCAGCCTTTTCCACTCACCCATCATCCAAAATCCAATCGTAGAACGTCCTGTAGGAATTACTGAACATCCTGTAGAAATTCTAAAACATCCTGTAGAACCCCTACAGACTTCCTGTAGAAGCTCATAAACTCGGTCGCTTGGTAGCCAAAATTTGTGAAACTCACTGGAAGGATGTTAGGGACTCCTTAGACCCTCTCTGAACCTTCCCGACCTCTTCCAAGCATTTCTCCTCCATGATCCGCCTCTGCACAGTAAGAAGCCAGTTAAAAGCACATGCATCATAATTATAAATAACTTATTCAAAAATACAAAAAGATTTTTTCTTCAGGTAGAAGTAGTCTAGACACATGCATCTTACCTTCATAGAAGTAATGGCATCTCTTTCAGTAGTTTTCATTCCCATCTTTGCATCAGTAGGACTAGCTGGTAGAATTAGGGTTTGCTAGGGTTTGCGCTTTCTTGTTGGCTTTCAGTTCCTTTCTGCAAGTAGATTAGCTTCCTTTGAGTTAGCTTTCGTCCATCAGTTAAAAAGCTTCTTCTAAGAGCTCATAGAAGTTGGCTTGAGCCCCTAGCGGAATTGTGCCAGCTGACCAAGTGACAGCTGCGGCAAGAGCTAGTACTTGTGCATACATCACCGTCGCTTCCAAGTTTGTTACGAACTACCGGGTTGATAAAATTAAAGAAGGAAGCTCCAGGAGTTGTAGCATTGTTGCTACAATACTGGAGCCCACCAGGTGTAGGTTAGGGTTTAGATTTAGGTCAAGTCAACATGTTAGGTGTATTTTCTCATCACTTGATTTTTTGATAATAGCCACACACACTTCTTCGTCACAAAGCGGCATTGTAAACATCATATGACGACAAACCCTTGTTGACAACCAAATCCTGACGGAACTGATGACAAACCCATGTCGAAAACCAAGTACAAAACTGTATCCTCTGAATACCATGAAAAACATATCAAAAATTGACATCACCGAAAAACCATAACATCACTGTTGAAGATGAAGATACCGGACACTGAATGTTGATGACGAATACTAGTGAAGATGATAAAGTTCAAGATCTCATCAACCAATGATCATTTGACGATCACTTTGATGTTGAACCACTGAAGACTTCGCTCATGCTGGACTAACAAGATCCTCCTAGATTAATCCTCTCCACTATAAAGCTTTTGGACCACAAAAGTTTGACTTAAACAGATAGTAAATGAGGGTAGAGCTCCCTCACTCTCCACCTTGTCCGGAAGATGTACCAATACATTCGATCAATCACCTGAAAGCGATGACCCTGATGATGCTAATCATGGCCTCCTCTGAATTTTTGATTGTTCCGTCCATCTGCAGTATGTACAACTTGCAAAGATGGCCAAACAACCTGTTATGAATATGGCAATTGACTTCTTTCCATGAAGTACCATGAATTAGTGATTCATAAACATCTTTGAAAATAGTCTCTGTAGAATATTGTTCAATACTATTGACATGTACAGACAATATATTTTGCGGAATAACAGAAACATTCAAATAGATTCTGAACATCATACCATCTACTTGATTTGATATACTTTCCTGATTCCTGATTACTAAGTGAACTTGCTACAATAAACCCATCAAACTGTAATATGATAACTACTGCAACTTAGTTTGACTTTAAAAGTATTGAAATGTTGGATGATTTATTTGAATCACTGTTTCTTCATTCATTAAATGATGTTTCCATTGATTAGCACTTTCCCCTGATGCATAAGTTTCCTTTATATGAATTGGATACTTTGACACTGCTTTATAAAAGTCTTTGATATGAAAACATATGGGCTTCCTCTCCACTTGAAAAGATGCTTCCAAACTATTTGAAACATGAAATGGTGACACAATACAAGAGAAATTTAACACTGACTTTCCCCAACACTGACCTGCATCCTTGTAACTGATAACTTCCAAACTTGGACTTAATTGATTCATTCTGACATTAGGAAGAGGAGCTTTAGGCATCAACTGTAACTCATGTTGTATTCCCTGCTTATGAGTAAGATGTTTGGTTTCTTTAAATAGAACTAAAAATCTTTCTACCTCTTTGATCAAACTATCTTTAAACTGGGATTCATAACTTGAAAAAGCATCATGTCAATTCTTACGTTGTTCCTTTACACACATGATTACAAATCTCTTATTTGAACTTATTAATAGCTTCATCTGATTAGCAACAACTAACTTTAAGTGACTTTTACTTTGATGTGCCATGATAATAAATTCAACCCCATCTTTCTTAAGGTGATATTTATGCTCTCTCCTATAAAATACTACATCACGATCATAAAGATAAGGACTTCCTAAGACAACTCCACATATGTCTACTGGAACCACATCTAATTCCACTTCATCAATGTAATTAGCTATAATGGCAAATTTTAACTGACACTTCTTTGTGACATTTATCTAAGTTTATTTATTCAACCAACCTAATGGGTATGGTCTTGGATGATTCTGTGTCTCCAAACCCAAGTTCTTAACTAAATATCCAAATATTAAATTTGCTTGTGATCCAATGCCAAACACTGTATCTATATTTGTGTGCTTAAAAGTTATCCTTATGTTCAATAATTCAACTCTTTTATCCTCATTTGAAGGATTTATGTTTCATGAAGATGCAATAGTATTCGAACTTGAACCAGTGTCAGAAGTTTTACCTGTTGAAACTATGGTAGTTATCCTCCTTTCATCACCTAAATCGGAACCTAGATCTTGCTGGATTGCTACAATTGCTTTCTTTTCATCCTTCTATTTAAGGAAATTTTTTGGCTTAAGTTTGGGATGAAGTTTCCAACACCTAGATTCATCATGACCGATTCTATGGAAATGATAACAAGTAGGTCTTTCCTTCTGAGCTGTCACTGATTTATTTCTCTTTGAATTGTTCTTCCCCTCACTATCATTGGAATCCTTGATTTCCAACTCTTTGGATGATTTCGGTGAAAATGTGAATGGTCTGCCACCTGATTCAATACGTATGGCTTGAACACACACTTCATCAAAATCAACAGCATTAAACATCAATAATGTATGTTGCAAATATGAATGTAAACTGTCGATGTATTTTAATAAAGTTTCACGCGTATCCAATGAAATACCAAGCACCAATGCTTTCTTTCTGAACTCCTCAATAAACTCCTGAACACTCTACCCTTATCCTTACCTCAAGTGCTGCCAATCAATAACAACTTGCTACATGTATCCTAAAGGATAGAATTGTTTCCTAAGAGATTTTAAAAACTTATACCATGAAGAGATGACTTTACCTTTCCACTTTACATCTATCTGAGTTTTACTTTCCCACTAGATTAAAGTTGTGCCCCCCATTCTAAGTGTAGCTAACTGAATTTTCAATTTTATCGTCAGAAATGTTATGAATATGAAAATACACTTCTAACTGCTTAATTTGGTTATCTAACTTTTCAGGATTCATTTCACCATCATAAATAGGTAACTTAAATTTTACATCAAGTTTCAAAAGAGATGTTTTCTTAGGTTTCTTTTCTATTTCATATTCTGCACTGGAAGAAGAAGAAGAAGATGAAGATGATGATGGAGATGACAGAGGTGAAGGAGGTTTATCAACCTTGCCTTTGCCTTTGTCCTTCTTTGATCTCTTTGAAGAAGAAGCTGCATCTCTCGCTTACTTATGTCCGTATAGTTATCCCAACATCTATTGCATACTCAAGAATGCTTGTTGAAACTGTTCCTCACTCATTTTAGTTTCTGGAGTTTCAGCTGTATTAGATCCTGTCATGGTTGATTTATGAGCGACTCTTCGCTTTCCAATCTCTAGATCAATCTCCTTGAGGATTCCTTCTCCATGTTGTGACTTAAACCTGGTTAACATTCACTGCCAAAATTCTACAAACGCAACCTGCTCTGATACCAAATTATATGATATGAAATGATCATATGTTAAATTGAAATAGAATTGATTAATGCCATTAGTGAACTGAATGTTAACTTAAAGTGCTTTAACTGTGAGAATCAATTGAAAAGGAAAGACAGTACGATAGATGAGAAACATAAGAAAGATGAAAACAAAAGTAATAAGTAGAAAAAAGACAGCGATTCCAGACAATAATATTGATTATGGAGTTCGTCCCTGGTCGACTACGTCTTTGAGTCCGCTTTCAAGATGGTCATCTGTTTTATTAGGATTTAATCCAAGGAGGTCGATTACACAGAAAATTGACCAGACTGATTGTGCACGCAGGAACTTCTGGTCACTATCACAAGAAATCTCTCTAAATTAGCTTTCCAGTGCCTATCACAGTTCCCAATTCTGACTCCCAATGCTCTTGTTACACTGAAAAAAAGCAACCCATATCCTCCATAATCTGCACACAAAAACTGAAAACCACTCTCCTTCTTCAAAGCACCTATTTGGATTTATAACCCTCCAGATACACTCTAACTCCTTCATGCTAAGTTTACGAGTGAATAGACTAAATTTATGGTTGATATCCTTCAGTCTTGTCGTTGAATGACACCTAGGGATAATATTCCATGGTGGTTGCAATAATAAACTGCATAAAACAAATAAAAACCCCAAAATAAACTTTAGGTTAGTCATAATCCACTGGCGGTCAGCTGACTGCGCGGAGTTGGTTGACTGCCCATGTGAATAGGCTGCGGTCTAGCCACAAAAGGCCACAGTGGCCTTTAGCCCCGGTAGTTCCAGATACCAACGTGGTTGTCTAACTCTGCATGTGACAACTGCTCTGCAGTTAGCCTAACCGCCTCCCCACTTCACGGTCCTGACGAGGTTTAGCCATTGTGGTTATCTGACTGCACGGCTAAGCTCTATTCACATGTCGAGTTTAACTGTAATCTCCACGCGGTCAAGCTGGTTGGTTTATAAACCCCGATGGCTTACCTACAACCTGTCACCGCTTTCCTATTCATGTGTGGATGTATACTCCGTTACGGTTTGCTAACCCTCTGCGGTTTGGACAGTTTTATGTATATTGTAATGTTTTTTAACATGGGTTTTTAATATAGTTTGAAATGCATTGTTATGTCATAGTCCGAGAGGGTTAGGACTTTAGGGTTAAGGCTTTAGGTTATGGTTTTAGGTGAAAGGTGTAGGTTAGGGTTTAGACTTAGGTCAAGTCAATGTGTTAGGTGTATTTTTTCATCACTTGATTTTTTGATAATACCCACACACACTTCTTCGTCACAAAGCGACATTGTAAACATCATATGACGACAAACCCTTGTTGACAACCAAATCCTGATGGAACTGAAAACAAACCCATGTCGACAACCAGGTACAAAACTGTATCCTCCGAATACCATGAAAACCATATCAACAATTGACATCACCGGAAAACCATAACATCACTATTGAAGCTGAAGATACCGGACACTGAATGCTAATGACAAATACTGGCAAAGATGATAAAGTTCAAGACCTCATCGACCAATGATTATTTGACGATCACTTCGATGTTGAACCATTGAAGACATCACTCATGCTGGACTAACAGATCCTCCTGGATCAGCATGTGAGGAGGAAGATGAAGGAAAATAATGGAAAATTGAAGAAAATAGGGGCCTCATTAATACAAAATGTTTTTAACAATTAGTTGGTACCTTTTGTTAGTTCAGTTTTGGAGCTCTTTCTCTATTCTCTCTCTCTCAAACTCTTGGATACTTAGGGTTTTCTTGGAGCACTTCAACATTGGATCAAGAAAGGGAAAGAAGGCAAAGAGGGAGAAAACATCAAGCAAGGAAGAGAAGGATTAAGAAGCTACAATGGGTTTACTTACAGGTATTGATTTTCACGTGTGATTTCCTTGCTAGATTTGGCATGCATGGTTATGCATGTGTTCTTGGTTCTCTTTCTCTCATGGGGATGGGTTTTTCTAAGTGTGATAGTGTTATTCAGCCTTTACTTGCCATTTCCCGATAGCTATGGTGAGATGCGGTTCTTGTGTAGCTGGATTACTGAAAGGATTTGAAGCTGAGTGAGGTGGATCTCTGAATGAAAGAACACATGGCCTAGTGACCCATGGACCGGACTGTGTGTTGCGGTAAATCTAGCTATTATGTGCCTCAGCTAGCGTAGGAATCCTCAAATGGTGAATTGTGGGATATACTGTAAAGCTTAGAGGTGGTTTCCCTTGATTATGCCTAGGAATCCTTACCGGTGAATGGCGAGATATATGGTAAAGCCTAGAGGGTGGTGTCTCGATTATGGCCTAGTGTTCCCTCGATCAGAATGTGGTTTGGGGTAATGCCTAGAGATTAGGAGACAAGAAAATTCCTCACAGTGTAGGTGGATAAATCCGATGGCATCCATGCTTTTCTATGGCCTAGTGATCCGATGAGGATTGTGGTAAAGACTAATTCTATTGATGAGGGTGAGGTGCTTTAACCTTGTGAAGCCTTGGTTGGTTCTTTTGGGTTGAGTCCCACATTCATTCTCTGAATATGTCATGGGGGTGATTGGCTGAAGAGAGACTTAGCTCAGCGACCCTATGGTCGAATGAAACGTGGTAGTCCCATACTGGGTTGGATTTTGCATTCATTAATAAGAGTTTCTTTCCTTGGTATTTTATGAGAAAATGTACTAGATTAAATGTGGCATTTATGGTTGATGTATCCTTGATATTTCTGTTGCTTATATGTTGGTTATGAGAATCTTTTTATGATACTAATGATGTATGGCTCTCATCATGTTTTGATTTTTAAATGAATGTAAAATGAATATATGACCTAATAGATGATAATGTAGTTGATGTGGTAAGGCATCAATGCTTCTTAGCGATTCTTAGATAAGTATGAGACCCTTATGCACTCATATATGTTATTATGACCTGTAGAATACATATTTGTGACATGTTTGATGAGAGGCCTATCATTGCTAGTAGGGGTCCAGTCAAGTCTTTGTTCAAGAATTTGCATTAGCATCAATTTCTCTACGTTTCTTTTCATTTTTGTGAATTCGATGAAGTTCTAGGTAGTGACTGGGTCCTAGCCCTAATTTAGCCTTAAATATTTTGTCGTTGGAATAGCACTAGCAGAAAAAGGCAAAATTCACACTCAGGTAGACTCATGGGAGAGATAGGGACCCTCAGTCGCTTGGAGGGCTTGGCAAGGGAGCGACTGGGGATCTACATGCTTGAACTGTTGAGTTTCCTTAGGAATTGGTCACTTGGAAAGTTGGGGTAGCACCTGAAGGTTTTGTAAGATGTGTGGAGGGTTAGTTTGGTTGTGTTTTATTAGTTCCACTTCCTTGAGGTGACCTAGGAGGTAGAATGAGATCATAGTAGCTTCTCATCACATGTTTACCTTGGTTGACCGGTTACTTAGGTAGATGTGGGAGGATGGTGTTACATAGTGGTATCAGAGCATGGTTTACCCCTTGGACTAGATGGCCGGTGTGTTGGTCATGCATTCATGTCAGTTGCATATGTGTTCTCATGTTTGTGGTCTATGTACTGGCTGTGTATGCATGGTGTTGGTTATGGTTGCAGTGGTGTTTCCATGTGAAAAGTTAATGGTGTTGTTGTTGGATGTGTTTATCATGAGTTTATGTCAATTATGCACTAGATATGCATGTCAATGTTTGTATGTATCATGTATACATGCATGTCATCCATATGTTGATTATACATACATTGATATGGGTATAGTTTTCATGCATGAGGTCATGATGTGTGGTTGATGTGGTCATGCATTGATGACTGGACTATGGTTAGGACGACATCTATATGATGTTATGATTATGTTATACATGTATTGTGCTAATCTGGTCGGTCTTGGAGATGAAATATCCTCCCTGAGTTATAATAAGGTATGTTGGTTTGTTTATGAATTGGTTTAGCTGACATAGTATGTCTTGGAGGAAGAGATCAAGATGACTATCAAGATAGTAGACTACAAATATTCTCCCTATGAATTAGATGAGCAACGTGGTGTTGGGCACTCTTTCGACTCGTTAGATACATTGAAGAGTTTGAAGGAAGAAATAAGGAGTTGTAAAGAAGATAATTAAAAAATCATACAGGAATAGGAGAAACAAGTAGAAGTCAATGCAGTAATCCTTTAGATTTTTTCAGACTTGTAGAGACAAGGACCGCTCTGGATCAGCTATAGATAGGAGAATGGAACTAATAGGGCATATGGCAGTAGGTATCATGGTGGTCAAAGGTCAAATAGAGATGACACAATCAGATATGGTATATTCTTGGATACTCTAGATAGGAGAGGTGATGGACACAAATACTCTTCTAGTTTTGGTTTGACAGGTATCATGATCATCATTGTTATCACCCTTACAGGACTAATGATAGGGGATACTTTCTAGATGAGTTTAAGAAAGAGAATCCACCTAATTTTGATGGAGAGTTGAAAAAGATGGAGGATTCAGAGGCTTGGTTACTTGGCATGAATAAGTTATTTCAATTGCATGAGTATACGGAGAATATGAAGGCCATAATTGCTATCTTCAACCTCAAATGGAAAGCAGATATTTGGTGGGAAGATGTAAAATGGGTCAGAGACATTAGGAAAGAGGATTCAAGTTGGCATGAATTAAAGAGAATCTTCAAAAAGAAGTAGTTGTCAGAAAGGTACTATGATATAAAAGCTAAGGAATTCTATGAGCTCAAAATGGGATCGATGACAGATGAGGAGTACACAACCAATTTCTTGGAGCTATTGAGGTATGTACCATATCTTAAAGATGAAAAGGCTAAAGTTTAGATATTTTTCAATGTATTTCCATTAGCATTTAGAGATTAGATTGAGTATAATGAGCTCAGTCAGTTGAGGAAGTTATTGGCAAACTAAAGAATTGCTATGAACAGTCAAAGCGTAAGGAAAAATCTAAGAAAGGATGGAAAGAGAAAGATAAAATTAAAGGTAAATGGTGGCCAAAAGGAAAAAGGTCTAAAAATGCAGAAGAGAAAGAGAATGTTGCAATGCATAAGAAGTTCAATGCAACTAGAGATGGACATGGGACACAACAACAGAATATAGGTGATGGTACAAGACAGTTGGAGTGTTGGACATGTAGTAAGGAGCATCTTAAGAGGGATTTCCTAGAATTAGGGTGGTAGGCCTCAGATCTATAATGCACAGGAGGTGCAGATTGTTGCAGATGTTGGGCAGAGCATTCTTCGTATCTATGCAACACTGGATAATAGGTCGGAAGATTGTCATGCATCTATCATTGAGATGTATCGGAAGCTTTGTGATCTAGTTATTTCTATTTTGATTGACCCTAGATCTAATTATAGTTATTTTAACCCTGACTTGGTGGATAAGTGTGGTTTGAATAAATAAGTGCATGTAGAATATTGGTTAGTACAACTGGCTATAGGTAGTAAGAAGAGAGTTCATCATTGGGTAAGATCTCGTGCATTTGAGTTGAATGGTATGTCTACATCAGCACATTTGAATGTATTTCCACTTGGATCACACATTATGTTGTTGGGTATGGATTGGATGTATCTGCATAGGACCAAGGTGGATTGTTATGACAAAGACATTGAATGCTTGGATGGAAATGGAGAGAAAATAATCTTATGGGGTAAGAAGAAGGTAACATTAGTTAGGATGCAGACAATTATGCAAGAATAGTGAAGTTTCCGAAATGGGTATGTATTATTTGCAGTACATATCTCTAGTGACAAAGGAAAGGAGGATGAGGATGCAGAGGTATTGATAAAGTACTCAATTTTAAAATAGTTTCAAGATATGTTTCCATCAAAGATTTCAAAGTTTCCGCCTCAAAAGGAAGTGGAATTTTCTATTGAGTTGGTACCATGGGCAACACCAGTGTCAAAGGAACCGTATAGGATGAACACTCCAGAGATAGTAGAGTTGAAGTTGCAATTGAAGGAAATTCTTGACAAGGGATACATTAGGCCAAGTGTATCACCATGGGGCACACTGCTCTTTTTTGTGAAGAAGAAAGTTTGTACTGTTAGGTTATGCATTGATTACATACAGTTGAACAAGGTGACTATTAAGAATAAGTACCTGTTGCCGAGGATTGATGACTTATTTGATCAGTTAAAGGGAGAAACAATGTTCTCAAAGATTTATTTGAGATCTGGATATCATTAGGTATGCATAAAGGAAAAGGGCATTTACAATACAACTTTCCGGACTAGGTATGGACATTATGAGTTTGTTGTAGTTCCATTTGGTTTGACTAATGCTCTAGCTACCTTTATGTGCTTGATGAATAGTGTGTTGTGTCCCTATCTAGAAAATTTTGTTATTCTATTAATTGATGACATCTTGATATATTCTAATAATGAGGAAAATCATGCCGAGCATTTAGCAGCATTGTTGAGATTGTTTAGAGAGCATCAGTGTTATGCTAAGCTCAGTAAATGTAGTTTATTTCAGACAGAGTTACATTACTTGGGGCATGTGGTCTCCAAGGAAGGCATAGTAATAAATCCAGAGAAGACAAGAGCTATCATGGAGTGGGCAGCTCCTAGGAATGTGGATGAGGTAAGATCATTCATGGGGCTAGCAAGCTATTATAGGAGGCTCATCGGGAACTTATCTCGAATTGCATATCCTATTACATCATTATAGAGGAAAGATAAGAAATTTAAATGGATAGAGTAATGTGAAACAAGTTATGAGAAGTTAAAGCAGTTGTTGACAAATCCTCTAGTGTTCAAGATTGCAGACTCGGACAAAGAATTTGTAGTGTGTATAGATGCTTGCAAGAGAGGACTTGGTGGAGTCCTTATGTAGGAGGGATAGGTGGTATGTTACGAGCCGCAGAAATGGAATGATAACAAGAAGAAAGATATGACACATGATTATGAGTTGTCAACGATTATTCATGCATTGAAGATGTGGAAGCACTATCTTCTTGGCAGGAGGTTTGTACTGATGTGTGATCACAGTGGGTTAAGTTATTTGTTTGACCAGCCGAATCTGAATGCTAGGAAAACTAGATGGTTGGTCATGATCAATGAGTTTGACTTTGAGATCAAGTACACAAGGGTAAAGAGAACAAGGTTGTAGATGTTGTTAGAAGGCGGATATAGGTGAATCATATAGAAACTATGAGCTCTTATGGGATAGAATTGTAGGATCAGATTTTATAGGCAGGTCAGGAGGATGGAAGGTATAGAGAGATTAGGCATAGGTTATATGATCCAGGTGGATGTTGGTGGCCACCCACCTATCCCATTTGGACCCCCACAACTGTCTCTTTCAGTTTTTCAGTTTCGTAAATTGTAGCACAGTTTACTATTTTTAGCAGTTTTTCGGGTCCTGGACTTTCGGAGCCGTTTTGAGGCCCTAAACGACGTTTTTTGGGAAATCTGGGAGCAAGATGGGTTCGTGGACCGATGTTTGTCTACCCAAAGTTGTAGTGCTCAGATAGATCTTTCTAACGAGCTATTGTACGCGTCAAACAGAGATCGTATGCCAAAGTTACGACCATGGGAAATTGATGTACCAGTTTGCCCAAATGGGGCCAACAATTTGGCGTTTCATCTTCTAGGGTTAGGTTTTGGGATGTTAAGGGTTTTCCATTGTTTCTCAAGAATAAATAGGCCTTCGAGCCTCATTGTAACAAAATTGAGAGGCATGTAGCTGCCACATCTCTTCTCAGAGATAAGCTACCATCGCCCTAGCTGGTTTTTTCCCATTTCTGTTTGTAAGCATATTTCAGTATTTTATATCTGTATTTATGGTTATCTCTGTAATTTGTTGCATTCTTGAATTCTTGTTTAAATCTGGATTAGTGGTATCAAAGCAGTCTTCTTTTTCTTTGTTTTTCTTTGCATGTCCCCAACGAGGTCAGGATATAAGCAGTTAGGGCTTGAACTGGTCAAACCTTTGCAATACCAACCTCGCAAATCCCAATGACCTCCCATGGCGGATGAAAAGAAATATGAGGGGGCAGGAGATCCTATCAAAATATTTCTCGAAGAAGCCCTCGAGCAGCAAAGGAACATGATGATGGATAGATTTGCACAAATCCTTCAGCGGCTACCCAGAGGCGACACATCGGCTTCCAATAGCTACTCTGGAAATGCCACACTATTTAAGGTACAAGTTAATTTTGAAATCCCCATATTCGAGGGTTAGATAAATGAAGATGCCGTAGATAATTGGTTAAATTTGCTAGAGGGCTATTTTTCTATTCATGAATTTTCAATTCGGGAAAAGATTATTTTTGCTCTTCTCAAAGCAACCCCCCATCTCAAGGATTGGTGGGAAACCTACTGCGAGCAGAAGGATGAAAATACTGGCTCACTATTTTCAGCCGCACCCACTTGAGGTTCATTCCGAGATGCCGTCAAGGAGCAGTACTACCCTGTCAAAAGCTATGAGGACAAATACATCAAATGGACCTCACTGCGACAATGATGAGACCAAGGTGTGCCAGAGTTCACAAAAATTTTTCATACCATTCGCACATAGTTGGGTATCAAAGATTTTGAGCTGCATCTGGTACTCAAATACCGTGGCTGCCTACACAGATACATCCAGGAAGAAATGGAGTTCCTGAACATCTCCTCTTTCAGCACGATGTACCAATACGCTGTTAAAATTGAGCAAAAGTTCAAATAGAAGAAGTGAGACTTTAGATCTAAAAATCCGAAGACCAAAGGACAAAGCCAAGGGGAGGTGACCCAAGACAGCCACAAGAAAAGAACAATACCATGAAGTCAAAGAAGGACACAGGAAAGTGGTGTGAGTTCCACAGGAGTCCCACTCATAACACAAGTGAGTGTCAGACCAATCAGTCACTGGTGGCCGAGTTGAAGGCTTTAGAATCAGATGCATGTTCCGACCCTGAGTCAGAACCCATCAAGGGGAATGGCAAAGGGAAGTAGATCATTGATGCGGAGCCCAGCATCACTTTTGCCATCGCCAATATCTAAAAGAATGAGCCTGAAGATCCAGAGGAGGGGAAACATCTTTTCCACTCATAGATGTGGGTGAAGGGTTTGCCACTGCAATTCATTGTCGACAGTGGCAGTCAAAAGAACCTCATTTCAGCAGAGGTTGTGAAGCGGTTGGGCCTGCCGACTACACCACACCCGTAGCCGTAAAGTATCGGGTGGCTTCATGAAGGACGAGATCTCAAAGTTCGCCAGTAGTGCCACCTTCCCTATAGCATTAAGCCCTTCACAGACAAGGTATTGTGTGATGTTACACCTCTGGATGTTTGTGATGTACTATTAGGCCAACCATACTTGTGGAGGTGACATGATGTGTATGAGTCAAGGCCTCGCGCTATCATTATTACTTTGGGTAATTCATTATCCAGGATACCAGAGGTAGCCCCACCTAATACCACCTCTTTGATCACTGCTAAGAAAGGTAGCAAGCTCATCTCCCAGACTAGGAAATTCATTTTCTGTCTGGTTCGCTCCCAAAGCAAGGGGAAGATCATAGCCACATCCATGACCCCTGCAAAGGTTTCCTCCACGTAGCAGCAACAACAGAAGGATACTGTCATGACAGAACACAGGAACAAGTTCTCTTCACCCATAAGGGTACCACACAAGCTTCAGGTGGGCAACAAAGTTTGGTTGCATCTGCAGAAAGAACACCTTACAAGAGCCCATCAAAAGCTTCGACCATGCCGACATGGTCCTTACACCATTACCAAGGCTATGGGAAATAATGCTTTGGAGCACAACATTCCTCCATTCCTTCGATTGCACTGAGTGTTCAATGTGGACCATTGCCGATCATGCTTCCCACCATTACAAGACACATCAGAGATTACAGAATATCTCACCAGAGACCCAACTCAGCAGAAGCTTCCTCATCTCAGGGAGAAACTCAACGCAATGGGGACCATTGCTTCCTAAGGGGGGAGGAATGATCCAGGTGGATGTTGGTGGCCACCCACCTATCCCATTTGGACCCCCACAACTGTGTCTATCATTCTTTTAGTTTCGTAAATTATAGCATAGTTTACTATTTTTAGCAGTTTTTCGGGTCCTGAACTTCTGGCACCGTTTTGAGGCCCTAAACGATGTTTTTTGGGAAATATGGGAGCAACATGGGTTCGTGGATTGATGTTTGTCTTCCCAAAGTTGTAGTGCTCAGACAGGTCTTTCTAATGAGCTATTGTACGTGTCAAACGAAGATCGTATGCCAAAGTTACGACCTAGGGAAATTGATGTACCAATTTACCCAAACGGGGCCCACAATTTGGCGTTTCACCTTCTAGGGTTAGGTTTTTGGATGTTAAGGGTTTCCCATTGTTTCTCAACAATAAATAGGCATTCGAGCCTCATTTTAACACAGCTGAGAGGCATGTAGCCACCACATCTCTTCTCAGAGATAAGCCACCGTCGCCCTAGCTGGTTTCTTTCCATTTCTGTTTGTAAGCATATTTCAGTATTTTACAGTAATGAAATGAAGTATTATTTCCGCTGCATATCTATATTTATGGTTATCTCTATAATTTGTTGTGTTCCTATTTAAGTCCAGATCATTATAACATAGCACAAATACATGTACAGGTAGTGGTACAGGTGCACAAGATGTGGACTATAATCTCTCAAAAGATGGCTTGATTAGATTTAGGGATAGGATATATGTGCCAGAAAGTAGTGAGATCAAGAACATTATCTTAAGATAATTTCATTCTAATTTGTTTTCAAGTCAACCAGGCTACCAAAAGACATTGACAACAATAAATAAGTTTTATTATTGGTCGAATCTGAAGAAGGACGTGGCCGAATTGTGGCTAGATGTTTGGACTGTCAACAGGTAAAGGCAGAGTGTAGGCACCCAGGTGGACTACTATAGCCAAAGGTCATTTCCATGGATTTCATTACAAGTTTTCCAAGTACATCGAGACAACATAATTCCATCATCGTTATGGTGGACAATTTGACTAAGGTAGCACACTTCATTCCAATGAAGACTACGTATTTAGCTAGTGATGTAAAACAGGAATTCATCAGAGATGTGGTCATATTGCATGGTGGTTTGAAGAATATTTTGTCAAACAGGGATGCAAAGTTCACTTCCAAGTTGTGTAAGGACTTGTTTTTAAGTTTAGGTACATAGTTTTCCTTCAGTACAACTTATCATCTGCAGACATATGGACAGACAAAGAGGGTCATCAGGATATTGGAGGACATGTTGAGGATGTATGTGATGCATCAGCAGAGGAGATGGGAGGAGTACTTCCATTGTTTGAGTTTTCTTACAACAATGGTTACTAGAAGTCACTGAGGATGAGTCCATTTGAGGCATTCTATGGGCGAAGTTGTAATACTCCAATCAGTTGGAGTGACCCGGTGAACAATGTATTGATAAGGCCAGACATGTTAGAAGAAATGGAATAGGAAACAAAGGTAATCAATAATAATATAAAGGTAGCACATGACAAACAAAAATATATGCAAATCAGATCAAATTGTTTAAGGAGTTACAGGTTGGGGAACATGTGTACTTGCACATCAAGCCAAAGAAGAGCTCCTTACGGATTGGATCATGCGCCAAGATGATACCTCGGTTTTGTGGACCTAAAGGACTATACCAGTAGCCTATCGATTTGCACTGCCTCCGAAAATGAAATTCCATGATGTTTTCCATGTGTCATTGCTTAAGAAGTATGTTAAATATGCTAATCATGTGATTGACTGGTTTGAATTGTAGGTGGAGCCAGATGGACAATTCCAGCCAAAACTTCAGTGTATATTGTAGAGAATGGTTCTCATGCTCCATAATCGATCAATCGAGAAGGTTAAAGTGTAGTGGAAGCACTTTCGGCCTAATGAAGCTACATGGGATATGGAAGATAAGATGTGGGATAGGTATCCTTATTTATTCACTGGTTGGGTGAATGTCCTTGATATATGTTTTGGGTATATGTGTTGATGATGTTTTGGTAGATGTACATATGTATATGGATGTAAATATCACCACGAGTTGTGTTATAAAGCTCCAATAAGCGGTATGGGTGTCATGTCACTATGGTTATCATGTAGTTATGTTGTCACGTTAGTTTGCTTCTCACCACGTTGATTATTGTAAATATTGGATTAAGCTAAGTTACAAATCTCCATAGGCAATATGTTTTTGTTTCAGTAGTCTTTTTGATTGTAGGTTTCATTCAACACTAAGGACAATTCCCCCCCAAGGATGAGGGTTCTATAACAACCCTAGTGAAAATTCCTTGTAATAAAAGTTAATAAAGGAAAAATAATAACCATGGTTATGGGACACTTATTCCAAGATGAATGTTGGGTAAGACATCCTATCGTGGATGTTCATTTTGGTTATTATGGTTAAGGAAATTCATAAAGGCAATGGCAAAGGCTTTGGAAAGGAAAAATGGAATTTCTGACAATTTATTTAGGAAAATAATGGAAAATAGGAGAAAAGGAAGGTGAAGAGTTACAGGTTGCATGTGAGAAGGAAAATAAGGAAAGTAATGGAAAATTGAAGAAAATAGGGACCTCATTAATAAAAAATATTCTAAGGATCAGTTGGTACCTTCTGTTAGTTCAATTTTGAAGCTCTTTCTCTATTCTCTCTCTCTCTCACTCTTGGATACTTAAAGTTTTCTTGGGGCATTCCAACATTAGATCAAGAAAGGAAAAGAGGAAGCAAAGATCAAGAGAGGAAGAGCAGGATCAAGCAGCTACAATGGGTTTACTTTCAGGTATCGATTTTCATGTGTGGTTTCCTTGCTATATTTGGCATGCATCATTATGCATGTTTGTTCTTGGTTCTCTTTCTATCATGGGCATGGGTTTTTCTAGATGTGACAGTGTTCTTCAACCTTGCCTTTCTATTTGCAGATAGCCATGGTGAGATGGGGTTCTCATGTTTTGGTTGATATGGATTGTCAGATGGATTCAATGCTAAGTGAAGTGGATCTCTAAATGAAAGAACACATGGCTTAGTGATCCCTAAACCAGACTATGGATTGCAGTAAATCCACTGGCCCAGTGACCCCTAAACGAGATTGTGGGTTACAGTAAAGCTAGGTATTGTGTGCCTAGGAATCCTCAATCGGTGAATGGTGGGATATATGGTAAATCCTGAATTTGGTTGCCCTTGATAAGGCCTAAGAATCCTTTTCAGTGACTGATGGGATATACGGTAAAGCCTAGAGGGTGGTGTCTTGATTATGGCCATTGATCCTTGGTCAAACTGTGTATTGTGGTAAAGCCTAGAGACTAGGAGACAGGAAAATTCCTCATGGTGTAGGTACAAAAATCTGGTGGCATCCATGCTTATTTATAGCCTAGTGATTTAATTAGGATTGCAATAAAGCATGATTATATTGATGAGGGTGAGGTGGTTTAACCTGCAGAACCCTTTGTTGGTTCTTTTGGTTTGAGTCCCACATTCATGCTTGGAATATGACACAAGGGTGATTGGATAAAGAGATACTTGGCTCAACCAATCTATGGTTGGGTGGAACGTGGTAGTCCCATACTGGGTTGGCTTTTGCATTCATTAATAAGAGTTTCTTTCCATGTTATTTTGTGAGAAAATGTTTTGTATTATATGTGGCATTTATGGATGATGTATCCCTGATATTTCTATTGGTTATATGTTGGTTATGAGCATGTTTTATGGTAGTGATGCCGTATGCCTCTCATCATGTTTTGATTTGTAAATGAATGTACAATGAATATATGACCTAATAGATGATAATGTAGATAATGTGATAAGGCATCAATGCTTCTTAGCAATTATTAGATAAGTATGAGACCCTTATGCTCATATATGTTATTATGACCTATAGAATACATATTTGTGACATGTTTGATGAAATGCCTATCATGGCTATGAGGGGTTTGTTCTAGTCTTTGTTTAATAAGTTGCATTGGCATCATTGTCTCTATGTTTTTTTCATTTCTTTGAATTCCATGAATTTCTGGGTAGTGAATGGGTCCTAGCCCTGGAATTTAGCCTTAAATTGTGCAATTCCTCACATAGAAGTAGCTGAAAAAGACTACAATCATACTTAGGGAGACTCATGGGAGTGAATGGGACCCTCAGTAGCTAGAGGGCTTGGAAAGGGCGCGATTGGGGCTCTAGTTCCTTGAACTATTGAGTTTCCTTAGGGGTTGGTCACCTGGAAAGGTGGACTAGCTCCTGGAGGTTATGTAGGATGGGTGGATGGTAAGTTTGGTTGTGCTTTGTTAGTTACACTTCCTTAAGGTGACCTAGGAGGTTGAATTAGATTTTAGTATCTTATTGTCACATGTTTAAATCGATTGGCCAATTACTTGGACAGATGTGGGAGGATGGTGTTACATTTTACTTATGCTACAGATGTGGAAAAATGGGTCACATATCTTTTGATTTTCCACAGACCTACGTGCTGATGTAGGAAAGTTTTTTGTGGTAATGGCGGGGGCCCCATTGGTTGGTCTCAGTGTGAGGTTTGTGAGGTGGATGGAATGAAACAACTGGTCTACTGTAATATGGGTGGATGGTAGGCCCAGTATAGCATGCGGTGGTGCATGTAGTTCAATCCATTTATGATGAAGGATGGCGTCCCGGGAGTAGGGGAGGTAAGAAAGGTGCAAACAAGAGAAGTATGAGGTTGATTTTTGATACATGTGAAAAAAATGGCTCCCGGCGTTGGGGAAATAAACATGGATACCAATAGTGTGAAGGGGACTATGAACTGGGATGATCCATGTAGGTGGGACACTATCAACTGATGTGGTTGTTTACCATGTGCTGGTGGAAGGTGCTGATAGGTATGGTCGAGATGGTGAACCCTACGGTTTATTTTAGAGAAATGATAGCAGGATATGCAAAGCTTTGGAGGAAGCCTATCACGCTCAGTGGAGAATGATACCTTAACTTTTGATTACCACCAAGGTAATGGGATTTTTGTGAACGTGTTGATATCCTGCAACTTTTAAAGCTAATACCTCAAGTGAAAACATCAATCTATAGAAATATGCAAAGTGGAAAGAACAATGTACCAAAAACACAAGAAGATGCACCTGATGGGTTCTTTGAATTAGTGAAGCTCACGTTAATTTTTCCTAACCAAGTAAATATCATGCCATGTGTCAGTGTGGTGCTCCATGATCGAAGGGTTGATACTAGGAATCTCAAAATATTTCCATGCAAAAATGTCCTTGTATTCATTTAATAAGGCTTTGTAGGAAGTAATTTCTTTGAGAGAACATGATGCCCCCAACGAGATTCCTTCAATTATGCCTAGTTTGGTGGAAATATCTACCTTAATGGTAGGTGAGATATTTGACATGTTCCCCTCATCAAATGCATTTGGTGCCAAGATCAGATTCTTAAACCAATCTACTTGTCATGGTGGAAGGAAATACTTTGATTCTATTGTGTAAATATCGTGACTGGGTGCATCAATTGGCATAAATATTTTTTCAGGTAAAAAGAATGAACAATGATTCATGGCATCCCATGGACATTTAGGTCTCTAAAATATCTTCTTTTGAGTGAAAAATATTATCTGATGTTGAAATAGGTTGCATGAGGCCATGAGGATGGAGTTCGGGGCTAGCTATTCTGGTGAACAAACAATAAAATGATTTAGTGGTTGAGGCTGTAGAACCCAACAAAGTTGACAATGTGCATATGGGATGGGTTTTTAGCAGTATTGACACCAAAAAATGTTGAGTAAACGATGCAAATCCAGGTTCCACGGAAGAGGAAATGAATTGTATATGATGTTGTGTGTCGTCAACATTAGGTGGTGGTATAATCTATGTAATGAAAGATTGATGATGAGTGGGAGTAAGTTCTCATGATAAGGTTGGCGTCTCAAGAGCCAATGCATATTCCTCAATGGGTGGTTGGTGTTCAAGGTTATGGTGAACTTGCAGATGCTAAATCCTAATTTCTCCAAATGTTCCTAAAAGGTGATATGTCTCAGAACTATGAGAGTCGTTGGTACAGTCATTACATGCATGACTAGTGCTAACATAATAAATGGTGTGGGTGTGAGCATTTCCTAGAGCGCAAGATGATGATGCATGGTCAGTGTCATGAGATGGGGAACTCCTGGGTGATGGCCACCTCTGTATCTTAGTATCAACATAATGTGTGCCCCTAACGTTAGTTTGTATCAATGCTGCTCTTATTGCTCGAAAACGTGGAAGGTACTAGAAACTCTATGTATGATGTGCTTGGGAGAAAATATAAAAATGATTGCATGAGCTTCTAGATTAATTTGAGCAATTAGTTCTAGGAATATGGACCAAAAAGAGAAATATGTCTCTAATTTTTCTCAATTCCCAACATTGATTGACCAAGTGGTCAGGTCTATCACATAGGGCACGTGTCTGGGGAGGTTTTGGCAATACTTCTTGAAGCTTTTTTTCCATTATTCTAGATACTAACCAAGGGTTGGTGGTAGCATAGTGATGGGTGCATGTAAGAAACATACGCGGTGATTTTTTCTCGAACACAAAAAACATGGTTTTGGATCCGTTATCCACCACTCGCATGGTAGGAAGTGATGGAGCCACAATATTGGCTTAAGCGAGTGCACTCAATGCATCTCAATATCAAGGGATTTTGGGGTAGTGATGAGTGTAATGCCCATACTCTATGCATATGGTGCATGCATGGTTGGTGCACAATGCCTTATTATGTTCCGGTGTGGCCTTCTCTCCGGCAGGTGGAGGTGGGGTCATTGGTGTTTTTGGGGCATGAAGAAGAGATTTTAACTCCTCTAACTCGAGGCACATGCTGTTAGGGTGTCCAAGTACTTCACACAAAGTACAAGGTGGAGGTAACATGTATGAGGAAGAGTTTTAAGCTTCCACCTTCTTTAATTTTTTCTTATCCCTCGTGCTAGCACTGACTAGTGTCGATGTAGGCATTACTCATTTTGGGGTGGTTTCATGAAGAGAAGCTACAAGAATGATGAACTTCGAGGTGATATCTGAGTTTTTTGACATGGCCTAAGGGGCCAAATACTAGACTAGTTTCATGAGAACCATATTCGACAACATGATTCTTGCCATGACTTGGTGCGAGACAAAACTAGGTGGAAGGTATAAGAAGGGTGTTTGGATGATAGCATATGGTAGGAATGCAAAATAATTAGGTGCAGTAGTAATGGTGTTTGGAACTGGTTCATGACTTTGGGGGGTGTTTGATGAACTCATCATGCACATCAGAGCTCCTGTGGCTACAGGGATGGCCTCTAGCAAAAGGGGGGTATCCAAGGTATATACTGAGGAGCGTCTATGGTTTAAATTGTCCATGTCTTAATTAAGTGAAGGTTACGATAAAATCATTGGAATATCTTATGAAAGGTAGCACGCCATCAGGGGTGGTAAATATATTCTTTTCATAGTATGTGATTTGGTCAACTGTAATAATTTTCCTATCACAAGGGAACATCATTATCCTAAATATAAAATATGCCATTGCAGTCATTGCATACAAGAAACTTTGTCCAAGAAGGATATTGTAATCCAAATGTTCATCCAGGACTTCTATGCCAATGAGCACAATTTACTGACGAGTTGCACTAGAACGTCTTGGAATAGGCCTACGAAAGCAGAAGGGTGCCTTTAATATCTAGTGATGTCATATGGTTTGAGTTTGGGAGATTCAAGTTTTTGCCAAACTGTTTTGGACATAATACATGTGGACACTCCCTCATCAACTATGCAATGGTGGATGTTTATGTTCTTGATTGTGACCAAAATTTGGAAGGAAACTATTGATGGAAGACGCGGGGAAATGTTATCTAAGTTGAAATCCATTAAATGAGAATGACGAGGGTTGATTGTTGCTAATGCAGAAAGTAAGGATTTTTGTTGGGTTGGGAAAGTTTGCAAGACTTCCAATGCTGACATAGCTTATGGAGATTGAGCTAAGTCATCGACTATTCTGTAATTGTGAGCAACCTTTGAGTTATCTCTCATTCATTGTGAAGGCCTTGTGACCATTTCTGGGATGAGTTCTATAGGATGTCAAGTGATTGTCAATGGTGTTCTAGGTGTTACAGCGATCACGGTGGATTGGTTGGTTTTTGGTGGAGTTTAGTAATCCTAGTTCCACATCTACAAAAGGATTCTTCTTGTGCCATGTAAATGTCGCAACTTAAGGTATTTTGGGAACTTCCTCTAGGAGGATTTTTATATTGTTGTTGAGATGGTTCCTATTGAGTATTTACCACTCCTTGATGGGGGAAAGGATTATGTATTTCTGCATTTTTTTGGTTTTGTCTCCCTTTCCCCCTAATATCTTCAATCCACTTCAACTCAAGGAGTTGGTGGAATTATGGGTATAGCGTATGTACTCCCCACAAATTACACAAGCATGATTAGTTCAAATATTGGGGTTATTATTTTTCCTTTGTGGCTTAGCATTGTCCTAACCATAGCTTGGATTTCATTTGGGGTTGCCCCCCATTGGTGCTCGCAGAAGTTGTTGCTGATTGTTGTCCCCTTGTCTAGGATCTGCCTATTGCTTATTCATTCCTTTCTTCTTAGCAGTGTTATTTGGGTTAGCCATGTTTAGTTTTTCAAACAATTACTATTGTTGAGGGAAATATTATTGCACAAAATTAACCCTTGCATTAGACTGTGCTGGTGGAATATTCTATTGAGGTGCTGGGAAAGGGAGGTAAGGATTTCCTTGTCCTTGGTTGCCATATTTGTTCTACATTCCTAAGGGGGTACATATTTCCTTATGTGGGAGGATATGGGCCACCCTACGTGGGAGGGTATTGGCCACCTTACGTGGGAGGGTATTGGTTGATCTGCATAGTAGGATTCTCCATAGGTGTAGGTTAACATGGATAATATACTATGTTTTGCAGTGGTTGTGCTGTAAGTGTGGTAATGTTGTCCCTACAACAAACACCCTCCAAATTTTTTCCTACACTTGAATTTTGGATCCTACTATGGATCTTACGATCGATCATTCCATAGTCATTTCTTAGCTAGTAATTATTTGTTAATATTTCGAGCTCCCTTCTTCGATTTCAAGTTTCGATGTCACCTGCATACACATACTTAGTCCATAATGAATTCATGAGCACATTCTTTCACACAAGCTTGAACATACCGAGCACAATCCATCAAGATAGTGTTTTTGTTATGCTCAACCCATGTTGATAGTTAGTGCACATGTTCATTGACATTCTCTAACTTTCAGCTATGTTGGTATTTTTGTTTTGGTGATTTTTTCAAACTATCACTTTTGTGCACCTTTTCTCTCACAAGTATCATTTTCATGTTTTCTACTATCGCTTTGCTTGATCTCACTCTAATTAGTGTCATTTTAATGTTATATTTGCTCTGACATGCGTCTCTTTCATTGTTGTTTGCATATTGCAAGTGGCATTCAGTCTTTTCTTTCCATATCGCATGTGTGATTTTTGGGCATGGGAAGTGTCGCTTATCACGTAAACCGAAGTTTTAGCTTGTTTCAAGGGGAAATATTTGTGATAATGAGTTTTTCCTATCATGTACACATGTTTTTCACTCATTTCCAAAGTTTTAAGCACTATCGCATAAGTGTCACCACTTTCGTCGCAAAGTATATCTTTTGTGTCACACTTGGTAAGAGTCGTTGCAAAGTTGTTGAATTGACAAAGGTATGTTGTTCATATGAGTTGAGTGTTCCTTTTCATGTCGTCAAATGATATAAGTGTGTGATAATGCTTAGTATCTCCCTTTTTCTCATCCTCATCTCATTTATCCAACACTTAGTCCAACTGGGAAAACTCCCTGACCGAGCCACTCAACCACATTCTTCCCAACCTTAATTGTGCACTATGTAGTCTCAGATCTCTAGCAACATCCTTTTCCCTAGGAACTACGTAATCTGTAGTCTCTTCCTTTCAGGATTGTGCACTACGCAATAATAGTGCTCAAATGTAGCCTATAACCTCCAAAATTGTGCAATTTTTCTCTCCTTCCCAGTTAGTACTACGCATTATGCAATCTCGAGGCTCAAGTGTTAGCCCTGAGCTCCTGAACTTCATAATTGCACAATCAATTAGCCTCCTTACCTCCGAGAACTGCATAGTGGGAAAACTCAGGGCTCAAGCCTCCAGCCTAAGTCCTTAAGTACCTCAACTGCATAGTCCCTCTACCCAAGCCTCCAATACTGCACATTGCGCAGTCTCAAGTATCAAGCCTCTTCATTCCTTAAGTCCCTTAACTGCGCAATGCCTTTGCCTATGTCCTTCCATAACTGTGCAGTGGGAATATTCAAGACTCAAACCCCATCCTTGAGCTCTTATGGCCCTCAAATACATAGTATCTTGAAACTAGACTTCCTAAACTGTGCATTGCATAGTCTCAAACCTTAGTCCCAGACCTTGGCATCTGGAACTGCAAGTCACTCAACTAGTTACCAGTTCTAACCCTAACATGAAATATGTTAGGTTAGGGGTATTTAGATAGATGTTGACTTGTCATGAATGGTTTTCATTTGCAGGTATTATATCTTATCATGACAAGATCATGATTCAGGAAAAGGAAAAGGGGACAATGTTAGAAGAAACATATGAAGCTAAAGGGATAAGATGATCATCAGGCGAGAAGATAAAGGAAAACTAGATTACAATAAAAGATCAAATATTAGGGCCACATGAAGGCCCCATCTGATTCACAACCCTTTGGAAGGTGGATATGAAGAAAAAATAATATCTCTTATGAAGATGAAGCATTGCAAATCTCTTATTGAGGACAAAGCAACATCAAAGAGTGGCTTTACATTTCCATGTCATCAGTCTCATGTCATGTCATGAGTCATCATGTGCCACATAATTTTTGGATTATGTAATTTCTATATTGAAAAATGTAATGTGAAGTGGAAGTCCAAGAGTCATCCATATAATATGAAAATTCATGTGGAAGTCGAAGTATCATAGAGAAGTCAAAAAATCATGAGGGTAGTCCAAGAGTCACATGGGATGTGAATTATCACCCGATTTGTTATATATACACCCTCATCATACATGTAATGGAATTTTTACCTTGGCTCCTCCTACCAGGCATTGGATAGGAAGATAGTTTTTTTGTAGGAGAAAGTGACTACTCTAATGCTCCACTATTGGGGCTAGTGGTGTTCACTGTGTTGATGTATCTTAGAAATTTTACTTAATTCATAATCTCTTTGAGCCGACACACTTTCATGCATATGTTGGGAATATTGTAAGACTATTCTTTCAATGTTTGCGATGTATGTTGTTTGACATCTGTACTAAGGAAATTTAACTATTTCAGTGGATTTGTTACTTATCTTATTGAAGATGTGTTTCATTTGCTTTAATAATCGTTTCTTCCTTGTGAACTATTTCTTTGGTTGATAAATGATTCATTCGTATGTATGTGATTATGTGTCTTTTCTAGATTAGTACTACTACTTGCCTTTAAAGGGCCCACTTTTCTCTCCCCTTTCAGTAGAAGGACCTTGATACTTTCCAAATCCAAACATTTCACAAGGCGTACTCACTTGCTGATCTAAAGATACCTGTGTATTACTCTATTGTGGTGAACTTTGTAGCCAAGGAAAATCTACAACAATGCATGGAAGCCTCGTTGATACTATGGATGGGGCTCCTACTCCAAAGAGTGTGAGGTCTAATTGGGACTTCACATCAGGGAGACCCCCTTGGTTGACAGGTTTCCAACACCATTAACAAAATGGTACTAGAAGGAGGGCAAGATGACAAGTTGTGCCCGTTGACTCTATTTTGAACCTCTTATCTCAAATGGCTGATACTCAAGTCATACTTTTGGGGTGTTTTTCTAAACTATCCCCGGGTAAAATTTTAATCCCCGATGAGGTTCTTTATCACTTATCTTAATTAAAGTTTGATGGTGAGCATGCAACACCCATAACTGAGCACATCTTTGATTTTCTTAAATTTTGTGAATATTACGAAATTGATGATGAATATTTTTCTTGTGTGGCTTTCTTCCTCACTCTTGAAGGCTATGTTAGTCAATGGTGTCATACATTACCATCTACTTCCCTCCATTATTTTCATCATTTCCTCAAGGATCTTTATCAATCCTTTGGTTGGTATGATTACTAGGATGTTTATAAAAGAATTAGCTAAGAATGAAGCCTGATGAATCAATTGAGGATTTTTCTGATCGATTCCTTCACCTATTTTATGAGTTTCCTGAAGTAGATATGGATTGGGATTTATTGAGAAAAAAGTTTGAGCATTTTGTTCATATCTCTTTACATGGTGAATTCAAACTTCCTTATGTTTCTTCTTCCCCAACTCCTGTAAATCGTGAGACACCCCTAATTTCAAAGGAGAAACCTATTATTCCTCTTGTTCCTTGCCCTCATCCTTTTCCAATTTCAATGAGGGTTCCTTCTTGTGATGATAATAAAGTTGGGAATCCATACATCAAATTCCTAATCCATATTCTCATCCTCCTTTCGATTTTCATGATTTATATCTCATTGAGGAAATTCTAGAATGGTTCATGAAGCCTACAATAAAGACTAATTTATCCATTCTGCAAGATGGTATTAACACTCATAACTTTAGTTTGAATCTGATTTGGATTTATGTTATCCTCTATCATGCCATGAACCATGATCCTCTTGATCAATCTGCTCCACCAACTAGTTTTTCACACCCTCTCGATTTTCAAGTTTCTGGTCCAAATTGCGATCACGTTCAAGGTAGTCACATTACATAGGTAGAGGAACATGAAGTTGAATATTATTTCAATCTTTCTTCTCTTTTTTAGAGTCCTCACTGTGAAGATGGTGTTGCTTCACTCTTGGATGACAATGAATCTCAGGATCTCGATGATGAATCAAATAGAATTAATTTTCCCTGATCAATTTGAAGTCTTGAAAAACCATCATCTTAATTATTTTGACTCCATTATTGTATGGGGTGATGTATTCCCAAGTGCTCCAATTGATCTTTTAGTTCCTCCAGAATATGTTGATTTGATGGAAATACACCTGAAATATGGTCCAACCAAAGAAAATGCTTTTATAGAAAATTCCTCTTCATCTCAATATCCCTTGTGCTATCCCTTTTGTGATGCATCTACATATGATGAAGATACTCCATGCTTTTCAATTTATTCATTGGATAATTTGACTTCCCAATTGACAAAAGTTAGTGAGGTTGTCCATGATGAGAGAGAAAATAATTAGATCATTGTGTATCCTTTCCGTTATCACCAAAAAATTCTCAAAACATCATTGTGTCAACTCTGCTTTTGGTCATGATTTCAAGGAGGTCTAAAAGTCATTTTAGTCTTGATAAAAGGGTAAGTGATAGGGTTTGAAGTCTTAAAATGTCATCTTTCATTTCCAAATAAAATAAAGTCCTTTAGGTTCACTTCATGGTCAAATAGGTCACATTTTCCATTAAGTTTAGGGTTAAATTTTTGCAATCATATAGGAATCCGCAGTTTCGTAGTGCAACTAGTTCAAAAAAGGTGATTTGTGCTACGAAAACAAGCTAATTTTGTAGAGCACTATGAGGCAAAAACCTTGGTTTTCTGTTTTTAGTAGTCAACATCCAAGGGGTTTCCTGAGCAACTGAAAACTCATTTTTGAAACCTGAAAGACGTGTTTCTTCCTAACATAGTTAAATAAAAAAACCTCTCTCTTTTTATTTAAATTCACAATAAAGTGGGATAAATTAATGACTCAACTTGTGCTACGAAACTGCTGAAAGTCATTGGGAGAAAAACTTTGTTTTCTGGTTTTAGTAGTTCACTTCATGATCAGTTTCTGACCAAATGCAAAAGTAGTTTAGAATTATGAAAGAGGTTTCTCTTCATAAAATATCTAGATACAATAACCTCTCTCACTTTCTTCAAAAGTGTTACCAATTGACAGAAACAAGGCTTTCTTTGAAGCCATATTTTCAGAAATCAGAATTTTCCAGTTTTACACATGTTGTTCAAAGACAGTTTCTGGAGAGTTAGGTCATGGATCAACAGAGAATGGTCTTCATTTTTTATTTTAGGTGGTTTTGGAATGTAAAATCAAGATAAAGGCATTAACCCTAAGGCTAAAGAAACTCCACCAGCAAAAATCAGTAAGCCTGTAATGACCAGGTCAAAAAGATTTGTTAAGCTGAAACCTAGAAAGCAGGTGAAAGAGCAAGTGAGTAAAGCATCAATGGTTATTCTTGAGACTCCTCAATCTACAAAGGAAAATATAGTTAAAGTTAAAGAAATGACACAAGATCAGTCAGCTGTCACCTTTGAAAAGTTAACTTTGTGACAAACAGCTTGTTGTCCAAATAGTTCTTTACAGCTGTCATATTTTTAAGAGGGCAGTTTGGGTTATAAAGGGAAATTGCCATGAAGATGAAAGCATAAAAAGAAGGCTATGTGTTTGGATAGGAACCTATAGAGCTTTAACTAATCATGGATGACCTCAGCTTCACACAAGCTTTCATCTAGACAAGTTACATGTATTTCTATCACAAGCTGTAAGGGGATTTGTGTGTTTCTTGGACTATTTTGAGCTGTTGGTTTCAAAAGGAATTTCTAGGCAAATGAAGATGGGTTTCAAAATCTGAAAGAAATTTTTCTAAGAAAATAACAAGGAACAAAAACCTCTTTCAAATTTCTCCTAGGTGCTACCAATTTGGAGATTCAAAGTTTCCTTTGAGACCTATTTTCAGAATTCAGAATTTTTCCTGTTTTATACATGATTTTATAATTTAGATTCCGGACAACTGAAACTGGTTTTCAAAAAATTGAGAGAGGTTTTTCTTATAAACTTTCTTATCTACAAAACCCCCTCCATTTTTGTAACATCTATCAAGGATCAAGAGATAGGAGCTCAGGAGTGCAACCTTCTTTTTCAGGAAAAACAGAGTTATTTTTATTGGTTGATGAAGTGGCTAAAGGTGAAAAGGTTGTTTCTTGAGGAGGGAGAAAGGTAAAACATATGTAAATTAGTTCCACATTAGCAGACAAAGAGTATCAGATCAGTCATTTGACAACTAGAGATATTCAGTTAAAGGAAGAATTTGAAGACACTAGTCTACATGTGCCAGGTCATCAAACTGATATCTCCTTAATGATAGGCAGAGTAACTTCATGAAGGTAGTTAGAATATTAATGTTTGGTTGATGGCCAGCATGGTTAAAAGATAGGATTCCTTTCGAGGAAGATTTGGATCAGTTTGGTTTAAATGTAATAATTAGGTGTTTGAGTCAAAGTAGGACTCTAACTCTTAATTTGAATATGTGTCAATCCTAGTTTTATGAATCTAGTTAGTAGTTAGATTTGGTGTCATTTGTAAAGTCTAATGGTCTAGCCACTTGGAAGGCTTGTTGTAAAGGTTAGATGCCTATAAGTAATGTAAACTTCGATGTACACAGGGTTGGAAAATGTTATAGAAAAGGACTACTTTTGTAAATGTTGTGAAGGGACTAATATATATAGAAGCAATTTAACTTTTCTGAATTTGAGATTCTTAGTGTACTTCAATGAGCTTTATATTTTATCTTTGATATGTTTTACTTCCATAGTCGTAACGCTTATTACTCAGAATTCATGGAGGAACATGCTTTGACTTCCTTTAAGTGTTAAACTATGGTGAATTGAGTTCTTGAGTCCTATCTTTGGATGGTTTTCTTCAATGTTTTAATACTTATTACTCAGAATTCATGGTTATTCATGCTCTGACTTCCTTTAAGTATTAAACTTTGATGAATCACTTTTAATACTTTCCTTTTGAATACCTTGATGTATCATTACTTAGAATTCATGCCCACATGCTCTGACTTCTATGAACTTCAAGTTATTGAGACTTTCCTGAATGTGTTACTCTTTCATTAAAGTATATACAAGCCTTAGTTTTATAAGAAGAGCTATTTGTTATCTTTATCTCTGTCATCGACTCCATTTCCAAATGGTAGCAAGTCTCCATCTTTCAACCTATAAACATATAAAATCACAAACCATAGAGGTAGCCATCTATCTATATCTTAAATCAATATCATTAACCTTGAGAGAGCCCTCTCAGGCTGAGGAGGCTAAGCCTCAGCCAAAAGATTGGTTTGAAATAATTACACTGAGATTGACTTGATGAGTAGCCTATCAGGGTCTTATTTTGGTGCCTCTGCCAGGAGCCTGAAGATCACTCATTCTCGAAATCAAGAAGTTGAACTTCGGAAGGTAGCATGAGCTCAGGAAGCTGTTCGAGGTTGCATCTACCTTAGCGACTACACACATCAAATAACAAATTGGAAGGTGACTCCACTGCTAGAATATCAGTAGCTTGATGAAGTTTCAAGATGAGTGCCATTGCAAGAATGAATGCCAGGTATGCCCCTATGAATCGGTCTCATATCCCTGGTTTTCCAAATCCTATGCCAAAGGTCAAATGGTTAGATGATCTTCCAATATTCAAAGATGAAAAGAAAGACAATGCTGCTCTTCATTTGGTTAGGTTCCATATGCATGTACACAGTCTTAAGGTTCAGTTCCTTGAAGATTGTCTCTTGAATATGTTTATGACCACTTTAGAAGGAAAAGCATGGTCTTGGTATGAAGGCTTGGAAAATGGTTCATTATATTCTCTTTCTAATTTCCATGATGTATTCTACGAGATGTATAAAGAGTGTCATCCCTACTGTTATCACCCAAAAATTCTCAAAACATCATTGTGTCAACTCTGCTGTTGGTCATGATTTCAAGGAGGTCTAAAAGTCATTGTAGTCTTGATAAAAGGGTAAGTGATAGGGTTTGAAGTCTTAAAATGTCATCTTTCATTTCCAAATAAAGTCCTTTAGGTTCACTTTATGGTCAAATAGGTCACATTTTCCATTTAGAAGTAATTCCATTAAGTTTAGGGTTAAATTTTTGAAATCATACAGGAATCTGCAATTTCATAGTGCTGCTAGTTCAAAAAAGGTGATTTGTGCTATGAAAACAAGAATATTTTGTAGAGCACTATGAGGCAAAAACCTTGTTTTTCTGTTTTTAGTAGTCCACTTCCAAGGGGGTTCCTGAGCAACTGAAAACTCATTTTTGAAACCTGAAAGAGGGTTTTCTTCCTAACATACTTAAATACAAAAAAGTCTCTCCATTTCATTAAATTAACTATGAGGTGGGAGAAATTAATGACTCAACTTGTGTTATGAAACTGCTGAAAGTCATTGGAAGAAAAACTTTGTTTTCTGGTTTTAGTAGTTCACTTCATGATCAATTTCTGGCCAAATTCAAAAGTATTTTAGGATTATGAAAGCGGTTTCTCTTCAAAAATTCTCGAGCTACATTAACCTCTCTCACTTTCCTCAAAAGTGTTACCAGTTTAAAGAAACAAGGCTTTGTTTGAAGCCATATTTTCAAAAATAAGAATTTTCCAGGTTTACACATGTTGTTCAAAGACAGTTTCTAGATAGTTAGGTCATGGATCAATAGAGAATGGTATTCATTTTTGTTTTTATGTGGATTTGGAATGTAAAATCAAGATACAAGATTTAACCCTAAGGCTAAAGAAACTCCACCAGTAGAAATTAGTAAGCCTGTAATGACCAGGTCAAAATGATTTGTTAAGTTGAAACCTAGAAAGCAGGTGAAAGAGCGAGTAAAGAATCAGTAGTATTCTTGAGACTCTTCAATCTACAAAGGAAAATATAGCTGAAGTTAAAGAAAGGACACAAGGTTATTCAGTTGTCACCTTTGAAAGTTAACTTTGTGACAAACAGCTTGTTGTCCAAATAGTTCTTTACTACTGTCATATTTTTAAGAGGGTAGTTTGGGTTATAAAGGGAAATTTCCATGAAGATGAAAGCATAAAATGAAGGCTATGTGTTTGGATAAGAACCTATAGAGCTTTAACTGATCATGGATGACCTCAGCGTCACACAAGCTTTTATCCAGACAAGTTACATGTATTTCTATCACGAGCTGTAAGGGGATTTGTGTGTTTCTTGTACTGTTTTGGGCTATTGGTTTCAAAAGTAATTTCTAGGAAAATGAAGATGAGTTTCAAAAATATGAAGGAGGTTTTTTCTAAAAAAATAACAAGGAACACAAACCTCTTTCAAATTTTTTCCAGGTGCTACCAATTTGGAGATTCAAAGTTTCCTTTGAGACCTATTTTCAGAGTTCTGAATTTTTCCTGTTTTATACATGATTTTATAATGAAGATTCCGGACAACTGAAACTGGTTTTCAAAAAATGGAGAGAGTTTTTTCTTATAAACTTTCTTATCTACAAAAACCTCCTCCATTTTTGTAACAACTATCAAGGATCAAGAGATAGGAGCTCAGGAGTGCAACCTTCTTTTTCAGGAAAAACAAAGTTATTTTTATTGGTTGATGAAGTGGATGAAGGTGAAAAGGTTGTTTCTTGAGGAGGGAGAAAGGTAAAACATACGTAAATCAGTTCCACATCAGCAGACAAAGAGTATTAGATCAGTCATTTGACAACTGGAGATATTCAGTTAAAGGAAGAATTTGAAGACACTAGTCTACATGTGCCAGGTCATCAAACTGATATCTCCTTAATGATAGGCAAAGTAACTTCATGAAGGTAGTCAGAATATTAATGTTTGGTTGATGGCCAACACGGTTAAAAGATAGGATTCCTTTTGAGGAAGATTTGGATCAGTTTAGTTTAAATGTAATAATTAGGTGTTTGAGTCAAAGTAGTACTCTAACTCTTAATTTGAATAGGTGTCAGTCCTAGTTTTATGAATCTAGTTAGTAGTTAGATTTGGTGTCACTTGTAAAGTCTAATGGTCTAACCACTTGGTAGACTTATTGTAAAGGCTAGATGCCTATAAGTAATGTAAACTTCAATGTACGTAGGGTTGGAAAATGTCATAGAAAAAGACTACTTTGGTAAATGTTGTGAAGGGACTGATATATACAGAAGCAGTTTAACTTTTCTGAATCTGAGATTCTTAGTGTACGTTAGTGAGCTTTATCTTTTATCTTTGATATGTTTTACTTCCATAGTCTTGATGCTTATTACTTAGAATTCATGGAGGAACATGCTATGACTTCCTTTAAGTGTTAAACTATGGTGAATTGAGTTCTTGAGTCCTATCTTTGGATTTTTTTCTTCAATGTTTTAATACTTATTACTCAGAATTCATGGTTATTCATGCTCTGACTTCCTTTAAGTATTAAAATTTCATGAATCACTTTTAATAATTTCCTTTTGAATACCTTGATGTATCATTACTCAGAATTCATGCCCACATGCTCTGACTTCTATGAACTTCAAGTTATTGAGACTTTCCTGAATGTGTTACTCTTTCATTGAAGTATATACAAGCCTTAGTTTTATAAGAAGAGTTATTTGTTATCTTTATCTTTGTCACTGACTCCATAGCCCAAATGGTATCAAGTCTCCATCTTTCAACCTATAAACATATAAAATCACAAACCATAGAGTTATCCATCTATATGTATCTTTAATCAATATCATTAACCCTTGAGAGAGCCCTCTTAGGCTGGGGAGGCTAAGCCTCAGCCAAAAGATTGGTTTGAAATAGTTACACTGAGATTGACTTGATGAGCAGCCTATCAGGGTCTTATTTTGGTGATAACACTTTCCATCCCATATAATCTCTTATTTAGCATGAATACAACCCTTCAAATTAACCTGCTCATGAAATTTCTCTGATTCATATATATCTAGATTTGTGATGAGAAGAATCTTTCGAATTGTGTAATGTAGTTATCGAAGTTGTAAAATACAATCAAACAAATGACATAGATGGCTGCCATTTGGCCAATAGTGGTCTCATTGAAATCAGTGAAAGAAACCAACCTCAAATAATGCAGGATTTGATTCAATCTTAAAAGTATGATTTTACAATCCTTGAAAGTTCCAGGACTTTCCAGGAAGGTGAGGCACTTCAAGTTCCATTGATGGTTATGTCAGGATCTCACAACTCTGGTAAGATCCCTGAACTGACTTAGGTTTGGTTTTCCTCAAAAAATATTTCTCTTTGCATGGTTTCACTGGTTGTAAATTCCTTCTTGAAATATGTTTGGAATTATGGATGTAATCTTCTGAACTTTCAAGATTTGATTTCTGATTGAATTCAAGTTTTTATTTTAGTTGATTCATAACCATGCAAAACTCTTTCTCTTAACTCAGGTTTGGAGAGTGTGTCTCTCACTGAAGCATGGAACTGTGAAGTTGATTATTCTAGGTTTGTCTTCAGCCAAAGGAGTCATACCTATCACATTCCTTTGAAAACAATCAACTCCTAATCCTTCTTGTGAATATTTTCATCGCACTTGAAATCCTCTTGAGAACTAGTGAATGTATGGATTATTTGATGAATCCAATTCTTCTTCACTCATTTTACCCTGATTGGTTTCATGTGTTTTCTATAGTAGCATTCCTTTTTACTTCTTGCGATGATTACAATGCTAGTGGATTATGTAACCAGTTACAAGAAAATGGTTTGTTACACTCATCATGCGAGGAAGATGATTCTATTATGTAGAGCATTTGCAAAACCATTCAAATTGATTTATCCTTGTTAACTACAAACTGGGAATCTAATGCTTTAATCAAACCATGTGATCATGAGTCTATCTTGGATGACTATCATTTAATTTACTATTTTCCCATCAACACATCCAATGAAAATTGTTTTACATCCTTTGATATTTATGGTTCAACCTATCACTATCTGGGTACTTTTCAAGTAGTTAAGACACTTCCACACTCGCTGATGGTTATGGAAAGTCGTCAATTTCTTGACATGCCTACTAGATACGATCAAATCTATTTTCCCTCACAATAGTTTCATTGTAATCCTATGCCTCTAATTGAAAATTCATCTTTTCAAATGTTTTGGGGTTTTCAAAAGGATTGTCACAAATTTTACAATCTAATCGTTGAAAGGTTGGAGTAATATTACCTTGCAAGCTCTGTCCTAAATAACAATTTTTGATCTTTCATCATTCTTACTAAGGAGTTCGGTGTAGATGAAGACACATTCAAAAGAAGCTTCTGAGTTTTGTTTAATGATGGTTTTCATCAGAAATGTAAGAATGCAAGCTAGTTAAAAGTAGTAACTATGACATATCTTTCTGTTGATAGGAAATACCTTCAAATTTTTATGCAAGTTATTCAATTTCTTATCTTTTTTGTTGCACATTCCTTTATATTAGTTTTAATTGATCATATCTTTGTGTATGAAAGTTGGGAACAACTACAGTGGCTACATTGGAAATTTCATTATACGTAACCCTGGAATTCTAGCTAGTTAGGTTAGGAGTAGGTTTAGCTACATATTAGTTTCCTTTGCACATGCATCCTATGCTCCCTTTCTATACTCTTTTTTTTCTTTCAAACTTTCATCTTTCATCCTCTTTTTTGTTAGCCTCCATTTGGGTTTTTTTTATTTTTGTGTCTTCTCTCTTCTTGTTTTGTTGAATAAGACTTTACATGAAGGATGTCACTTTGGTTCAAAAAAAATGTGGAAAAATAGAAAAGGGCTTTGTGAAACTGCAACATTTGGTTGACCTTTAGTCCTTCTTCTCTCTCTTAGTTAAACCATTTTGGTCGATGATGTTCTAACGGAAAATAAGATCCTTGCATAAGGAAATATTTGTGTTGAATGAGGATATCCGTGTCTATTTTGGAAACCTTACACCTTCACTCGGTTCTTTATGTTTCGGTGTTTTCACGCTTATCCAATCTAGTAGAAGAGGAAAAGGGGGAAAATATAAATGAGCAAACATAAATCAGAGGTATTTATATGCTTATCTGAAGGAACAAACTCTCCTGCTCTTAATAAGTCAGGATCCCTCTTTCTCCCATGAAATTAATAAGTGGCCACACCCATTCCTATATGAATATATAAGTAAAGGTGAAAGAATAGAAAGGCTTCTTGCATAGAGAGTTGAAGCAAGCAACTCTACCGAGGTACTTTCCAAGCTCACTGGTGGTGAATACATTTTCTTTTTCCTATGGTTACTCCCCCAGGGTACTGTCCAAGCCTGCTCATAGCGAAAGAAAAAAGAGATGAAAGACAACACTCTGAATATATAAAGCTTGTGAACTATTCTACTCCCTCCTGATTCAAGACATTGTGATATCGTTGATATTATGTTTGTGCTCAACCCCGAAAGGATAATGGGGGCAATGTTTATTCGCAAAGTAAGTGGGGAATCGAGGGTAATCTTAATGATGAATCAATACTTCCTAAAGAAATGGAATCTACACAAATATTTTAGTAATGCAGAGAAGTTGGAGTTCTACCAGTGTGTCGCCAAGTGTTGTCACTGTGACAAACACCCTCCAAAAATTTTCCTACACTCAAATTTTGGAGCCTATTGTGGATGTTGCAATGTGTTGTTCCATAGTCACTTCTTGGCTAGTAATTCTTTGTTAATAATTTTATATCCCTTCTTGGAATTCAAGTGTCGATGTCACCTTCTTAGACATGCTCAGTCCGTAATGAATTCATGAGTGCATTCATTCACGTAAGCTTGAACAGGCCTAGTGCAGTTCATCAAGACAGTTTTTGTGCTATTCTCAATCCATGTCAATAGTTAGTGCACATGTTCATTGATAGTTTCTCACTTTCGGTTGTGTTGGTAATTCTATTTTGGTGAGTTTTTCAAGCTATCACTTTTGCGCACATTCACTCTCACCAGTGCTGTTTTCATTTTTTCGACTGTCACTTTCCTTGATTTCACTCTGATTAGTGTCGTTTTCATGTTAGCTTCACTCTGACATGTGTCTCTTTTACCATTGTTCACATATTGCAAGTGTTGTTCACTCTTTTCTTTCCATATCGCATTAATCATTTTTGGACATGGGAAGTTTTGCTTATCGCGTAAACTAGAATTTTGGCTTGTTTCAAGGGGAAATATTTGTGATAATGAGTTGTTCCTATGTAGAAATATTTCACACTCATTTCCAAAGTTTCAATAAATATCACACATGTGTCAACACTTTCATCACAAAGTATATGTTTTGTGTCACACTTGGTAGGAGCCATCACAAAGTTGTTGAATTGAGGAAGGTATGTTGTTCATACATGTTGAGTGTTCCTTGTCATGTTGTCAAGTGATGTTAGTTTGTGATCATGCTTAGAGTCTCTTTTTTTATCATCCTATTCTCACTAATCCAAGACTTAGTCCAATTGGGAAAACTCCCCGACCTAGCCACTTAGCCTCATTCTACCCAGATTGAACTGTGCAATGTGCAGTATCAACCCTCTAGCAACATCATTGTCCCTTGGAATTGTTCAATGAATAGTCTCTACCTTTTAGGACTGCACACTGCGGAATAATAATTCTCAAATGCAACCTCTAACTTCCAAAACTACACAATTTCTCTTTCTTTCTTAGTTGGTACTGCGCATTGCGCAATCTCAAGGCTCAGACCTCATCCCTGAGCTACTGAACTACAGAATTTGGAAATCACCTAGCCTCCTTGCCTCCTAGAACTGGGCAGTGGGAAAACTCAAGTCTCAAGCCTCCAACCTGAGTCCTTGAGTTCCTCCATTGTACAGTCCCTCTACCCAGGCCTCCAGACCTGCACATTGTGCAGTCTCAAGGCTCAAGCCTTGTGAGTCCTTGAGGCCCTTAACTGTGCAATGCCTTGGATTTTTTCCTTCCATAACTAAGCAGTGGGCATCTTCAAGCCTCAAGAACCAACCTTTAGCTCTTAATCCCCTCAGCTGCATAATCTCTTGAACTTGGCTATCCTAAACTATGCATTGTTAGTCTCAAGCCTGAGTCTTGGACCTTAGCCTCTGGAAATGTGCAATCCCTTAGCCAGTGACTCAACCAGTCACTAGTTCCAACCCTAACAGGTGAGTTTATGAAATATGTTAGGTTAGGGGATTTCAGACTGATGTCAGCTTGTCATTAATGGTTTTTAGTTGCAGGTACTATATCTTATCATGATAGGACAATGATGGAGGAAAAGCAAAAGGGGACCATGCTATAAGACACATATGAAGATGAAGGGATAAGATTATCATTAGGCGAGAAGACAAAGGAAGACCAGATTACAACAGAAGATCAAATATTAGGACCACATGAAGGCTCCATCTGATTTGCAACCCTTTGGAAGGTGGATATGAAGAACAAAGCATATCTCTTATGAAGATGAAGCATTTCACATCTCTTATTGAAGAAAAAGTAGCAACAAAGAGTGGCTTGGCATTGCCATGTCATCAGTGTCATGTCAAGTCACAAGTAATCATGTGCCACATCATTCGTGGATTTTGTAAATTATGTTTTTGAAAATGTAATGTGAAGTGGAAGTCCAAGAGTCATCCATGTAATGTGAAAATTCATGTGGAAGTTGAAACATCATAGAGAAGTCAAATAGTTATGAGGGTAGTCCAAGTGTCACATGGGAGGTGAATGATCACCCTATATATACATCCTCATCGTACATGCAAAGGACTTTTCACCTTGGATCCTCCTATGAGGAATTGGAGAGCAAGATAGTTGTTTTGGAGGAGCAAGTGACTACTCTAATGCTCCACTACTGGGGATAGTGGTGTTCGCTGTCTTGATGTATCTTGGAACTTTTTCTTAATTTGGAAGCTCATTGAGCCAACATACTTTCATGCATATGTCAGGAATATTGTAAGGTTGTTCTTTGAATTTTTGCGATGTATGTTGTTTCTCATATGTACTAAGGAAATTGAACTATTTCGGTGGCTTTGGTACTTATCTTGTTGAAGGTGTGTTGTGTTTTCTTTAACAATCATTGCTTCCTTGTGAACTATTTCATTGGTTTATAAATGATTCATTCTTATGTATGTGCGTGTGTGCCTTTTCTAGATTAGTACTATTACTTATCTTTAAAGGACCCACTTTTCTCTCCCCTTTCAGTAGAAGGACCTTGATACTTTCCACAACTAAACATTTCACAAGGAATACTCACTTGTTGATCCAAAGATACCTATGTATTAATCTCTTTGTGTTGAACTTTGTAGCGAAGGAAAATATACAACAATACATGGTAGTCAGCCGGATACTCCAGATGGTTCTCCTACTCCAACAATTGTTAGGTCTAATTGGGACTTCACATTGGGGAGACCCCCTTGGTTGATGAATTTCCAACACCATCAACAGGTACCAAATGGTTGGCCACTGTACATATTTCCAAAGTACTAGAAGTTGTTTCCTACTGATTTTGGGCTATGGTCTTGATCAACCTGTTGGCAGCACTAGATGCACTTGGTAACTCATATTCAAAATATTACAAGTGAGGTGAATATGGAAGGACATGATAGACGTATCTAGATTACGTGTATATGAGCTCAAATTGTTGAGCTTTGCTGATATCCTCTTCTTTGTTTTTTGGGGAGGAATTTTCCACATCTTTTGAGATTTTTGATGTGAGATATCTCAAAAATAAGTTGAGGAAAGTTTTTTCTTCCAGATGAGATTTGCACAAGCTATAATGTTTTCGCCATTCATGGATGTGGTACAATCTATGTGTAGCAGATGTTTGCTTGAAATGAATTAGAAGTTCCAATCCTACATCTTGGAAGACAGGGAGCTAAAAAAATGTGAGGAATATTGTGGCTAGAGAACCAAAGTTCCCAAGTGACCCAAACAATTGTCCTATGTACCATTTTTTTGTGATCCATATGAGGGTGTGTTGAGAATTCATAGGTGAACAGTTTCTTCAATGATACTGTTGGATGAGCACCAAAGGTTAAAGGTCATAACATGGTTTCCTGGATATTCTCCTTATTTCCCTTTGAATTTTGGCATGTTTGAAGGTAGCTTGGTTGGCATGCGTGGCCAATTATGGCCATGTGTGATAGTGATTTGGATTTAAATAGGAACACAATAAATTACAGAGATAACCATAAACACAGAGATGCAATGGAAATAATACTTCATTTCATTAAAGTAAAATACTAAAGATATGCTTACAAACAAAAATGGAAATAAACCAGCTAGGGCGATGAAAGCTTATCTATGAGAAGAGATGTGGCAGCTACATGCCTCTGAACTGCCTTACAATGAGGCTCAAGGGCCTTTTTTATTATTGAATAATAAGAGCAAACCCTAAACAACCAAAACCCTAACCCAAGGAGATGTAACAATACCAAGAGTTTATGGGCCCCGTTGGGGTGAGTTGGACAACCAACTTCCCGGGGTCATGACTTGGTCATATTATCTCCATTTGACGTGCATGATAACCCATTGGAAAGAACTCTCTGAGGACTATGATGGAAAACACGATTTTAGGGAACGAATTGCTGGTGGTATATTTCCAAAAAAAACATCGTTTAGGGCCTCAAAATGGCTCCGGAAGTTTAGGACCCGAAAAACTACTAAAAATAGTAAACTGTGATACAATTAAGGAAACTGAAAAAACTGAAAGAAACAATGGTGGGGATCCAAATGGAATTGGCGGGTGGCCACCAATATCCACCTAGATCATTCCTCCCCCCTTAGGAAGCAATGGTCACCATTGCGTTGAGTTCCTCCATGAGATGAGGAAACTTCTCCTGAACTTGGTCCGCGGTGAGCCACTTGTCTTGGTGAAGGAGTTGGCCTACTTTGACAACTCAATATAGTTGGATATTTTGCTGGCGAGTGTACTTGATCTGTGTTTCCATGATCCAATCAATTGCAGCTTGTTCCATGCAATCTGGATTTAACTCTGTGGGTGTGAGTTGTTCTGCAATGTCGGATGTGTCTAGTAATGGTGGAAATTATGGCCGCAGGTGGTCCACATTGAACACTGGGTGCAGGCCAAGGAATGGGGGAATGTTGAGCTCAAATGCATTGTCTCCCAAACCTTGGTAATGGTGTAAGGACCATATTAGAGTGGTCTAAGTTTTCGATAGGCTACGGTAAGACATTCCTTTTGCAAATGCAACTAGACTTTGTCGCTTACCTAAAACTTGTGTGGCACCCAATGTTGATCATGTCGCTACTTGTACTTGGAATTTGATTTCTCCAGAATGTCATGGACATGCTGGAGAATATGTTGGATGTGATCAATGAAGTTGTTTGCCTTATTTGTTTCAGACTGGACATGAGCTGAATCTGCATGAGTAGCTGCAAATGGCATGGCCACATCAATGGGACATAGTGGTTGGATTCCCAAGCCCACCTCAAAAGTGTTATGGCTAGTCGAGCTGTGGAGAGCCCAGTTGTAGCTGTGCTGAACATAGGGGAGGCTCTTGTCCCATGTGCGTGGATTCTTTAAGTTGTACATGCAAAAAATGTGTACAATCATCCTATTGACAACCTTTGTCTGGCCATTAGTTTGAGGATGGAACATTATGGAATTAGTGAGTTTGGTGTCTAGCATCGACCAGAGACTAGACCAAAACGTACTAAGGAACCTGCTGTCCCAATCTGAGATGATAGACTATGGGATCCCAAAGTGTACCCACACTCGTTCAAAGAAGAGTTTAGCAGTGGCTTTTGCTGTGATATTCTTCTTGCAGGCCGTTATAATGGCCATATTCGAGAACCTGTCAACAACCACAAAAACACAGTCATTTCCATTCTTAATGGAAGGAAAGCCTAACATGTAATCCATGGAGATGGATTCCCAAGGTCAACTAGGGGTAGGTAGCAGGGTATAGAGGCCTTGATTCTTGATGGTTAGTCTGGTAATGGCATAGGTAGTGCATGATCTGATGTACTTCCCGACATCCTGTCGAAGATTCGGCCAATAAAAATACTTCTGCAGTACTGCCACCATTTTCTCGACCTCGAAATGCCCATTAGCCCGACTGTAGTGTGCTTCCCAAATCATCTTGGCACGCTCACTTAAAGGAACACAAAGGTGAACAGGGCATCCTAGAGGTGAAAATATTGAACATGCTGACCCTCCAAAAGTGTCTGGTATGTGTGGCCAAATTCTGGGTCGATTTTGTAGAGAAGTGGCCAATAAAAAGTCTCGCGCCCACAAGAGTTGAGCATGGTGGTTAATGCCATGATCGGTGGTCAACTGAGGCAATATGAAACATTATTGGTGCTGCCCTTCTTATACTTGATATTCAAATGGAACTGTTGTAAGTATGTGGACCACTTTTGATGGCAATCATTCTGCAATTTCCCTTGGGTCTGTATGAATTGTAGGGGTTAGTGGTATGCGTGGATGACTGTTTCCTTCCCCAAAATGTAATGCTTCCATTGTCGGCAGGCCTGCACAATGGAATACATCTCTTTGTCATAAGTGGGATACTTCTGGACTGTGTCTGAAAGTGTCTTAGTGTGATATTCCATTGAATGCCCGTGTTAAGTAAGGACCTTAAAGGCATCTGTCTCAACCTTAAATGGTTGTTGCAAGTCTGGTAATGCGAGCACTAGTGTCGAGTAGAGGCGATCTTTAAACTCTGTGAATCCCTTCTGTTGGGATTTAGACCAAAAGAATTTTTCTTTCACTCCTCCACAGGTGACTTGACTTAAGGGCCAAGTGATATGAGAAATTCCCAACATGAACCTGTGCTAGAAGTTGGCAAGACCTAGAAAGCTACGAAGCTCTGTAAAAGTGGTTGGGGATGGCCAATCCCGAATGACTTGGATCTTGGATGGATCCACATGCACCCCCTGTTCATCAATAATGTATCCCAGATACTGAACTTGGGTCATGCCAAAAGTGCATTTCTCCAAATTGGCACATAACTTGTGTTGTTGTAGTGTTTAGAGAACTTGTCGGATGTGGTAGAGGTGCTCTTCCCAACTCTGGCTAAAGATCAGGATGTCATCCAAGTATACCACTACAAATGAGTTGGTGAATGGCCAAAAGATGTCATCCATTAGCCTCATGAAGGTTGTAGGAGAATTCGTCAATCGAAATGCATAACCAACCATTCGAAAAGACCCTCCTTGGCTTTGAAGGCAGTCTTCCACACATCTGAGTGTTCGATTGGTACCTGGTGATATCCTGACTTCAAATCTATCTTGCTGAAATATTTTCCCCCCTTCAGTTGGTCCAGGAGTTCATCAATCTGTGGGATCGAGTACCTATTATGGACAATGATCTTGTTCAGCGCTCGATAGTCAATAAAGAGTCTCCAAGTCCCATCCTTCTTCTATACCAACACGATCAGGCTCCCACAGGGTGATGAACTTGGACGGATGTGACCTTTTTGTAGGAGCTCCTGAATCTACCTCTTGATTTCATCGTTCTCTAGAATGGAGCACCGATAGATTGGTCGATTGGGCAATGTGCACCTGGGGTCAGATCGATGAAGTTCTTGACCTGACAGTGCAGAGGAATCCTTGCGAGGGAGGTGAAGATGTCCTCGTACTCCTCCACGACCTTGTCCATCTGTAGTTGTTGTGCAGAGGGGCCCTGTCTGGAGATCGTGGCCACTGTCTTCTTCTTTCCTTGAGGGCGTATCATCAGGAAAACAAATTTCCCGGTTTTGGAAATGAGCTTACTGCATTGTTTTGTAGTAACTGAAGAGATGGTGGTAGGTGGTGCTACGTCTGGTATCATGTACAACTTATTTCCCAATGTAACAATAACAGCACGAGGCCTTGATTCATACACAGAATGTCACTTCCACAAGTATGGTTATCCTCATAATACATGACAAACTTCAAGGGCAGCAATGTAACACAATACCTCATCCGTGAAGGGCTTGATGTTGTATGGAAGGCAACACTGCTAGCTCACGCGAAGATCTCGTCCTTGGTGAAGCGACTCGATGGTGTACAGTTGTGGATGTGTTGTGGTGGGTAAGCCCAGCCACTTCATGACCTCTGCTGAAATGAGGTTCGTTTGGCTCCCGCTGTTGACAATGAACTATAGTTGGGAGCCCTTTACCCACATCTGGGAGTGGGAGAGACACTCCTCCTCCTCTGGATCTTCAGGTTCCTCCTTCTAGATCTTCGTGGTGGCAATGCTAGTGTTGGGCTCCGCATCAATAATCTGTTTCCCTTTGTCATTCCCCTTGTCAAGTTCTAACTCAGAGTCAGAACATGCATCTGATTCTAAAACCTTTAACTCTGCCACTAGTGACTGCTTGGACTGACACTCACTTGTGTTGTGAGTGGAGCTCTTATGGAACTCACACCACTTTCCCATGTCCTTTTTTGGCTTCGTGGCGTTGTTCTTTGCTTGCAGATTTGGCGGGTTGTCTTGGGCCACTGTGCCTTAGCTTTGTCCTTTGTTCTGTGGTGTGGGGGCACCTTTCCGTTGGTTCGGATTCACAAATCTAAAGTCTCGCTTCTTCAGTTAAAACTTTTGCTCGACCTTGACGGCATATCGGTATGGCGTGCCGAGTGAGGAGATGTTCAGGAATTCTATTTCTTCGTAGATGTACTTATGCAGGCAGCCACAGTATTTGAGTACCAAATGCTACTCTAAATCCTTGACACCCAACTTTGTTCGAAGGGTATGGGAAATATTGGTAAACTCCGACACATCTTGGTCCCTTCCCTGCCACAGTGTGGTCCTTTTTATATATTGATCCTCATAGCTTCCGACAGGGTAGTACTGCTCCTTGATGGCATCTCGGAATGAAGTCCAAGTGGGTGCGGCTAAAAATAGTGAGCCTGTACTTTCATCCTTTTGCTCACAGTAGGTTTCCCACCAGTCCTTGACGTGGGGGGCTTCTTTGAGAAGAGCGAAAATAATCTTTTCCCAACTGGAAAAATCATGAACAAAAAAATAACCCTCTAGAAGATTTAACCATTTATTGACGGCATCCGCGTCCATCTGACCCTCGAATATGGGGATCTCAAAATTAACTTGTACCTTAAATGGTGTGGCATTTCCAGACTAGCTGTTTGAAGCCGATGCGTCACCCCTGGGTAGCCACTGAAGGATTTGGGCAAAGTTGTCCATCATTGCATTCCTTTGTCACTCGAGGGCTTCTTCGAGCAAGATTTTGATAGGATCTCCTACCCCCTTGTCTTTCTTTTCATCCACCATGGGAGGCCGTCGGGATTTGCGAGGCTGGTCTTGCAAAAGTTCGACCAGTTCAAGCCCTAACTCCTTATATCTCGACCTCATTGGGGACATGCAAAGAAAAACAAAGAAAAAGACAGACAGCTCTGATACCACTGATCCAGATTTAAACAGGAACGCAAAAAATTACAGAGATAACCATAAACACAGAGACGCAACAGAAATAATGCTTCATTTCATTAATGTAAAATATTGAAATATGCTTACAAACAGAAATGGAAATAAACCAGTTAGGGTGATGGTAGCTTATCTCTGAGAAGAGATGTCATAGCTACATGCCTCTGAACTACCTTACAATGAGGCCCAAGGGCCTTTTTTATTATTGAACAATAAGAGCAAACCCTAAACAACCAAAAACCTAACCCGAGGAGATGTAACACCAAGAGTTTATGGGCCCCGTTGGGGTGAGTTGGACAACCAACTTCCCGGGGTCGTGACTTGGTCATATTATCTCTTTTTGACATGCATGATAATCCATTGGAAATATCTCTCTAAGGACTGCGACGGAAAAGACGATTTTAGAGGAAAAATTGCTAGCAATAGATTTCCAAAAGAAACATCGTTTAGGGCCTCAAAATGGCTCTGGAAGTTTAGGACTTGAAAAACTACTAAAAATAGTAAACTATGCTACAATTAAGGAAACTGAAAAAACTAAAAGAAACAATGGTGGGGATACAAGTGGAATTGGTGGGTGGCCACCAATATCCACCTGGATCAGATAATGTCATTGGTTAACTGAATTAAATCAAGGAGGTTTAAGGAAGCTAAAAATGGGACTTCGAAGTTGTTTTCCATCAAAAAATCATTTTGAACAATTATATGTAAAGGGGTTCCTTGACGAGAGTGGTTACCCTGGTGGGAACCACATGGACTCCCACAAAGTGTTGTGTGGGCTCCCCTGAGGGGTAGTGTGAGGGGTCCCCTAAAAGGTAACATGTGGAGTCCCTTGACGGGTATTGAAAAAGTGTTTTAATGAGGATGGGTCCCAATCAAAGTTACATTGATAAAGGATGATCCTATAACGGTGGTTATGTTGTGTCTTCTACGCCTAAATGGCAAGAGACCTGACACACGTCCCAGTAAATGGGGGAGGTTTTTGAAGCGCTTAGATAGATAAGGAGCCTTGGGATCCCCTATGGTGTCAAGTATAGTGTGTGCCACTTCATGTGATGAGGGAAGGAGATAATTATCAAATCAAGAAAATCACATACATAAAACAAAGCGAAAAAATAAAATCATTACTTTCCCTTTAATTTATGCTATGTGATCAATCAAACAAAAAAATGGTTTTCCTTTGTCTTTGCATATGATAAAAGATCCTATGGATACCTATTCTTCCTTACCATTCTCAAAGTATCTGGGATTTACAGAGATATATTTTATGATGGGTACTGGGGCTACATCCCAAAAGAACTGGTGATGCTTCTAGCAGCCAAAAGAATCAACCAAGGTAATGAATGAGGCTTTGGTGCTTCCCGCACCTCCACTTCTAGGGAAAGGATTTCGTAATGTTGGCCACTAAGATACCTTCATACCATGCAAGTAATCAAGTCTTTACCTTCTTAGAAATTAGTTGCTAGTTCCGCATGCACTAGTAACTAATTTCTAAGAAGCTAAAGACTCGATTACTCACATGGTATGAAGGTATCTTAGTGGCCAACATTATGAAATCCTTTCCCTAGAAGTGGAGGTACGGGAAGCACCAAAGCGTCATTCATTACCTTGGTTGATTCTTTTGGCTACTAGAAGCATCGCAAGGTCTTTTGGGATGTAGCCCCAGTACCCATCATAAAATATATCTCTGTAAAGCCCAGATACTTGGAGAATGGTAAGGAAGAATAGGTATCCATATGATCTTTTATCATATGCAAAGACAAAGGAAAACCATTTTTTTGTTTGATTGATCACATAGCATAAATTAAAGGGAAAGTAATGATTTTATTTTTTTGCTTTGTTTTATGTATGTGATTTTCTTGATTTAATACTCATCTCCTTCCCTCATCACATGAAGTGGCACACACTATACTTGACACCATAGGGGACCCCAAGGTTCCCTGTCTCTCTAAGCACTTCAAAAACCTCCCCCATTTACTGGGACGTGTGTCAGGTCTCTTTCCATTTAGGCATAGAAGACACAACATAACCACCGTTATAGGATCATCCTTTATCAATGTAACTTTGATTGGGACCCATCCTCATTAAAACACTTTTTTCAATACCCCTCAAGGGATTCCACATGTTACCCTTTAGGGGAACCCTCACACTACCCCTCATGGGAGCCCACACAACACTCCTTATGGGTTTCCATGTCTTTCCCACTAGGGTAACCACTCTCGTCAAGGAACCCCTTTACATATAGTTGTTTAAAATAATTTATTGATGGAAAACAACTTCCGAGTCCCATTTTTAGCTTCCTTAAACCTCCTTGATTTAACTCAATTAACCAATGACCCTATCTGATCCAGGTGGATATTGGTGGCCACTCGCCAATTCCACTTGGATCCCCACCATTTCTTCTTTCAGTTTTTCAGTTCCCTTAATTGTAGCATAGTTTACTATTTTTTAGCAATTGTTCTGGTCCTAAACTTTCGGAGCTATTTTGAGGTCCTAAACGACGTTTCTTTTGGAAATCTACCACCAACGATTTATTCTCTAAAATCATCTTTTATGTCATAGTCCTCGGAGAGATCTTTCCAACGGATTATCATGCGCATCAAACAGAGATAATATGACCAAGTCACAACCCGGGGAAGTTGGTTGTCCAATTCACCCCAACGGGGCCCATAAACTCTTGGTGTTACATCTCCTCGGGTTAGGTTTTTGGTTGTTTAGGGTTTTATCTTATTGTTCAATAATAAAAAAGGCCCTTGAGCCTCATTTTAAGGCAATTCAGAGGCATGTAGTTGCCACATCTCTTCTCAGAGATAAGCTACCATCGCCCTAACTGGTTTATTTCCATTTCTGTTTGTAAGCATATTTCAGTATTTTACATTAATGAAATGAAGTATTATTTCCACAGCATCTCTGTGTTTATGGTTATCTCTGTAATTTTTTGCATTCCTATTTAAATCCGGATCAGTAGTATCAAAGCGGTCTGTTTTTTTTCTTTGTTTTTCTTTGCATGTCCCCAATGAGGTCGGGATATAAGGAGTTAGGGCTTGAATTGGTCGAACCTTTGCAAGACCAGCCTCGCAAATCCTGACAGCCTCCCATGGCGGATGAAAAGAAAGACGAGGGGGCAGGAGATCCTATCAAAATCTTGCTCGAAGAAGTCCTCAAGCGACAAAGGAATGTGATGATGGACAGCTTTGCCTAGATCCTTCAGCGGCTACCCAGGGGCGACGCATCGGCTTCCAACAGCTACTCTGGAAACACCACACCATTTAAGGTACAAGTTAATTTTGAAATCCCCATATTCGAGGGTTAGAGAGATGCAGATGTCGTCAATAAATGGTTAAGTCTTCTAGAGGGTTATTTTTTTGTTCATGATTTTTCCAGTTGGGAAAAGATTATTTTCGTTCTTCTCAAAGAAGCCCCCCACGTCAAGGACTAGTGGGAAACCTACTGTGAGCAAAAGGATGAAAGTACAGGCTCACTATTTTTAGCCGCACCCACTTGGACTTCATTCCGGGATGCCATCAAGGAGTAGTACTACCCTGTTGGAAGCTATGAGGATCAATATATAAAAAGGACCACACTACGGCAAGGAAGGGACCAAGATGTGCTGGAGTTTACCAATATTTTCCATACCCTTCGCACAAAGTTGGGTATCAAGGATTCATATTAGCATTTGGTACTCAAATACCGTGGCTGCCTGCACAAGAACATCCAAGAAGAAATAGAATTCCTAAGCATCTCCTCACTCGGCACAGCATACCGATATAGTAGCCCCGTATAGTACCGCATGCACTATTCCTAAGTGAACCCCCTCCGAATTAGGTCTCTGACGTGATTGGGTGTTCTTTAATATGGGATGATAAAGGCTTTGAAGCACCCTAAAAGTCAACTTCTATGTTTCAAAGATGTAACATGACCATGGTAGCTTATGGGATGCCTACCTCCAATGGTCCTAACCTAAACTATAAATTATTTTATGTCCCCTATGGTGAAATTTAGTTGGTTCAAGTTATGGTTTCTTTAAGGAGTCTTGCTTCATTTACAGTGTGAGAATGTAAGAAAAAATAAACTAAGTGAAAAAATATATGGAAATGGGATGCCCTTTTGTACAAAGCTTATATAATCTTAGTGTGTGACATGTAATGTGTGTGCAAGCGGCAAAGTGAACATATAAAGCGTGAGAAGATGTAGATATTTGATGATGATTTACAATATCCTTTGATTACACTAAGTTTTGATTGTTCCTTACATGAAAAATAAATAATGTGTGGATAGGGGGCCACCTACTCCTTTCCTATTATACTATGTGTGCCGAAAGGGAGATGGAAAACTCAAGTTCTTTAAGAAATCTTTCATATGCAAGCTCGGGTTCATCAAAAAAACGTAAGGGAAGTAGTGATTACTTTCTTTCTATAGTAACACTTGGTCCTACTCCCATAAACAAATTAAAGAAAAATGCTTTGTTTAGTAACAAGATATGTGGATAATGGGCCACTTACTCCTCTACTAACTAAGCTATATGACTTGTGAAAAATATATGTGGAATGTGGCCACTTAATTTTCCCCTTAATTAAGCTATGTGAAAAATGCAATTAAAAAGTAAAGATTATGTAATTACTCTATTAATAGTGATTAGTAAAGCAACTAGGAAATATGAACTAACAAGAAAAAATGTGCAGAGGTGAAGGAAATTCACTAAAGGCTGCCAATCACCTAGGAAAGAAAATTTACAACGGTTTTTTGTGCTCTCTATAAACCACATGGGTTTTCTTGTGCACAGGAGCATAAACCACACATCTATCTGCGATAAAAGTCACGTGATCAAGGTAAAAAGCTGAATAGGCAATATTCTCAGTCGAAAACAGGTCCAGAAGGCCATGCAAAAATTCCAGAGAGGTGATAAACGCACACTGGAGTGATAATGCAAAGAGAAGGTCTGGAAAAAACAACCATTAGAGTAAAGGAAGGAAACTAGTGGATTCACCATATTTTTAGTGGTGTGTTTGTTTCTATGCAGTACCAAAGATACTTATTTACAATTGGTTGTTCCCTGCAAAGAAAATATGGAGAATTGGTTTTTGTTAGTGAAAAAACTTGGATAAATAGAGCACTGTAAATAGTGAAAACAATGCATACATAAACACAGTAATGGAAAATGGTTCCCTTTTATTGATTGCTAAATGTAGAAGAGATACAATAGATGAATAATGAAACACTTGAAGAGAATTGTTTGAGTAATGGTGCTAAAAATTCCTCAATGAGGAAGTTCCTTTCCTCAATATCCTTGCAAGATTCTTCTCTCTCTCAAAGAAGTATGAATAGTCTCTCAATGGTGAAATCCTCTTCCCACTTTCATGTTGGATTGTTGAGGAGAAATTTGCTAGAATAACAATGCTTTACTTCTTCTTGTTTTTGGTTCTCCAATGGCCTGCTTATATAAAATTTTGAATTCCTCTTCACTCTCTTGGATGATTAATGATAAAATGACTTATGAGTAGGACAAGAGGATCCCTTGGGGGTTGTATATCTCCAAGTCGACTCAAAAATGACTATCCTTGATTGGTACATGTTAGGGAATCCAATCTTCCAAGTGTGTGAAGTGGTCCTAGACTACTAACTCTGACTTTTGTTCGACCATGCGACTATTGAAGAAACAATCATGTGGCCATTAATTTTTTCCTTTGGATGAGCCACATAGGTATACTTTATAATTTAAACCTTTGGATAATTTTTTATTTTTGTATTTCATGACGTTTTCAACTGGAAAGTCTTCACATATACGTTGTGTTGAATGAATTTTGGTGTCATATGGATTGTACAATTATGTGTATGATTTTTCCTTGTTAAAAATGAGAACGAGGGATAACATGGTGCACACATAGTTCAACTATAAGTAGGAGAAGCACAAGCACCTAAGGTAGAAAATATGCTATAAACTGGAGGCATTGATGACGAATAAAGTCTTGTTCAATCCAACCAAAGAAATTGTTGAACGAACCCAAAGAATATAATTTTTCAGACTATGTGTAAAGCAAAAGGGAAGTGTTGCAAGGTAATGATTGATAGTGAACACATTGATAATCTTGTTTTCTTAGAAATGGTAGAAAATTGGGTTTAGAGAAGATTAAACATCCAACACCATACAAAGTATCATGGCTGCAAAAGGGACACCAATTGTTAGTGCATGAACATAGTGAGCTTGAGTTCTGGATAGGAAAATATAAGGAAAAGGTAATCTATGGTATAATGCCAATGGATGTCTGCCACATCCTCTTGGTTTGACCATGTAAGTTTGATAGGAATGTGACACATGATGGAGAGAGAAATTGCTAAAATTTTGAAAAGGATGGAATCAAACATACTCTTAAATCATTGAAGGAAGAAAGTGCAGCTAAGACAAGCAACCCTAAATCATTGTTGTTGAGTGGTAAAGAATTTTTGCAGCAAATGGAAAAAGAGGAGGTCAACTATGTGATAATTGAAAAACCAAAGGTATTACTTATGCACACAAAAATTGTAGACTTACCTATTGAAATTTAGGAAATTTTGCATGAATTTAATGATATTATAGAAAATGATTTTCCAAGCAAGTTTCCACCCAAAAGAAGCATCAACCACCATATAGATTTGATACCAGGAGCAAGCCTTCCAAATAAGGTTTCATATCAAATGAAACCCAAGGAAAATGAAGAAATAAGGAAAATTATAGGTTCAGGATTTGTGGGACAAAGGATTGAGAAGAGAGAGCTTGATTCCATGTGATGTGCTTGTCGTACTAAGTCCAAAGAAGGATAGAGAATGAATGATGTGTACATATTCCACAGAAATCAACAAGATTATGATTAGATATAGATTTCCATTGCCATGGATGGATGATATGATGAACTGTTTGAGTGGAGAAACTTACTTTTCAAAGATTGATTTAAAAAGTGGTTACCATCAAATCCAAATCAGAGAAGGGGATGAGTGGAAGAAAATTTTCAAGATCAATGATGGGTTATATGAATGGTTGGTCATGCCATTTGGGATGACAAATGCACCCAGTACAATCATGTTTTTGGTGAACTAAGTCTTGAAGGAGTTCATTGGTAAGTTTGTCATTGTTTACTTAGATGATATTTTAATTTTCAGTCAAACTAAAGAATAGCACCTCAGACATGTGAGATATGTTTTAGAAATATTGCAACAAGAAAAGTTGTTAATTAACCTGAATAAATGTACTTTTATGAACCCCAATTTAGTATACTTGGTTTTTGTTATTTACAAAGGTGGACTGAAAATGAATCTGGAGAAAATAGAGGCAATTGTGAGTTGGACTTCACCCAAGACCATTTTCGAAGTTAGAATCTTTCATGGACTAGTCAGCTTCTATTGAAAGTTTATCAAGAACTTCAGTGGTATTTGCGCTCCTATCATAGATATAATTAAGAAGGAAAAGCAACCATTTTGTTGGAAAACAACAACAGAGAAACTTGTCCATCAATTGAAGAAGAATATCATCGATTTTCCAACTTCAATCAAATTTTCAAATTAAGATGTGATGTCAGTGGGATAACTATTGGAGTTGTGCTGAGCCAAATAGATAAACCTGTTGCATATTTCAACGAGAAGTTAAGTGACTCAAAAAAAATACTCTTCTTATGATAAGGAGTTCTATGTTATGATTCAAGCTTTGAAGCATTGGAGGAACTATTTAATTTCAAAGGAGTTTGTTCTATTCTCTCATAATTCTACATTATAGTATATAATGCAATAAGACAAGTTGAACCATAGGCATGACAAGTGGGTTGAATTTCTGCAAAGTTTCACCTTTGTTTTGAAGCATATAAGTGGACAAGAAAACAAGGTAGACGATGCTTTAAGTATGAGAATTTTGATTATGTAGGAGAATCAAGTGTGGGTTTTAGGTTTAGACTATTTGAAGGATTTGTATGAAGTTGATATTGATTTTCAAGAAGCTTTTTATGACTGCAAGAATCCTGTGAATAGTGATAACAACCCATGGAAAGAGTTCATGTTTCAAGCTAGTTTTTTATTCAAGAATAACTGACTATGTATTCCCAATTGTTCTATGAGAGAGAATTTGATACAAGAGAAGAAAAACGGAGGATTGGTAGGACATTTTGGTGTTCATAAAGCACTTGGGAAACTTGACCATTTCTATTTGTTGCTAGAGATTAGAGTGAATGTGTATAAATATGTGAGTAGGTGTAGGCTGTGTCAACATGCAAAAGGAAGGAGTCAAAATTTTGGACTATATACTCCTTTACCCATTCCCGGTAGACCACAAGACTTGGTGAGAATAGATTTTTTTTTGGGTTTTCCAAAGAACCAACAAGGTAATGACTCAATTCTTGTAGTTGTGGAAAATTTACAAAGATGGCTAATTTTATTCCATGTTACAAAACTAGTGATGCTACACATATGGCTAACTTAGTTTTCAATCAGATTATTCGTTTACATGGTTTTTCAAAGAGTATAATTTATAAAAGGGAAAAAAGGTTTACAGGGCATTTTTGGAGAACCTTATACAAGAAAGTTGGAACTAAGCTAAAATTCAGCTCAACCTAACATCCATAGTCTGATGGAAAAATCGAAACGGTGAACAAAATTCTAGGGAACCTATTAGGAAGCCTTACAGGTGATCATCCCAAGCAGTGGGATTGTGTATTAGCTCAAGCTGAGTTCTCATATAATGATTCTCCAAATAGGAGCACAGGGAAAAGTCCATTTCAGATTTTATATGGAATGCATCATAGGGGAGTTTGTGATCTGTGATATTTGGGTAGAACAGAACAAAGAAGTGTTGAAGGAGACATGGTATTACCTCACTTGAGAAAGGAGAGGTTTCCAAGAGGGTAGTATAATTAACTTAAGATTAAAAAGATAGGTCCGTCCAAGATACTTTCAAAGTTTTCTACAAATGCTTATGACCTAGAGTTACATATAGGCATAGGTTTTTCACCAATTTTCAATGTGAGTGATTTGTATCCTTACCTAACTGGTGAAAAGGAATCATATACAAAAAACGTAAACAATGGTGAATTCAATGAGTAGTAGTGGGTAAAACAAATTTCTATGGAAAAACATTGGAAGTTGAAATAATTTTGGACACAAAGGTTGTAAAGAAAACTAGAGGGTAGGAATATCTGGAATACTTAGTGAAGTGGAAAGCTGATCTAATTGAAGATTCTACTTGGATGAATGTTGAAGATGTACAGAAAGCAGGTTATTCTGTCGAAGCCCTTATGAGAAAGAGCTCATAAAAATTTTCTTTCTTGGGAAGTCTGAGGTAGGTGCATAGACGAAGCACAAAATTTGATAAAGACTAGACAAAAGTTTACCAATGTGATGAGATGGTCACATTGTAAAGCTCGGTGGGAAATAATTGTTTAGAAATTTTGAATGTTTAATTTAGGAGGATTTTTTATTTTTTTTAATAAGTGGAGGTGAATTTTTTGTTGTAAATATCTTTTTTTTTAGTTTCCTTTTTTTTGTAAATAAAATGAAATTATTCATCCCTTGTGACTCTTGGTTGTCCCATGCTAGTTTTTCTTTTTTAAAGAGAAAGAGTACGTGGAAGAAAAAGAGAGAAAAGGGGAGGAGAAGAGAGGAATCATTTATTTCTCTATGAAATAGTAGTTTTGTAGGTTGCAAATTGTTGTACTTTCCTTCTGTGTGAACATGGAAGTGTTTTATGTGATAATGGCATAGTTGAATGACCAATGGGACTATAATATGATGTGGTTTTGAATTGAATTGAAGTCTAGTTTTTGAAGCAAATCATTGTTTTCTTATAAACTATTGCTTAATGAAATTTTATTCCCATGCATTGTATATCACTAAAAGTTTGTACTTATTCTATCGAATTCCATTAATAATTTGAGCATTGAAGCTTTAGTCATTGTGATTGGTTCATATATTTTGTGTACCCTTGTTGAAATGGTCTCACAACCCACAAATGAATGTGCCACAGTGATCAGGAGTGAGAGTGTGAGGTAGTTGCAGCGAATTGAGCATTGAAAATAAGTACCCCTATTTCGAATGTTGTCACGGCCTTTAGATTGGTTTTTTTACCATTGGCTTTGAGCTAGCATTTAATCCTTAATGAAGAAAGAAAAGTGGGATCATTCCTGTGTCGGGGATAAAATATGGGGCATGTAGATTTGGAAAAAAAAAAAATCAAGTCGTTCCATCTTCCCTGACATTGTAATACGTAATTTTAACAAGTGCTATGAAATAATTTCGTAGCAACGACACAATAAATTGGAAAATAGGTGCTACAAAATAATTTTGTATCGACTGCATAATTTTTTTTTTTATGGATTGTGTCTTAGTTTATAAGTCTCCTCTTGGCTTTCCCGTTGCACCAATTTATAAAGGAAGTGTAGGCGCCTATGATTATTATCCATTTGGAATGAATTCATTTATTCATTCAGTCAAATAATGTTGAGTGGATGAGTTAGTTTGGGTTGGGTGTTGGAATTGTCCTATCGACATTGATGTCAAAAGTTATTTACTACTGTCTATATTAGCATTGATTTATGTCAAAATAAGGAGTTACTGAGAGGGAGTTGGTGAATTAGTAACAATGAGGTTCTTAAAAATTTAAGTTCAATTCTTCAATTCTTTTCACTAATTTTAGTTATTTGTGATAGCATTAATACCCAATACACATGAAAAACAAGATAAGACATTCACATTTACCTACAATCCATCACATCAGCAACATACACATATTGACACATGTACTTTTATGTGGAAACCCAAAGGGATAAGACTACCAATATATTTGTTGCTATGATGTAAACTAAACACCTACTTAATTACATCAATTTGTTTGTGAGCACCCACTCACAGGATGCACCAACCCCCTTAAGATAGCAAGCCACTACTTTCCAAGAGGAACCAACCTATTATGAATGCAAACAACTACATGCTCTAGCCACTGTTCTATTTTTCAGACATTTTTCAAACTGAAAACATAGGAGAATGCATATACATAGAAAAAAAACTCAATCTTCTTTAGTATCAATTCCTTTCCTTTAGTTCCACAGTTCTCCTTTGAATTGTGCTCTCTGCTGCTCAACCAATTCAATTCTCGACCATGTGATGCACCTTCACTTAGTGACACTTAGCTTTGTCACACACCCACAATGTTGCACTCGATGACTCTCAAAAATTCTGCATTCCCCCTATTGCATAACTTCTCTCCACTCTTTTGTTCCTCTATTGTGCTATGATCAATGTTGTCTCTCTTTTATCTACAACGTAGTTGCTAGAGGGTTACTTTTGCATTTCTCTCCATGATTCTATTCCATTAGAGTGCAAGTGCACTGCAGCTACATTAATCACTAATAATTTGATCCAACTACAGTTGCATTACAATTAATGCAAGGAATGTCCACTTGAGTGCATCCCATACTGAGAATAAATTCTCAGTCAAATTAAACCCAACAACAAGGCTATTTCATGCTATTGTAACGTGTGTTCTCAGTCACGACAAAAGATTTAATATAGAGGATGGGCATATGAGTGATTCCCTGTGCTTAGAGTTAAATCATGCACTCCATACAGGCGTTCCATGCTTACAAATTGATCTTAGTGAACAAACAATACCTCAAGCATGGATTTCTTGCTTCAAGTCAAGATCTTCTGCACCCAACCATCTTTTTCATTTAATTCTTCATGGCATGCAAGAAAGATTGGGGAAAGCTAGTTTTCATTTTAACTAGGCCCATTAAATTTTCTTTGTAAGATGAGGTCCTTGTTTCCTTTCAATTAATGAGATCTGATCCTCTACCATAACTAATGAGTCACCAATAAAACAGGAAGACCATGCAAAACTAATTCCTAGGCATGCCTTTCAATGTTGGTTAGGAGGTTGTGAGTTGACCCAATCTGCTTACTTGTGCGCCCGTATTAGCCTCGACCCCTACTTGCCTATAGGTCCAACTAGCTAGGTGGTTCAAATTTCCTATAGGCCCATCTTGGGTCCTTTTTCACTATTTTATCCCATTCTAATCATTTAATGCCAAAACCAAATACACAAGAAAAACTTCACAAAACAACCCCTTGGCACAAACTTCGAGGTTTTACCACATCATCAAATTATGTCTTGTTGACATCATTTGGGCCACATGACACATTTTGTATGGTGACATGTGTCACCTGGATTTGGTCCATTAGGCCATGCAAAAATGTCGAATCTTCTTGCCACGTGTCCTTCATACTACAACATCACACTGATGTCATCTGCCACATTGTTGCCAACACATCACCATGAGCCAATCACATTCTGCCACTTGTTTTCTTGTATCGGGTCCCACATAGGTCGAGGGTCGGGACTTTATTATTCTTGCTAAACCTTGATTCACTACTCGACCTCTGACTAGCCTAACTAGACCCATCTCCTGACTTGGAGTTGGTCCCACACAGGTCGGGGTTCAATGGTCGAGGCTTTGCTCTCTTTCCAACTTTGGTTCGTGGCCCAACCTACAACTAGGCTTGACTCACCTAAATCTGACCTTAGTTAAAAAAACTACTTATGTCCTGAGTAAATGAGCTCTTTTGTTTGCAAACTTCAACTGACTGTAACCCCCTGATTGAGAAGGCCTTTTCCAGACTTTACCATACCATAGGAAATCTCTTCCAGAACATGATCTAACTATGCCACTTTCAGGAAAAAGTAAGTAGATATTTTAAGTCCTAATATCCTCTAAACTCTAGGACTTCCAACCATCACAATCAACTTTTTATTGCTTCTCCTCTAAGGCTTCTACCATGATGATTCTCTACAAAACATTGTAGGAACCATGGGACACCCCTTGAACAACATACTCATTAATGCTAACATCTGTTGCCTCTGACCTCAATGCTAGTCGAGTTGACATTAATGGAAACATACCAAGTGCCACCAACCATTTAGACAATGCCAATTGTCCAACAATCTTCCCCTTTTTCATTGATGGAAACAACATAAAATCCCTGTAAAACCAAGCATGGTCTTCTTCATCGTTATTCTTATCCCGAGCACCATTAATCTTCTCCCCCTTTGGCATGAATCACAAGTGATTCTCTTGAAAAATCCCCCTGAACGACTGTATCCTACTCTTCAATTGATCCCACATGTTGAGTAGCTTCCAACACAAATTTTTATTGAGTCATTTGGGAGGAGGAGTCACAACTCCTATCGGATGCCTGAGATACTCAAAGGGTTCTCTTA